>VZTQ01006821.1:69367-164456 GCA_013400755.1 Pelecanoides urinatrix | reverse complement strand
CCCCCCCCCCCCCCTTTTTTTTTTTTTCTTTTTTTGCCTTTCTCAGGTCTTTGCATAACAACAATAGCTTACAATACTGCTAAATTTCACATCAAACCTCAAAGGTCTTATGTTGCAGACTTTGATTTAGAGAGTCTGAGGCTTTTGCTGACCTACAGGATAGGGCTTTTTTTCTGGAAAAAGTTAGGAGCTGTTAGCTGCTTGAAAAATAATTTTCCATTTATCTTATAGCTACCAGTCTATTTTTAATTCCTTGGATGATTTCTTGCTTACCTCTGTTTCCCTTAACAGTGCTATTTGATCTCAAGGCATCTTCCTGATCCTATTTGGTGCTAAAACGTAGCATGCTTTTTTTTCTTTTCTTTAAGCTTCCTTATTGCTGATTCTTGGCCAGGTTCCACTGAGGTAGCTGAATAGTGGCCACCATAATCACTCTCAGCTACCTTATGTATCTGAGGCTATTTCATGCTTCCCTTCTCCCCCTCGCCAATATTCGTATCTTGCAGAATAAAAGAGTTAAGGGGTCATTCCATGCTGCATCTCTTTAATATGCTGTCTTAAACCAAGATTAAAACTGTCGCTTCCTGCGACTGCTTCGTGTCAAACTGGTCACAGATGCAAATTGCTATCTTGACAGTGTTTATCCACCTTATAGTAAAAATCAATAAGCAGTCTCTAGTTTTTCAGATGATTACTCACTGTGTTTCCAGTTAAAGCATCTGGGAATGGTATTGGCTAGTGTCTCAGTAAATTAGTCTTTTAGTTAGTCTTTATTATATTCTGCAACATATTAAAATCATATTGATGTATTACTTTTTCTTATTGTTTATGTAGTATGGATTTAGAGATGCCTGATTCTCCCTTCCAATATGTTATATTAGAATTGGTTAAATAGGTACAGATCTAGCAAAATGTTGACTTACAGCTATGGTGAGCCTTGAAAAGCTGCCTATTCTAGGAAATTGGCCTCCTGTTATCTCTGATTTCATGCTTTTTCCATCTGTCTCAAAATGAAGAGATTAGGGCTGATCCTAGCTATGTGTGTGAGGCAGATTATGGTAATCTTATTATTCTGATCTCATTACCCTTAGTCTCTAGTTTTGAAAATGTCCCGGTTTTAACCCTTTCTTCAACAGCTACAAAAAATTTATTGAAAAAGTAGCTGAGGCGTGTTCTTGTTCTGCAAATTTTGGATTAAAATGTTTATATCATCCTGAAATAATCAAGCTCTCAAAGACTTTCATAGTTAAGAGTAATACACTTAGATTTCCTCCCCCCCTAAACAGACTATCTAAAATGATGGGTAAATCAGCTCATTTGAGTTATAAAGGATGAAATTCCCCCATGTATATCAACAAGTGAGTAATGGTCATTAAGAATTCCATTTTCAGTTCAATACTTTTTGCTCTGGGGAATCTAAAATAAGAGGTCCTTCTGGAGAGCCTTAGTTCATGATAGGTGAGAACTTACTATTTTTTCTAGCTTTTCTGAAAAGAAATGGGATTTTCCAGAGCTTTGTCCCAATGTTTGACACACAAAAATACAAAACTTAGAGTGTCTCTCGATCTCATTACAATTACAGAGAATTAATGCAAGATGCTGGAAAATGTGTAGCTGTGTATTTTAAAAGAAGAAGGGACAACTGAATTAGAGCATCGAATTCCCTAGCTTTTCAGTATCTACAGCACAACTTTGCTATTGTTACTGGGAGGTCAACTTTAATTGATTGCAAAGAGTTAACTTTCTAGTCTGTGATGGAGAAAGGGACTCTTTTCTGCCCTGGGCTCATAGGTTTTACTGAGAACACTAATGCAAACATTGTCAGGTGAATGTTGAGGATTACAAGAGGTCTTTGTCATAAACGTGGAGGAAGTGGTGTGCTTTCTGCAGTTTCAGGCACCAATCATTAAATAAGTGTTACTGCTTCTTCAGGCCTGTAAATTAAAAGAAAGCAAAATGACAATCAGCTGCTGATTGTGGGAGTTAAAAAGCAAACATGATTCTCTAAGAGATTTGTGTTTTATTATAACTCCTATTCAGATAGATTCATAGGGTATTTAAAATTTTATTGTACTACACTGATGGACTTCTAGATTAGATACTGCAGGGAACTCTTTTTAAAGCATTTGAATATTGCTCTAACTGTGGTACTGGTCATCTTTGAACACAAGCATATTTGCCAGTTCCTATCCTGAAGCTGAGTTTGGAGGACAGGGAAGAAGATAGGAAAGGAAGGGGGAAAGATGTGTTGGGACATCAAACAAAGCTGGGATAGAAGGAAGCAAGTTCCTTCTCCTTCTGTGTTTGTTCAGTCATTTTTATAGGTCTTCTAAATTGGACCTTTTTGTAGACTGGTATATATTGTTACACCTGGTTTTGCTTAGAGAGAAGAGTGCAATGCAGGAACATCACTTAAGTTGCTGCCCCAACTGCCTAGAGTACATTGAGTGCATAACTCTTAATTAAGCTTCATTGTTTTGCAATACAAGGACCACTTGAGCTTTTCCTCTAGTTGCTAATTCCTGTGCTCTGTTGATAGAAAATTCATGTAAGTGACCAAGCTCCATTGGGACTGAGCACGTTGGGAAAAATGGAGCCCTTGCAAATTACAGTTTTTTTTCTTCACCCTGTTCAGTCTTGGCTAACTTCTCAAACACTTGGGCCAGCACAGGGTGGGGATGGAGAGTGCAGAGGTGAAAATGGCTAGAAGGAAGAAGGTACTGGGAGAAGCTTAACTTAGCTGTCACTTCAATTGTGGAATCACTGCCTTGGAGACATGTCTTTGCTTTACAAACAGGATATTCTGTTTTGTGTGTCACACTTGTGCTAGTGCAGACATTTGTAGTGTTGCACTGTGAACTGGTCAGCAAAGAGAACCAGCAGTGGAGAGGGATCTGTTGGTTTTTGGTTTTTTTGTTTTGTTTTGTTTTTAGTTAAGGTTGTCTTTGATTTGATTTAAAGCAGTTGTGCTGGTTGTGCTGGGGGGAGACCAGCTTTGGCTTGGGAGTTGGATCAACATGCTCTAAGCTGGTATTGCTGCTGAATGCTTTTGCTGCTGTCAAACTGCGGTCTTCATTCCTGCCCTCAGGCTATACATTTGGCTGAGTCTCACGGTGACAGAGCAGTGTTCTTTCGCAATTATAGAGTAGACCTTTCTTTTTGTAACTTGAATTATTTTTTCTTGCTGTTCTCAAGAACTTAAAAATTTGCCTTACCAAAAATGCTGCTTCTATTGTGCATTCACACTGGGTGGTGATGGTTGTTTTGCTTTGAGTGCTGAGTTGCTGGCAATGTTTTAATATATTTTTAGGTAACAGTGAAGTATTTGTTTTTCAAATGAGAGGTAGGAAGTTGCAAAGAATAAAGAATTGCATGAGCTGGCTTAATGATAGCATGCCTGTTCCATATGGGGTAGTGGAGGAGGAAGGGGGAATAGATGGTGATGTAAGGGCTGTTGCTGTGACACTCCCCCAGTAATAACTTCTGTGAGGAGCTGTAAAGGGTTGAAGGAAAAATAAGGATGTTGAGGATTCATTGACTTTGATGCTTGGTTTGAGTCATATCTTCTCTGTTGTAAGAGGAGGATAATTCAAATGAGCACAGTGAACCCTTACTGTAACAAATGCAGAACTTTTTTTTCCCACCTGAACTTCATTCTTGACAAAGCAGGATTTAGATTGAAGTCAGTCTGAGTAAAGGGTTGTCTCTATAAATAAGAACCATAAGATTCCTGCATAAAATTATAGCAGAGTTGTGGAAGCTCTGCATTGATGAGGCAAGTATTTAATTTGTGGTATCTGTTGGTTTAAGGCAACTGCAGTAAGCCTTACAACTTAAAGAGTCACATTGCCTTGAGATTGGAGACTGATTTTTTCATAATGCAGTAGAAAAGTGGAGGGGATTTCTGCAGTATTTCAATTTCTATTTTCTGGTCTAATTATCACTAGTTAGTCTTTTCCGTTCTGCTAGTGTGTGAAGTCTGCTTAATAAAGATCTGTATCTTCTGTCCGACGAGCATTTATGTAATTTTGTTCTCCATCAGTATGCCTGGTAAATTTTATGGCCAAAGCCAAATTATGATTTCCCAAAGGTGCAGATGCAACTGCTGTTGCCTGTCCTAACAACAGTAGGAAGTATGGCTACTTTGCATGGACAGTTGTTTGTGGAGGGGTTCTCAGATCCTGTCCAGAGTACTGATGTTGCTTTGCAGCGATTGTTTATAAAATCCTGTGCAGACGTTTTAAAAGTAATTTTCATTTTTCATCTCAAAATGAGATTTCAACACCATTTACTTCACTTTTTCAGTAGGATAGGAATTGAAATGTGTGGGTTGCAGATGCATTTTGAAGTTGGGGAAAATGCAGTTCAAATAGATGGTGATAATACTATTCTTAGATCACTAAGGCTGTAAACCCTTTTTGGTGCTAACAGGAAATGGCAGACTTGAGCTTCATTGCCCAAAGTGATCAGCCTTTGCAGCTGGGGTCTGAAATGAATAGTGATGACATTTGAGGCAGCTGTCTCAAGGTAGTGGAACATGGGCTTTTCCTTCTTCTGTACTTTCAAATGCAAATTGCAGAGTATGCTCTAGGGACTGGCAGAAAAGTACATGTGTGTGTTAGATGTGTAAGAAATTAGTAAATATTGATTGTTTAATTGCTGCAGAAAGGATGTTGCAGTTAACACTCGCTTGACATCCTATGTTTAAAACTTTTGAGCTTTGTGCGCTGGTATGAACAGATAATTTTAAAACATCTAGTCATAAAGCCCTGTGTGCAATTTTGCAATGTGTAGTTGGAAGGGATGACTTTTGCCATGCATGTCAGTAATGTAACCTGTAAAGAATTAAACTTGCCAGAAGGATCAACAGCTGTCATTGTTGAAAGTACAGAGCAGAAAAAAGGTTTGATTGGCCCACCAATATTTCTTGTAAGTGTCCCTGGACTTCATAGCTGTTTCATGCATGAAGTCTATTTTCTCTCTCTATGCTGCAAAAATCTTCAGATGTCTCTTGCTAGGATGAGTATGAGGCTTAGCTTAACCTGGCTGGCTGACCTGAAGGTAACTTTTCTTTCCATCTTATCCATTAAAAGTCCCAGCTTCAGTTTGTATACAGCTTGGAAAAAAGCTTACCCAAATTAAGCCTATCATCAGAAGACACAAATACCTTTGTAAGCCTCAGCTGAGTCCCTCACGCCTGCTTCCTGATTTCCCCGCCTCCCACTTGCAGTCAGTTGAATCTGGGTTTTTGCTGCCCCTTTGCAGGACCACCCACATGCTCTTTCTTGAACTCTTGTCCACCTTTTGCCATAGTCTGCTCTGTTTAACTCTGCTTAGACAAAACTTTAAGCAAGTGGAACTGTTAATTCTTGCATATATAAGTTTTGGGGTCGTTTGTCGCAAGAATTGTGGAACAGGCCTTTTTTGTGTCTTTTGAAACTGGAACGAAGGGTATTTCCTTCATGGCAGTGCCTGCTCAAGCAGTCCTGCCCTATTCCTTTCCTTCCCGTCTCTTTAGTCGCTTGCTTCAGTTCCAGAGTTGTACCCTGCACTTGCTGTGTAGCCAACCAGTCAACTGAGACAGGTGAAGAAACACCAGCTCCCTAAACTGTTTTGCAGTCAGATCAGTTCCCCAATCTGTTGAACTACACAAGTACCTGTTACCACTGCAAGGAGTGCATGTGGGAGGGTGCAGCCACACGGCAGTGACTGCATAAACCAACTCAAACAGTACTGCTGCCAAACATCTAGCCATTACAAACTGATAGTGTGGCCTCTTGAGTTTGTGGCTGGGTAGGAATTCATGCTCAGAAGTATGAATAAACTAGTAAGGTTGTTAATTCTGAGATAAAGATGTGTGCAGTATCAGTATTAACAATTTAATTGCTGACTGTTTTGAGAGATGCCTGCAAACATCCTCATTCCTGGATGCAGGCTTAAGTCATCTGGATTTTGGCATATAGCTCTGGGTTCAAATGAATAAGTGTTCTACCTTTCAAAGCATAACTTAACAACTGTGGTTTTTGAGGACCGTCAGTAAGAGACTTGAAATGTACAAAAGTTCCGTAATATCAGAATAACTAAACTGTTGCATAGATTTTCCTTTTTTTTTTTTTTTTTTTAATATGGCATATCAGGTGTAATTGACCTAGGGAAGTTTGTTCTATAGATAATTAGTTGTCAAATATTATTTCTGATACCTTTCTGGCAAAGAGCTAAGTAAGACTGTTTCGCATTCTGTAAAATTTACAGTGCTATAAAATATTAAGTAATTGATATTAAATGCAAGAATCTATGCTAGTAGAATACTAAAGCCTTTAAATTTTAAAAGCAGATGAAGCAAAGTTAAGGTTTTTATTGCTCTGTTAACTTGTCCACACTGTAAAATGAATGCATAATAAATACTGTAATAAAACAGTTTAAACAAAATCATGCACGTCAAGAAAAAAAAAAATTGAAGATAATCTATCTTGTAAATATATGCCAATTGCACTGAAAGCTTTTTTTTTTCCCCTTCTAATAGTCAGCAGGAATCTGCATCTTGTCTTGATCTTTGGAAGTATGTTGGACCTTTTGCTTGTATGATTTCGATAGCTTTTTCACTGGAAAAAAACAAATAGAGCAGCTGCAGATCAAGTTAATTTACTTCCTTTAAAAGCAAAAAATGAAAGTCTGTTTTGAACACTTTTGAAATTTTTCTTTAAGGCCTTTACGGGTTGTATCTTTTCTTAGTGTGCTTTAAAATGTAGCAGATAGTGTTTATAATTGTATTTCCCACTGAAATGTAGTTGGTTTTTGGTAGTGATTTCAGGCAACCTTTACATTTTTTCCTTCTGGCTTGCTTTGTAGCTGGCAATTAATGTTGGTATCTGTCTTGCTTCTCACCAAATAGTCTGGTTGTCAGTGCAAGGCATGTGCATTTTTTCTTTAACTTTTTCCAGGTTTTCAAAGTACATCAAGACTACAGTTTTCATAATGTCTTTAGACATATTGTTAGTCACTTAAACTTGCCAGTGCATCCTGGGGTATCAAGCCTGGTAGTTCACTGACATTGGCAGCCTGTTTCATAAGCAACCAGGGAGACCTCTGAATCCTACTTACTATAGGAGGCATTGTAAAGATACGTAGAAAACCACAATCAAGCTTAAGTAGCGGTGGTTCACTGTTGCACTTGAACGCTCTGAGTGTCTTTCCACAATATAATCTTGGGTATGATAATATTGCATTAATGAACTGGGTGATGAAATAGAGCATGCTTATAATATTTGTGGTGATGATTAGTTGAGTTGAGCTTACGCATGCTGAAGATACAATTTAAAACTATCTTGATGTTTTGAAGAAATGTATTATAAAACCAGGAAGATGTTCAACGAGGATTAATGTACTGTCTTACACTTAGGCAGAAATAATCAACTGCACCAATAAAGGATGAGGAATAACTGGCCAGGTATCAGTTCCCGTGAAAATACCCCAAACATTACGGTGGAAAACTGGTTGAAATCGAAGTGGTGTAATGCTCTTAAGACAAGCAAAACTCATAATGAGATGTATAGACAGGGCTGTAATACCTATACAACATGCAAAGAAATTCTTTAACTCAGTGCATGTAAGGCCTTGGCTGTGGAGCACTGTAGTTTGAAGTCCACAAGACAACTATAAAACTGCCCTCTTGTCACATACCTTAAATTTCTGATCAAAAATTAAGTTCAGGTTGTTGCACTAGTAATCATCTTTCCTCCTGCCCAGCTTTTCCAGCATTGGAGTAGAGGTGCCTTACATGGTATGGTATTTTTGCAGGATGCCAAGTGGACCGAGCAATATTCAGCTTCAGTAGCTGCAGTCACCTTCTTTGAAGGTTTGTATTGCACAGATGTTCATAAGCAGTTTGTCTTCCTTAACACATCCTTTTAGACTTTAATCTGCTATTACTTATGTATATCATAGCAACTTTATTGTGTACAAGCGTTAGAATGGTAGTAATAGAGAACCTCTTAGATGGAGCAGTTGCTCAATGTCACTCCACAGATAACTGTTCCTATCTGGTTAAAAGTGATAGGTAAATTGCTTGAGTTTGTGTGCTAGGAAAAGCAGTAATTAAGAATGAAAGTACAGGGAGTGGAGTGTTGGACTTGGTGATTTCTTGGGCAGTGAGGTATAGAAGAGATAATGGTACACATTCTCCATTTGGAGTAGAAGGCACAATTGTCTCAATTTCAACGTTTCCTATCTTTCATTCTTGATAGAGGAGTTTTGGGGATTTTATGTTTGTAGAAGTTTGGTGTACCAAGCATGAAATGATTAAGGGCTGGTTGTTACTGTTGCAATATGCTGTTCTTCAATGAAATATAAGCCTTTCCTTGTCCTCTAGTGAATGTTTTAGTCATGTTGACTGCTGTAGTGTGTTTAAAGGCAACGTGTGGGACAACTAGCAAGGAACTCTGCTTTCTGGTCCTAGCTCTGTTGTATGATCACACAGGAATTGTCCCTATCTCTGTGAGACAGGTGTATCTGCTTTCTCAGAGATGGTGAGAAATATATTCTCTGGCAGTGCATTTTAGTAAGAGATATTAGGACAAAATAGGACACATGCACATAGAAATAGGAACTGTAGGGTATTCAAGTAAAATTGTTATGCAAAACAGATTAAGAATGGATTTCACAAGCTATGAATCTAGTCTGATTTATGGACTGTCATGCATGTGCATTTCCCCAGGGTATTTTTCACTTTTACTCTATGTGACCAGCTTCATTTGTATTGTAAAACTCTAAAAGGCAACCACAGCTGGAATAACAAGCACATGTTATGACTGCTTGTTCTTCATTACATTTTTCAGTTTTTCTGTTTGATACACACCATCAGGTAGTGGTACAACAGAGCCAGCATGATGAGAGAAGTTGTGTGAGAAACGTATGATTTTGATATGCTTGCAAACTGCCACAAGACAACTGCTGATACTTCTGCAGTGTTTCTCTGTTAAGCTTGAAAGCAACTCTGAAACACTCTCACTGGAGTGCTTGATAGCTTTCTTAATTATTATTTTCTGGCAGAGTGACTTTCGACCTTCATCCCTCAGAGCTTATACCAAGAGCTGTTACAGAAGCCTTACAGTTTCATTAAAGGCCTGAAAAGTTGTCCTTGGTTGTACTTGGATAAATAGTGTAGAGCATATGATAACAGACGTGTTTTATGCTTGGTATCCATGTTGCTAAAGTTGAAGGGATAGCTAGAAACAGCCCCTCTTTTAAGATGGCCTGGAATTTATAGCATTTGCATTAGCAGCAGATACAGGAATAGAAACCAGGAGACCTTACTCTGATGACTAGGTAAAAGTAGTTCTTTCAAAATTTTTCTTCTCAAAATTGAGAGTTTATTTAGATGCTTAAAGCAAAGTATACTCTATTCTTTACGTACAGATGTGCGTACATGCATTTGGGTTATTTTGGGGTGTGGTTTTGGATTTTGAACCTTTCCTAAATAGAGCAGGTTTTTACTCAGAATTCAAGGCTGTTTTCTTTCCTCAGTAAAAAAGAGGGGAGGATGGCATAGAGCTCTTTAGGCTTCAGAGCTTGACCTGTTCTTCAATTTGTGTGCTTCACTGATGGTTGTTCTTTTGGGACCCTGCTTAAACCTAAGTTAAACAGTGCAAATCTGTTTACTTTTTAAATAAAAACTCAATGAGGAAAGACACTCATTTGCAAGCAAATGACCATCCTGACTAGTACCTGAGTAAACTAATCCACACTGCACAACAGAAAACTGACAAAATGCTGTGCTCTTCAATGCTTCCAAATTCGATATGGATTGGGTTTGGGATTGAGGAAGGATGTTTTGTCTTCTGTTTCTGTGATAACATCCTGAGCACTACTGCTAGTTATAAAAGGTGGCTGGTCCTGGTCTTCAGGCACTGTAAACTAACCCTTGGTCTGTTAGGGAAAAATGACACTCCTCTTCCTCCTTTTAGGAAACTGTTCTTGTGAATCCCATAGCATTCTCCTCTCTACATGTGCAAGCCAAGCAATGGAGCTTAGGCTGTGATAACAATCTTTTTACTTTTTTGCACTTCATTTTGATCAAGCGCTGAAATGAGACAGTGCATTCATTGCAACATCCAAATGTTGAACAGTCATCCTTACGTTATGAATTTCATCAGATCTAGTGTTCAGTTAAGCACCATAAAAGTTGCTACATAAAATGAATTTCACTTCTGAGAGTCCCTGCTGTTACTGAAACACTTTTGAGGGTCTTTTAGGTGAAGGAAGTCTAATTTGAACACTAGCTGTAGCTACTTCCAGCTCTGTAAAGCTGTCATGGTTTAACCCCAGCCGGCCGCTGAGCACCACGCAGCCGCTCACTCACTCCCCCCGGGTGGGATGGGGGAGAGAATCAGAAGGTTAAAAGTGAGAGAACTCGTAGGTTGAGATAAAGACAGTTTAATAGGGAAAGCAAAAGCCGCGCACGCAAGCAAAGCAAAGCAAGGAATTCATTCACCACTTCCCATCGGCAGGCAGGTGTTCAGCCATCTCCGGGAAAGCAGGGCTCCATCACGCATAACGGTTACTTGGGAAGACAAACGCCATCACTCTGAACATCCCCCCTCCTCCTTCTTCACCCAGCCTCATATGCGGAGCATGACGTCATATGGTATGGAATAGCCCATTGGCCAGCTGGGCCAGCCATCCCAGCCACGCTCCCTCCCAGCCCCCTGCACACCTGGCAGGGCATGGGAAGACGAAAAGTCCTTGACTAGTGTAAACATTACCCAGCAACAACCAAAACATCAGTGTTTCATCACCATTATTCTCACACTACATCCAAAACACAGCACTATACCAGTTAATAGGAAGAAAATCAACTCCATCCCAGCCGAAACCAGGACAAAAGCTATTTTTGTTTGGGTTGTAAAATCACCAATACTGATTTTTACTGCAGGCTACCATTCTTTCTGTAATGGAGATTTTGCATCAACCTTCTTGAAAATAAGCAATTTGTGGTACCTGTAGCTTATAGCACTTTATACAAGTGGTAATAGTAATTTGAAGAGAATTCTGTAATCGCTGAGGCAGACATCTTGCTATCCTTCACAAGCAACACAGGCAGAACTGGTGAATTTGTTATCATTTTACCTCTATGTGTTTGTGCTAGTGGAAACTTCATACACAGAAGGAAACTTCATTGAAGACAAGACCTGTGGCAAAGTTCCTTGAGCTTTATTGACTCCTTCCAGGATCTCCATTAGACATTTTGGAGGTCACTACAACATATTTTAAAATTCTGGGGTTTTTCCTCCTATTTCTTTGTGCCGCATAAACCAAAAAAGGTGAGCCATAGGGAAAGAGAATTGTCTAGATTGTTCTTTTTTTTTTACTTCTTTCTCTCTTTCTCCTAGTATCTTAAATAAGTCTTCATAATTGAAGGCTTTTGCTAGAGGGGAAGTAGTAGTGCAAAACTTGCAAGGCCTGAGAGGCAGGGTAAGTTAGTCTGTGCTGAGTTCTGTCCTTGTGGCGAGACTTGATTGTACCTCAGCTGACTTAAAGTTGCCTCAAGTATTCTTGTGTTACATTAAAAAAAAAAAAAAAAAAAAGGTGGTTTTGAAGTGAAAGTTTCAATGCTAATTCCTAGCTACATTCCTCTCTTTGGACTTTGCTTTATTACAACATACTTTACTGTACTTGCCAGCCAGTGCTACTGTGGATTTCTTGACCACTGCATCTCTCTCTCTGTCTCTATCTGGAGTTTTGCATGGTGAAATATTGCATGGAATTGTAATTGCAACTTGCCTTTATCTCATGTAGTTAAAAGTAACATCGTTTCCTATAATCTTACCCAGCTACTTCTCCCCATCAACCCTTTCTGAAGGTTAGGGTAATACTGGATTTACTTATAAACGTTTATATGGAACGAACCTCCAGTGACTAGTAGATTTGTGCAATAGACATGGGGGACAATATTAATTACAGTTTGGAAAGAGAAGCTTAGATCCTGGAGTGGCTGTGTCCTGTGACTTTCATTGTCATTTTTGGTTTGTTTTCTCTCAACTTTGTCTTGTATTTTATTTTGGACTAGTTTCCAGGTTCCTTCAAGATGAATGGAAATAACTTAGTTTCTTTAAGAAGAAAATATGTCTGAAGACAGCACTATGTAACTGTCATGGTTTAACTCCAGCCAACAAAAATAAATGTCATGCAGCCGCTCACTCACACCCCGCCCCCCACCGGTGGGATGGGGGAGAAAATCAGGAGGATACAAGTAGGAAAGCTCCCGAGTTGAGATAAGAACAGTTTAATAATTGAAATAAAACATAAGTAGAACAGTAATACTAACAAATGGGAACAACAACAATAACAGAATATACAAAGCAGATGATGCACAATGCAACTGCTCCCGACTGTGTGTCCTGAACCTGGGGGGTGAGGGCCCCCCCCCCCCCCACCCCCCCGTTTTTATACTGAGCATGATGTCACATGGTATAGAATACCCCATTGGCCAGCTGGGTGCTCCCCCCGCCCTGGTGCAGGCATCACCCAGCAACAGCCAAAGCATCAATGGGCCATTAACGCTCCTTTCACACCGAACACAGCATACCCCCCAAGCTATGGGGAAGAAAGGTAACCCTGTCCCAGCTGGTACCAGGACAGGAACCCAGACACTAGCCTTTTGATTTGAACAGCTTCAAAATTTGCGGTCCTTGACTTCTGCTTTCAGCTGCTTGGCCTGCTGTGGTAAATGCTGTCAGTGTGAAAAGTCAGTGTGTGCACTGTGTTGAAGTAGCAGTCATCACTTCAGATAAGGCTTCTGACAAAAGCATTGCTTGAGTGGGGGAGAAGGGCCCTTGTACTTCGTATTTGTTCTGGTGGGAAGACTTTCTGAAATTATTTTTTTGGAGTTTGTATTTTGTGCCTTTTTTGTGTCCTTAAAAAGATAAGGGTGGAAGAAGTGTTTCTATAGTGATAATGAGAATTGGTGTGAGGGTTGAGAATGAAAACCTGTATCCATTACACATTATTGCATTATATTATAATCTACATGCATTATTTAGGTATTAATATAATAGTTGGTAATTGAGTGCAGTTTAAGAAACAGCCTTTCTCTGGCTGTTTCCAGTAACACTTGCTCAGTGGTTGATAAGCGTTTACACAGCTTTTATATGCACCTAGAGAGCAAGTATTCACAATCTCATAGCATGTCCAAACATGGTGCTTTAGGTTTTGATCTGAAAAATGTGGATATTTTGCATTTCCTATGTGTGATTGTGATAAATTGAATTTAAGGAAAAGCCTAAAATATTTCAGCAGTTATGTGTTCTTGAGCTAGTTACCTTAATTGTCTAATGTATCTTTTTGCATTGAATTTTGGAAGTTAAAATAACTTGTATTGTATGTCATGATGCATAAACTAAGAAAAGAAAAATTCTGATGTGGCTTGACCTGAATTACAATGCCATTTTGACATGCAGATTACCCTAGATTTCCTTAAGATGCCATTTCCTCCTTAGCCGCCTTGTTGAAGGCGTTAGGCAGCCAGTGAGGAGGATTCATTTGTTCAGGGATTTCGTGCAACATGAGGATGAGGCAGGGAGCTGCAGGTTACCAGGCCACATCTTGGGTTGTCTTCTGCAAAACCCTGAAGAGATGAATTTGAATACCCTGTGGTGCCATTTGCAGTAAGTTTGTGGGGAAGAAAAATGCTATATAATGTGTTGAACTTGCTCTGTTGAATCCAGGTGTAGCTTCCCTTGAAGCAGTGGGTGCTTGCTAGTTTTGTAGCTTGTTCGTACTTCTCTTCTTGGAGCAGACAAGGAGCCGTTTTTCTCTGAAATTAAAAATGTTAAAGCACCTCTGCGGAGGGTGAGAACTGTCCTTCCAACCACCATTCCACCCTGGGACGAGTAATTTCCAGGCTTAAAAACTCAGTTGAAGCATTGCTGCCTTTGAATCGTTTGTTCACTTCTTAGATTTTAATTCCTGCCCTAGTTTAAGTGTCGTGAGTGCTTTCCTTGGATTCCTGAGACTTTGGGAGTGTTTTTAATATACTGCATTGTTTTCTTTGTGGCAGTGTCAGCACAACTTTGTCGAGGAGAAAAACCACATTGGCAGCTAACAGGTTGTACTTGAGCAGTTATGTTACCTTCTGTTTCAGTTAGCAAGAATCCCAAAATCTTACAGTTCAGGGAAAAGAGAAGTTTCAGCCAAAACTCAGAGCCCTCTCTGAACAAGTTTTTCGGGTTTTGTCTCTCCAAAACCCAAGCATTCTGATGAATTTGGCTAAATTCCCAAGCACATAAGTACGTTTGAGGCCTTACATTTAGTTTCATGACTGCATATGGGAGTCAGCTTGCAAGTTGAGATGCAAGATCTGCTTGTTATGTTCCAGTTTAGTGCCTGCGTGTTCCTGAAAGTTGTTTGGTTTTGAGAGGATCAAGGCTGGTTTGCAACAATTCACAAGGGTGGAAAAGCTGTGCTTAGAAATAATTGCTAGATATGGAATTGAAAATGGCTGGGGATGCTTGTTGTGTGTGAACTGTTCTAGCTAAAACTTGGGAACTGCCTTCTCCTGTGGCTCTTCAGCAGTGCCTCTTCTCCATTTCCAAGGGAACAGATGGGCTTTTGTTGATAAGAGATCTATTATCAAACTAGGAAACTGACGGGCAGCAGTTGAGCCACTATTACTGTAAAACAGGGCTGACTACAGACTGAGGACATCACATGGCAGTATGTGTTCAAATGTAGTGGTTAAAAATATCCTTCCTTCTTCCTCCTCTCAGGCACAGATGCCCCAGTGTGAAAGGAAGAGTCACTCTGGCATAGACTTGATTAGATCTGTAGCAGACAAGGGTATTGGCCGCAAAGGAATGCTTTATGTTTTGACCTATACAAAGAGCAGCAGTTTTTAACAGTTATTGAGATAAATAAGTGTTTGTGCCTTTTAGATTTTTTGCAGACTCTGAAGGCTGCCTCAGTTTGGAGCAGTGAATCTGTCTCAGTTTGGAGCAGTGAATCTTTAAGTTTCATTTTGTTGCTTAATTTATCTGTACTTATTTGTACTTGGGGAAATTTTCAAAGCAAAATCCAGTGATATATGCAGTACTTAAACTAAATTTTATAGCTTCGGTAAGTCTGGGAAAAATCTTACCGCAGTTCCGTTAAGAATCTCTATTTTTCTTAAGAGGCGTAGCACTGGCTTTTGAGTATCCAGATGGTAAATTTTAATTATTATCTGGAAATCACTGGGAGGCCAGTTGGAGGTATAGGATAGATGGATTTGCTGGATGCTTTTCTTAAAATGTTTTGCAGCAAAATCATTTAAGTACTTAAAGTCAGTTCTTCCACTTCAGTGGGTTTACAATTTAAAAGAAGAGAGCAATGTCAGATGTAAATGTCTAAGCTGGATACACCAGTGCAGAGAGTTCTTATGTGTATTCCTGAGTTACTTTTTAGTTGTGTTTCACTAATGGAGTTAGCTGAAATTTTACATGACTATTCTGCAGTTGTCATAATAATAGCTACATAACTTCATAGTAGCCACCAGAATTCCAGCCTTGTGTATGTGACTGCAAAGTTGTCCTGAATTTAAGGTACTTCAGTACAAGTCACTTTTGCTTGACTAAGCATTGGGAGCAGCTCCAGTGGTGTCTATTTGAGACGCTGTCAGAAGAAAATGGTTTTGTAGATATCTCTGTTGTGGAGGTGACTCTTCTTGAAATGATACATGAACGGGGAGCTTTGTAAAGAAAATAGTACATTCTGTCGCCTGTGGAAGAGTGCACACTGAAAGACCCAGAAAGGTGAAAACAGGGGTGTTTACAGGGTGACTCTGTGTGTATAAGCTCTCTGGTATATAACACAGGGCATGGATAGTTTGGCTGTCTGCCAGGGTGTGAATGGAGCTGTGACAGCTGGTTAAAATGATCCTAGAAAGGACAACCAGCTCTGAAGATAAGTCAGTCTGGGTGTGAAGCAGGAAAAAGTCCTTGGAGCAAACAAAGCCACTGAAGGCGGGGAGCTGTGGAGGATCCATTATTACAGCAGAAGTCCCCTGAAGAGGTTGTATATGCATATGTGTAGGCAGTTCACCTTACTATACCTTTTATCCAGCTATTTTTTTCTGGTCACAAAGCTTAATGCATACCTCAGCAATGCTCCCTCACTGGCATTTGGCTTTAGGCCAAGCATTAATGAGTACCCCAAGCACTATGTGATTTGGCTTCTCCAAATCTATTAGCATATCTTCAGAGCAAGATAAAACTCATAAAAATAATTTACATTTGGGCATTAGAACTTCTGATAATTTTTAATATCTATTGCCAAAAGCACAAATATGTGGTAATGCCCTTCATATGAAGCTACAGTTTATCTGGGTTTTCTTGTTCTTGGAAAAAGAACAGACTGCCATATCCCTTAACTGCTCTCTGGTAATGAAATGAGTTTATAGTACACAATCTCATCAAAGGTTTGATCTGTGCTATCTTTGATAAAGGAATGCACACTATTGCACAAGATTTGGCTTATTAGAAATCACATCAAAATGTGTCATGTTTGTGTTTTGTTGTATTGTAAATTACTCTAGTGATGGTGGCTGAGGTGTATAACAACCAAACTTCCTGGTCATGCAAACCATGTGCCAAAATCTTTGCATGACTGAGTTGTAGATCTGGGCTTCAACCTGTGTCCTCTGTCTCCTTAGTCTCTATGCAATTCACTTTTTTACAATCTCCATCTTCCCTGCTCAGTATCCCAGAGCTGCCTGCTGGTGTCATCTACTTGTACTTCATATTCTGGAATTGAATCAGTTTCTGCACAGAATGCTGTCTCGCAGTTAGTACAGTAGTTGTGAGATGAGCACCGTTCTCTTGCTTAAAGGCAACTCAGCAGACATCAGCTGATTTGTGTCAACTCTCCATGTGCAAGCTTTTACCTCAGAGACTGTAAAAGAGCCACGCTTGAACTGCTCATAACCTGTAGTCAGATTATCCTTGCTAAATGACTGAACTGTAATGCATGCTATAACAATGCTTGTAAATAAATAAATGGAAGCCCACAGTAGTAATTGCACAAAAGATAGCTTAAATATTTTTATCCATATAAAAGTACTTAAAGTATTAAAGTCTTTTCAACTGAAAATATCCTGAAATGGGCCGTAAAGGTGCATATCTTTGCTCATGTGAAATTCTGTAGATGTGGCCCTGCTACTGTGCTAGTTCCCCAGTGGAGGTGCTGGCACCTGGGGGATGTAAATCCTACCATTAGCCTCTTTGGTTGGAAGTTAAGGAACAGGCAGGTAACTATTACCCACTGTAATTCACTGAGGAGATTCAGCTTCTGTTCTCTTTTTGCTTTACCGGATTTCATTTCAGTAGGTGTTGAGGTTTTTCTTTTATATGTAGCAGTCAGCAATGAGGCAGATTAGGGTGTTGATGCATCACATATTTTTGAAAGGCATTGATCTTTAGAGTTTAATTTTCTGAAGAGTTCCCATCAGCTATAAGAATTTTAAGGTCTGTACTTGCAAATTCTTGTCAGCTTTTCCTTTTATTTTTTTTAATTTGCTCTTATCACCCTTCCAAAAAAGAAACAGTGAGATAGCAAAAAAAAAAAAAAAGTCAGAAATGGCAATAATTGCTTCTGAAGATTTTGGGGGTTTGGATTTTTTTTTTAATATCTCCACCATAACTGCATGTGTATGTAGTATGTGATCTCTGGATCTGCGTTCATGTTGTCTTTCTCGTCTTCCCGCATTCAGGCAATGCTAATCATGTGACACTTTTGTGACTTGAGGCTTTTAAGTGTATCTTTTTTTTTTTTTTTTAACCTCAGATCCAGCTTTTTGTTGGCCATTGTCACAAAGTTAAAAAAGAACCTCAGAAAGCTGAGAAGGAACGAAAGTGCTTGGGGAAAAATGTTGTTGTGGTGCTTAATTTTAAAGAGGGGGCAGGTTCTGTGTGATGTTTACTGTCAACACCAAATAAAATCTTTTTGAGGAGAGGTAGTTTCAAACTATAGCATGGCTTTATTTACAGAACATAATACTACTTTATTCAAGAGACCGCTTTCAGCCAGCGTACCAGGCTTGCCTATTACACTGTACCAGTTGACAGAAATTCAATGAAAAATAAAGTACACAAGTTTTTAGAGCAAGTATGCTTTGAAGTATCAATTTGTGCTTTTTAAAGCTACCTATTCGTGTGGCTCCTCTCTTGTGACTCATGATCTGTCATTCATTTTAGACTAAAGTTATAGTAAGAAAAGTATCCCTTTTTTAAGGGAAAAAAAAAAGAGAAGAAACTTTGTTCATCTACATTTGCTGTTTGTATGTGTTTAACTTGCTTTATTAACATAAAAAATGCTCAACAGGGAAGTCACTGTTTCTGCCATCTGATTTAACCTGGTTTTAACTTGTATTGGCAAAACCAGCTGGAGCTGCTAGTTGTATCTGCAGCTGGGCCTGTGTTAATGTTGTCATGAGGGAGGTGGGTTTTTTTAATTTTAATTCTCTATAACATAGATGTTGCTTAGAATTTTTAACATATCCAGTATGCAACCAGTGCAAATGCAGAAAAGCTGAATGAAATCACATTTATGCTGAAAACATCAGGTTTGCCAGCTGTATTGAGGAAAAAGTGATCATTAGAAGGGATAAAGAATCGGAAATTCTTGGCTTGCAGATTTTGGACAAAATTGTTTGGTGATGACAGCCAACTTAATCTTTGGCACAGATCTCAGTCTAGTTATGTTGGTTAAAAGTACCTGTGGACTTACAGTAACTTTCTTACTAAAGCATGGTGTTCTGGCACTAAAATCCTTTGGGTATTTTAAATTACTCATCCAGCTTTTTGTTCACCACAGTTCTGAAAGCTCATGAGATGCAGTGGAGCAGGATGACTAGCACCATTTTTTTAGGTTCATCTTACAAGAGCAGTGTTTGAAGCTGGAATGGGAAGAATAAGCTAGTGCCTTCATCAGTTTCACTGTATCTTGAAATGTGGTAAGCTTTTTTTTTTTGTTTTTCCTTCAGGTTTTGAATGAAGAATGTGATCAGAATTGGTACAAGGCAGAACTCAATGGAAAAGATGGCTTCATTCCCAAGAACTACATAGAAATGAAACCACATCCGTAAGTAGAGCTTTGGTGATAGACTCATTTGATCTTACTTTGCGCATCCTCTCAAACAGAAGGGAGGTTTGCTGTACTATGCAAAGTGTACCTCACCAGATCTACCAAAATATATGGATAGATAAGGGATGGCTATTGAGTTTTATCTCTGGCTGCAACTTGCAGTGTTCTGCACTCTAACTCATTTCACAGCTGGCTAGATAGCAGGATATTTTGGAAATTTTTCTGGTGATTGCTCTGGTGTTTTGCTGTGAGGTCGGACAGACTGACTTTGGGGTAGCAGGCCTAAACCAGCAGAAAGCACTTTAGTAGAGAGTTGTCACTACCACTGCCCCAGGAAAAAGAGCAACTGTGATCATCATTCATGTGATGATTCTCTATTTTATTTAGCGTACAGATAAGAGTAAAAGTTGTGGCATTCAGAGCTCACCAGAAAAATATTTAAGGATATTTGGAGCTGAACTCTTAGTATGTCTATGTCACATCCCGCAATTACACAATAATTTAGGTTGGACAGAACCTCTAACATTCATCTGGTCCAACACCTTCCCTGCAAAACAGGCCAACCTCAAAGAGTGTGTACTGTTATGCAAATATAGTTGCATTGATTTATAGCTCTGGAGAACTGTATCTGAGTAACTACTTTGAACGTTTCCCCTTAGAATAAAAAAATCAAGCATAAGAAAACAGTAGCATTTCTTGACTGGGTTTTTCTTTGTATCAGTTCATGTATTTCCACTGTCTTCTACTAAACTCTGGTTCTGCCAACCTTTGAGATCCTTCAACATCTGAACAAGAAAACAGCAAGCTCTGGGTAACAGATTCAAAGGGGAGAAAAGGTTTAGGAAGCAGCAGCAAAACCTGTAATCAGGGTTTTCACAAGGAGCTGTAGTGGTTCAGTTGCCCACAAACACTGATGATCGATTTGTTAATTGTTGGCTGTAATTATATCATGAAGATATTGCAGTTAAATGCAATCAAGAATTATTTTTCTAAGGGCTCTTTTGAAACGGCAGAAGGAAGCTTTTGAGGGACTGTGTCCCAAGAAGGAGAGGAGATATACTGCTTCAGTGCAGCTAAGTGTGGGAAGTAAAGCAAGGATGCACAAGAAAATTCTGAAATTGTTTAAAGCTTTGTCTGCTGCAATAACATATCTAGGTTACCCTGAACGTGCTAGTCCACTGAGGATCACAAATGTACATTGCAATCTCTCTCTCTCATTGATTTGAATCATCATACATCTTCTCGTAACAGTTTTACAGGCATTTGAGTTACACTGCGGTGATGTCTCCTGCGATGATGATGATCAGTTCTGTAATCATCCATGGTATTTTGTTTTAGAGGGATAGTACTGTCAGTTTTTCACTTTTTGATATCAAAGGGGAATGAACAATATTTGAGCCTGCAAGTGGGTGAATTTGATGTTTTATAAGCATAAAACCTTTTCTGAAGATATTTAAACTGCTGATGGCAGTTGTATGGAGTTAGTTCCATGTGTCAGCAATGCTGAGAGTCTTAACTAGTGCATTAATAACCCTGGGAAATTATGCAAAAGTTTTTATAGTGTAATGTTAGCTTAGCTGTAATGCAGAGCTCTCCAAGTAGTCCAGCAGGTCATACAAAAAGCAAATTGCAGGCAGCTGGCTAGCTGTGAGAAAGAGAATGTTCCTTTTCTCAGACCGATATCAAACCGTGTTGTGGGAAGGTGGCACGAGAGCTTTTCAAGAGGATTTGGAAAGAAAGCAACTGAAAATGGCTTTAAATCCTGTCCTAGGATCTGAGACTTAAGTACTCCAGCCCCATAGCTAGTCTTAAATGCAGTGGTTTTTCTTGTATTTTGTAAATCTTACAAAAAATTACCAGTTTGCTTTGTAACTACTAGCAAATGAAGCTGAAAGGAAAATATGGTGCCTCTCGGTCACCAGCTGAGTCACCTGGGTTCTGAAGAGTTAATCTGAATTGCCACATCAATTAACAAAGCAAAGATGTGAGTAGACATAGGCATGATACTCAGAGAAGAGCTGCAGGAAACTCTGGGCAGGGAGGCTTCCTGTGAAGGCACAACAGTGCAGTTCAGCAGCAGGATTACCTTTCTGTCTTTAAACAGGCGGGGGAAGAATTTTATGTTTATGACATGGCCTGGATCAGACTCATGGTGTCTGTATCTCAAGTGTTGGTGTTTGTAATCAGCTTTTCTTGAAGGTATTCCTGAAGTCTCACTTTGCAGTATTTAACTTAGGTGGAGGAAATCGGCCAAGCTAAATAGTTGTGCAAAGTAAAGCCAAAAGAATTGCCAAACTGCCGATTGAAATGAGCCTGAATGCAATGTGAACTTTGTGTTGTACCGATCAGTGCATCTCCCTCTAGCTGTGCAGCATCAGCAGTAATGCCTGGATTTGGTTTTGCAGTGCTGACTGGATGAGTTTCACCTATGTTACAAAGCTAGTTGGAGACAAGTGTTATCAAGCTTAGCACTTCACCAGGGAAGCTGTGGGAATGTTGTGTTGAGTTTCTTTGGCCTAATATTCTTGGACATACTGTGATTTTTGTTAATTTTTCAATCATTCCGTAGCAAAGATTCATATGTGCACAACACTTCTGATGCTTTACAAGTGTGTTCTTAAGTAGACACTAGTCCTTCAAAATAACTTACTTTGTTGCTTTCATCTTTCGGGTTTTCTTTTCATCTTTTTTATATTTAAAAGTCAAGCTCTATTTACTCTGAATGGCTAAAGTGGTAGCGGAGTCATAAAACTGCAAGGGTTTTCAAGAATTGTGAAAGATTTTTAGTCTATTTAAAGTGCCTTAGAAACAGCTGGTAGAAAACTGTAGGAATTTGATATTGTTACTTTGGAAGTGTTACTTCCTTTAATCAGATTTTACACTTCTACTTTGTAGTGATTCAGTAAAATTTAGGGGGAAAATAGGGTATACTTCTGAGGCTTCAGGAAGGATTACAGAAGTTCAGTTGAGCTCTTTCAGGCTTTCCTTCTATTTTACAGAGATGGGTGAGGCATTTTGTGTTATTTTTAAGATGAGGCTTTCATTTCCAAGTCACATGCGAGTAATTGAGAATTATTTGAGAACTAAACAGAGTTAAGACATTTTGTAAACAAGAACTATGGCAAGATATCTAAAATCATAATATAAAGTTTGCTTTACGTAACATTTGGCAGAGGCAAAATTCAAGACTTCCTTATCTTTCTGACAATTGTGCCAAAAGCCCAGGAAACAAAATACTACCTTTGAATTCTGAAGGAGTTTCACATAATGGTTTCTCGGGGTTGATTTTTGAAGGCAGCAGAGTGCAGTGAGAGACAGGTAGGTGCTCCGTCTACTGTCTCTGCCACCACCTCGGATACTGAGAAGCAGCGCAGATGTTAAACCACCAGGGAAGTAGTAAATGCCATGAAGTTCTTTATTGCTGGAAATAGGATGGTTGTGGGAGAAAGCTTTTCCTTTCCATTCCAGGGGATAAAAAGTATACAACAAGACTTGCGAGCAAGTAAAACATGTCTAGGTGATCATGGAAACTGAGTTTGTAAACAAGATGTATCATTTTCAGTCCCAAAATGCTTTTCATAATGGAGCTGCACAGCTAAATGGAGTGAATGCTCCTTATACAAGGGGGATGTCCTAGAGTTGTTTTATTGAATGTGTTGCATATAGTAGAAGTACATCTGTGGATGCATCATCCTTGATATAATAAACGGATGTATTTTTGTGCAGCCTCCTGTGGTGAGCAGATACTGAAAACAGCTGCTGAGAGGAGTGAGGGCTTGCCAACAGCTGGAGAGTCTGCAGTCAAGTAATTGGGTCCTCCTTCACCTCTAGAGATAGCTGCTTCTTAGAGAGGGAGATCTTGTGACTTTGTGATTTCATGAAAGCTTCAACTTCTCTTAAGAACAACTCTGTTTCAGGAAGGTTTCTACAACTTTTGTCTTTTTGCTGCACCAAAACCTTCACTGTGGAAAGTAAACTTTGTGAGTGGAGCTCTTGTTATTAAATGTTCTCCTGTAAGGTCAACCATCTGCATGGTTATAAGCTGTGGTAAGTGCTTCTGTCCTGTGTGATCTGTTACTCAGAACTGAAAGCTGTACTTTCTGGTTGTGAGGATGGTTCTGCTTTTCCCACACCATGTGATCTACCACTCAGCCCTTGTTTGCCTTTAATCTTGGGTTAGTCTGGAAATGCAAATGTAAATGTGGGTAAGAATCCTGTGACCAGGAGCTGTTGGTCAGTGCTGATGATCTGCTTGCCTGAGGTAGGTTCACCCTTGGTGTCATGGAGGTGGTCAGCCTGTGGCTTTGACTTCTGTGCAGCTGTCAAGAATTTCAGAATGTGGCCTGATGGTGCAGCTATTTCATGTGACTGCTTATGTGAAAGCTGCTAGATTCTCCTGACTATAGGAGAAAGCAAGAAAATAGGCTACTGAAACAAGTATTATCAGCATCTTTCCTAGAACCGAATTGCATGTCCAGCTCAGCATTCCTCTGCAATGACACAGGGATACCTTGAGGGAACTTTTCTCACTTGGTCTGCATGTAACTCCACTCCTGGCACCTGCCTTAGCTTTCTGACATGATACCTGTCTTTGACCACAGTGCTCTGGAAGGGGTCAGAAAGATTGGGCTCTGGGCTGCAGGACAGCCAGCTGCTGAATGAAGCTACTCATTCTCTCTGCTGAAGCAATTGTGTCTTACCACCTGATCTAAAAGAGACTAGAAATTGGTTTCTTTCAAATGCACTTTCCACTTGTGCAGATGGGTCAGTCCATAGACAGGATCATGTTTCTAGAGCTGTGATGTTTCTGAAGAGAAACCTGTGAGTGAACTCCCAGTGTTTCCCTTGCATTTTGCAAATACTACATTTTTTTTAGAGATTCCTACCCACTAAAATAGTGATGTTTCTGTGCTTAATCCTTAATAACTTAAATTTTCTATATTGTCTGCTCTGCAAATCATGACTAAGGCATGGGTGGCTTCTCCTTAGGAGGCATAAGTAATAAAGGAGACTGTGTAATTACTCCCCACTGATTATCTTTGGATACTAATAGTGAAATAAATGCTGCTGTATCATAGGGAAGTTCAATAGTGACCAGCCACTAGTGCAGGATGACTTTGTTGTTTCTGAGTTGATGGCATCATACTGTTTGAACAATTAAAACTTTACATGTAGAGACATGAGACTTTATTCCTTAGTGATAGAGGAAGGGACTTGAGTTTCTTGCTTGAGCTAGGCATTTAATCTGTTTGACTTGAGGTTATGAGGCCTGATTACTAAGATATCAGTGTGGACCACAGCAGACATTTTAACTTTGTCCAAGGTTGTAGCCAGTTCCCAGGGTAGTCGTCTTAGTCTCACAAAGCAGGACTTTGCTGTGAAGCAATTGTGTATGTTAGGTTATCATTGTGATGTTTTATATGCTAAACTGCAGATACAATAGGGTGAAAAACAATGTGAATGATGCATTAAATTTTGAGCAGGTTTTTTCCACCTTTGAAAATAAATCCTGTAATTTGAGGATTTCACTCTTACAATATCTTTGCTTTGCTAAATTGGGTGAAATAGGGCTATTGCAAGCACCTGCTTATCAAGCCATGGTTGATTCTTTGCCAGGATGAAACATTGTGAAAAACTGCATGGTTCAGTAGCCTGTATTAGAGTGGCAGTGAGGTGCAGTGTAGTTACTTCTGTTAGGAATCATTTCGTCTCTGTGTGAATATCTACATCTGGCACTTCCATGAAAGGATTAAAATTCTTAACTTTCCCTATTGTTTTCTTTTCTGCACTCCGCAGGTGGTTTTTTGGAAAGATTCCCCGAGCGAAGGCTGAAGAGATGTTAGGCAAACAGAGACACGATGGTGCCTTCCTCATCAGGGAGAGTGAGAGTGCTCCTGGGGACTTCTCCCTTTCAGTCAAGTAAGTAATGCCAAGAAGCAATCATGTGTGGTAATCAAGCCATCTACTGCTCATTTGGACTCGTGGGTAAAGGACAGATGATTGTCAATGCTGAGGAGCAGGAACATTCCAGATGCCCTATAGCATTCCTGTTCTTCCAGTGATACTTATTTATTCCCTCTTTAATAGAACAACTATATGTGCTCTGGTCTGTAATGAGCCTACAGGGCTGACCTGGTGGCATGTTGCTGTCTGGCTCATGTAGTCTCAGGCACTATCTGTTGGTTTGTTTGTGGATCCCATTCCTCCTCCCTACAGCCACAAAGTGCCCAGTGTGTACCATGTTCTCTCCCATCCTCCTTCATTCCTCTTCTGCAGTACAAGTTATTACGCTATCTGTTCTCCTTGTGAATGCAGAGGCCCCCATTTCTCACAACTGCATTCCACGTTGGTAGAGAAACTCAGTCTAATAACAGTGAAGTGAGGAGGAGCAGTTCTCATCCTTGAATAACCTTACTAGAAGTATTGGGTGTTAATCAGCAGGAGTTCCTGCTAGTTAGCCATGGCCCATAAATACCATGCTACCTATCTTGCCCATCTGAAGTCACTGTAAAATAGAGGTATTAGTAAATTGAAAGGGTATGTGATATAACAGTGGGGTGGGGGGGAAGGGATTCTGTCCTCAGCAGTTGATTTTTGCCTTTTTCTTTATTTCCTACCAGAAATGAACCAGATTTTCTTTAGAATCCTAACAATAATTTTTTATTATTCGTGCACGATTCCTAGTTTGCTCTATTTTCTGTGGCTATCAGTGATCTGTCTCGGCAGGTTTTTTTTTTCTGGTCATCTTTGGTCTGTAACCAAATTTTTGTCCTCGTGTATAGCAGCACTGAGTCATGCCAACAAACTGGATTAAAGCCACTGATTTTAAGAGATGTTTATATTTCTGTCTTGTATACAATCATTTTAGCTGGATTACTAGATGTGAATGGAAGTTTCATTCCAGAAAGTGCATTCCTTTAAGAAACATAAAGTTATAGTGGCATAGTTCTGCCTGCCTGTTAGCGTAGTGTTGCCATCTGGTGGTAATGTCTCAGTTGATTCCCCCCCACTCCCCGTTTAATTTAGAAAAGTCTGCTTCATAAACAGTGATCTGCAGGATTTGAAATGGTGAGAAGCTCTCAGGTTGAGGAAGGGAGAGCAGAGGCAGTACTCATGAGTTGTTTCATGTTAGCTTTGTAGCCAAGATAGTGTCTACGTTTTCAGCCAATGTACAGAAGCTGTGCATGCCAAGTGGGGAAGAGTTGTCTCCTGTTTTCAGTGTTTTAGACTGAAGCAAAAATACTGATGTGCCATTCGTCTGGAAAATCCTGATGGACTCTTTGGAGTTCCCCTTTATTCAGAGTAAAATTGGTGGAAAAGTAATTTCAACTGAATGCCATCATTTGTCAGAAAGAATTGTTAACACAGAATTGGAGTTGCTGCATCACCTTTTGGGCATTTTCTGTTCTTTGTTTTTGAAGGACTAGAGAGATTCTTTTGTTTTGCAAGACAGTCTTTTGCGTAAGTCCAGACTGGCTCCCAAAAGAGACAATCCTACCCTCCCTGTGGCAGTGTTTTCCCAGCAATTTACCTATAAAGGGACTGGTGCTTATGTATTGCAATATCACACATGCCCAGTGGTGCTGTGGGAGGGAGGGACTGAGACGGTGAGAAGTACAGGACCATAGCGAGAGTAGCACAAACCTAAACTGGCTCAAGTCAGTTGAGAAATTGCTGTGTGTGAAGAGCTGAACTGAAGCACTTGTACTGTTTGACTTTGAAATCTTGGGAATGTAGAGTGGAAGGCACCATGGTGTAGCTACTTTAATGTGACCTTGCACTTGTACTGTAAAGTCCATGGTATGTGTCCGAGGTATTCTGTGCAGTGTCTTCAGTGACTCAGGTGACTGTATACGTACATGAAAAAGTGCAGGTAGTGGATGCCAGCTATGTGGCAACGTAGTGTAAAATAAAAAGCTGAAATACTGCATGTTACCCAGGATAGAAAGTGTTGTGACACCAGAAATTCTTTACGAAGTAAAGACCTCAAACTTCTGCAAATTCAGAGTGGTTTGAAAAGCTGGTTTTAAACTGAAGTCCTACTACAAGAAAAGCACATGTGAAGCTTGCAGGATTTTTATTTAAATAAATTCAGTATTTGGATTCTATTTCTCTGATCACTGATTTCTATAAATACAATCGACAAGTGGTTTTCAGACACCTTTTTTACACCAACCAATTAGTATGTATATCATCAGTGTCATTGGCAGTTTTCACTGTGCCCTGAAAGACCTTTTTGTTCCAAACTCTGTGCTGACGATCCCAAAAGAGGAGTACTCGGTGACTAATAATGTGCTTTTTTTGTGTTCTTCATTCTTTCCGCACAGGTTTGGAAATGATGTGCAGCACTTCAAGGTGCTTAGAGATGGGGCTGGCAAGTATTTCCTCTGGGTGGTGAAGTTCAATTCTTTGAACGAGCTGGTAGATTATCACAGATCCACATCTGTCTCCAGGAACCAGCAAATATTTCTCCGGGACATTGAACAGGTGCCACAGGTAAGAGAAGTGTTCTCATAGAGTGCGCTTTTCAGACTATTGAAACCACAGTCTGAAGTGTTGATTGCATCTTAGAGTAAATGAGTAGGGATGGAGAGAAGCTGACTGACATTTTTCTTGTCTGTGGAAGCATATGTTTAGATCCCACAGCTGGAATTGTACTGGGAAATAAGCTGGATGTTTGTGCAAAGCCTACCTGCTAACTCCTAGTCTCCTCTTCAGTTCTGGCAAAGTGTTATTGTTGCTGCTTCAACACTTGGCTTGTCTTAATGTTTATGGATACTGTTGCAGGAAGGTCAGCTGATTCCTGTGATTTAAAAATGAGTTTGCTGCTGTTTTAGGACATAGTGAGAAGGGATAGTTCTACTTGTACTGATTCATAGTCAGAACTGTACCCCTCTATAGCCAGTGAAGCTTTGGTACTGGTCTTTCCTGAAGAGATGGTTACAAGTAGTAGCATATGGAACATCTCTACCCTGATGGTTTGGATCTAGCCAGTGTTAAGAGAAATCAAAATCTACTGCCAAGTGCCAGCAGAGTAGCTTGAGTGTATCTAGCTCTTTGGTTTTTTCCATTTCCCAGGGCAATCGAAATGTCATGGTGGAAGTAACTGAATCTTTTGTCAATTTTGGATAAATCCTTTCGCCTTCAGCTTGAAGCCAAGGGATGTGGAACTCGTACTGCTCTCCAGGTGCCATGGGCGCCCTTTGCCACAGTTTGTCTGAATTAACATCTGGCTCTGCATTGTTGGGTCAGTGATAAACAGAGGATGAGAAAACAGCAGGCTGAAAATGGCAAGCATGAACATACCTTCGTAGCCTCACGATTCTAAGAATGCAAATGCATTTTAAATTAACTTAGCTTTTCAATAAGAATAGAAGCAATTGCTGACCAGGCAAAATGCATCAGAATTTCTTGGTACTGGAGAGTTTTAAGGAAAATATGTGAAATGCCAACATCCAGTTTTTAGGGGGAACTTTGTGTATCACAGTGTTAGGTAGATTAGTAATACTCATGCTATCAGTGGGTGAAAACAGGATGAATAAGCAAAAAGACCATTGCATTGCAATAGAGTACAGATTTACAGTACGTGATGAATACTGGAAAATACTAGGAAAACATCTGAGTCATCTGCTGTCTTTATTACGGCTCTTGCACAGAAACTTGGCTTTTTTTTAAAGTCTTCTGTAGACTATGCTTTCCTATTCAAGCATGTTACAGATGTTGAAAGCTGGCTTGCAGGGAAATGAAACAACCCGAATGTTTATTGTTAAACTCTGGTGTAAATTAAACTCCTGCCTGAGGGAGCAGGTGTCTCGAGTGCTGTGGATGATTCTCACTTCACGTATCTTTTTCTTTCTCCTTTCAGCAACCAACATATGTTCAGGCCCTGTTTGATTTTGATCCCCAGGAGGAAGGAGAGCTGGGCTTCCGCCGCGGAGACTTTATCCAAGTCCTTGACAATTCTGACCCCAACTGGTGGAAGGGAGCCTGCCACGGACAGACGGGCATGTTTCCACGCAACTATGTCACCCCAGTGAACCGGAACATCTAGAGATAAATATTAGAGATTATTTAAAGAAACCAGAGAAACAGTAAATACACATACAGAGCCTAACTGCAGCCAGTGACGTAAAATCACACGGCGATAAAACCTGAGTCACCTTTCACCGTGAGGTGATCCTCCTTCACTCAGTACGGAACTTCAAGGGCGGGTTGGGGAAAGAGTTCAACTTACACACCAAAACTTATGTTAAAAAAAAAAAAGAGAGAGAGAGAAAAAAAAGAAAGTAACAAATTTCCTCAGCTGCTCCTGGGTTACCCCCTTTCATTCACTCTTCCTGTTTCCCTCTCCTCCTCTGTCCATCAGTGCATGAAGTTTTAATGCTATATAAAGTCCTAGCCATGTGGTTAAAGGAAAAGGGAGAAACTCTGCTGGTATTTTCTCTCTCTGCAAACGGTCTTCATTTGACTTGAAGGGACATGAGAGAAGAACCAAATCCACAGTCCTGCCTTTTTAAAAAAAAAAAAAAAAAAAAAACACACAAAACAAAACACAAAAAACAAAACATCAGTCTGCTTTTGCCTTCAACATTCAGCTCTTCTTGCCTGGGAAAGATGAGGTGTTAATCTAATTTTTATTGTCTCTTCTCCTTTGGCACTTTCTTCTGAAGCTCAACAGCTTCCAAGCAGGGGAAGGGAGAAGAGTTGTGTGGCTTTTTGGTTTTTTGTTTGTTTTTTTGTTTGTTTGTTTGTTTTTTTCTTTTGAGTCACAGAGCTGCTTTGAAAAACTCCAACCTACAACTGAAGTCTGTTAATGCTGTGCTGACAGCTTTTTTGTTTTTTCTTAAAGGTGTACGGTTGAGCACATTCTGTAATTTTTTCCATAGTGCCTTTCCCTTATTTTCTTTTTTATTATTTTTTAAGTTAAAAGGACAGTCCAGAGCTTTTCAGAGGATTTTTTCTGCCTATGTGTAAATAAATACTTCTGGGGGAAGGGTGTAAAGGAGGGTGGTTTTATCAATGGACATCTGAGAAAAATCTACAAACGGAGATGGAACTTTAATCTTAAGATTTGTCTTACTGTTCAACTTTCCTTATTCAAAGGAAAATAAAAACAAGGCATTCAAGTGGCAGCTTAGGCTGCTCAGAGGTGGGAGCTGCAACCAGGAGCCTCAAAGGAAGTAAGAGAAAGGGGGAGGTTATGACCAGGGAAAATGAGGAAGAATATTTTGGGGAGGGAGGGTTAAGGGGGGAATTTGAGAAATAATAGCCCTGAGATGTCCTATAAAATGTACATTCCTTTGATGGAAAACTTTATAATGCAGAGAAACCTCAAGAAATAGTGCTTGAAAAAACTTTATGCTATTAGTGAATGTTTCTTCGTGATGCATGTAATCGGCCTGTCTCTTTGGCCTGGATAGGGAGTATTTGCAGTCGTGTTACTCTTGAAAAGTGGGGTTGGCATCACTGTTCTCCCGTTTCTCCTCCCTCCTCAGGTCAGTGTTACTGTTGAGGTAGATTCCTGCCACCCTGCTCCCCATTCACAGCAGGCTGTGTGATGACTGTAATCCCCACCCCGCACAATAATGGCATTTTTTGTGGCCATTTGCTCCTCCACCAGAGCAGTGTGCAGGAGACATTAAATTGGACGGAAAGGAAAGCAATCAAGCCGCACCACTCTCTGTGCCAATCTTCAGTTACATTATTTTTCCTTTTGCTGGCCATTTGGCTGGATCCCTTCACCCCACCAACGAATCCAAAAACTGCAGCGGAGATCTCCTCCCACCCTGCCTAAGCAGGGGCAATCTTTTGTTGGAGGGTGCCTTTTTTTGTAATAAGTGTTACAAATGTTTTATTCCTGAGATGGACTCTGCCTTACACTTCAATTTTCCAGCAGGTGAAAGAGAGAGCTATCCTGTAGAGTATTACTTTCTCCCCCTCTCCTTGCTAGCTGTCACTTTATTCCTTCTTTGTAAAGTGATTGGAAAAGGAATCTATGGCATTCTACACCTGGACCATTTGATTGTTTCCTTATTTTGGAATTGGTGTATATCATGCAGCCTTGCAGACATATGTCTTGTGTGTGTATATATATTAAAAAAAAAAAAAATCAGTGTTTAAATAAAGAAGGCCTATGTACTTAATCCTTTAACTCTGCAGCAGCATTTGGTAGATAGTAATTAACTGTGAATAATAAATATACATTGAATTCTTCACTTGAGCATCTGTCTGTTATTTCAGTTAACTGACCAAAATAGAGCTGATTGACCTAATTTACAGGATATTAAATTGCTATGGGAGGGGAAAGGTGTGCTCTGGGCTGAAGCGCACAGACTCTTTAGCATCAATCTCTGCATGCCTGGCTGAATTTGTTACTCTTTAAAGCTAAGAGCCATGTCACTTGGCACATTTGGCATTATGGATAGTGAGGAGGGGGAAAGAAATGGTCATGTTGATTCCAGGATTGAAGACCATGTGTCTATCAGCTGAATGGGGAGGTGGCTCTTGCCTTTGTTTTTTCCTTAAGGTTTTTTCCTGACTACTCAAGTGTCTCTGTGGTATGGACTGTAATGTCATAAGGAGCCAGTAATGGAGAACGATACACCAGTTATTCCTGGAACGTCTTGCTGAAGGACAGAGAAGATGGGCATATGACCTGTATAAGCACAGCAGCTGTGGCTCAGACTGTCGCAGGAGCTTTTGCTCTGCTTGATCAGTGCCCTGCAGATTGTTTTCACATTTCTCGTGTTGCCTGAAGAAGTGGAACTACTCAGTTGTGCTAAGAAGGTGTGTGGGCAGCTTTGCAGGTTATCTGTCAAGCTGTCAGTCTGTTGGCTCTGCAGCTTCTCCCCAGCCTTCGCTTATCTTCGGAAAGTGCATGTGAATTTTGTAGTACATTTTAATATACAATAGGAAAAGGCCCACTGACATGAGGGTTGGGGTTGTTTTTTCACAGTTGCTCTTAGTTACTATGCTCAAATACAAATGTAGTCAAGGAGTTTGTGGTTACTTAGAAACACCTGGATTTCCAATGATTAGTTCTTTAGTTTTCATTTGTGCCAGCAAAGTCAATATAGAAATGATTTGCAGTGTAGTCTGGAACTCTTGCCTTTTTTGTAACGCTGTAACAACATGTTGCTCAATTGTGTGGTATTCATACCTTGGGTATCTACTGAAAAGTTTAGAAAATCTTCCTTTCCTTTGCTTTATAGAGGGAAGAAAAATGTTTGTTGCTACTGTGATTGTATAATGTCAATGCTAAGGCCGTGGTGGAAGAACTACTGTAAGCAATTAATTTCTTTTTGGATGTTTCCCTTTCCCATTTACCAGCTTTGGCATGTGGGTCAGCAGAACCGGTGGTAGCCTGCAAAAAAAGCCTAAATCCCAGCTTCTTTTACTGTCAGCCGCCTGATCCAGCAAAGCAGCAGCACGGGAGCCGCTGGAGTGCAGGGTCCTTCCTGCAGGCGTTGCTTCTGGAAGCACGAAAGTTCGGGGCCGAGCCCTCTCCGTTTCGGAAACCGCGCTCCCTCGCGCGGGCCCCGCGGGGCGGGTCGCAGGACTACATTTCCCAGCGCCCCTTGCGGCGCGCAGGCGCAGTGCGGTGCAGAGGCGCCGGCGGCCGCTGGCGGGCGGGTGAGGCGTCGCCCGGGGTCCGCGGCAGGGAGCCGGCCGTGACCGCACACCGCCGCCCTGGGCCACGGAAAGCCACCGGCCGGCGGCCCCGCGCGGGGCTTGGCTCCGTATCCCACTCCGGTGCCTGCCACGGGCTGGGCCGCGGGGCAGGGGGCGCTGTGGGGCCCGTGGGGAGAGGGGAGGCGGGAGGCTGCTGTGGAGTGATGGGGGGTGGGGATTGTGGTGAGGGGGGACTGTGTGGCCCTTGGGATGAGGAAGAACAGGGTCTGTGGGCCTTTGGGGTGAGGGGAAACTTTGGGATGGGGGTGTGCTGTGGGGTAAGGCTGTAGAGCGTTGGTGTGGGAAGGAGTGGGGAGAGCTCCTTGCCTGGGAGGGCTCACTGGGACACCTTGTCCCCCTGCCCAGGCTGTGGGGACCCCAGGCAGGCATGGTCGGCTATGACCCTGAGGCCAAGTGCGTCTCCGCAGTGGAAGCGGCTGCAGCAGGATCAGCATCCGGCTTGGTCACTCGGGTCCTTGTCAGCCCCTTGGATGTCATCAAGATCCGCTTTCAGGTACCTTCTTCATGTCGTGCTCGGGGACGGGGTGAAAGAGCCTGTTACAGAGCAGAGCTGCTCTTGGCCTGGATGAACAAGTCACTTGTGCAAGCCCTCACCTACATTGTATACAGGTTATGCAAGGTAGTAGGGCTATCTTGTGTCCACCGCTTCTGTTTATATAACTTAACTTGAGCATTTGAATGGGATCTTGTGTTTTTCATAGTTTATTCTCTTTCTTTGTTTTTCTGAATGATCTCTGCTATGTAACTGAATTTCACCATCATCCCTACTGATTCCCTTTGTGTTGCATGCATGTTTTTATTCTTTTAGAGCCCTACATAAATAACATCCTAGTCAGTTCTAGATGGGATTTTGTGGGAAGGCATAGTGTCATCTCTTAGCATTGGTTGGCTGTTAGGGTTGTGAATTCCTGAATTGGACACTTCAACCTTGTTGAAATGTGACATGGAATTGATAATATTTTCTCTATTTTCCTCCAGCTTCAGATCGAACAGCTCTCCTCAAGAAACCCAGGGGCTAAGTATCATGGCATCTTGCAAGCTGTACAGTGCATCTTCCAGGAAGAGGGGTTGGTAGCCTTCTGGAAGGGTCATGTTCCTGCTCAGTTCCTTTCAGTTGGCTATGGAGCTGTTCAGGTAAGGTGATCAGACATCAACCAGGCCCAGTGTACATACACAGGACTCTGCTTTGCTCCTCTTCAGACTGGCTGCATGGGCAGATGCAGAAAGGTCCGGGTTTAAACTGTACTGATGCAAGCCAGCTCCAGTCTCAAAGATGTGTAGTTGTATAATGCTGATGTATAATTCCTAAGTTAATATTTCTGAGCTTGCTGAACGGCCTGTCTGGCCAGCCTGTAGTACAGCTAGAGCAAACTGAGTTCTGGCTGTATCTGGTGTCGCAGACAAGCCCTGTTTGTTGCTGACACTTGGCTTAGCTGTTCATGTTCCAAGTCTGTGTAGTTTTTTGCTTTGGGTCATGCTGTCGCCCTAACAGCTTGTTAGTAAAAATATCAATGAAGCTGATGATGGTGTTTTACACAGCATTGTTATGCTTAATTTGTAAATATTAACAACATGTTTTATGAGCAGCGGTTGAAATAATAATGGGCAGCATGTCTGTAATATAGCAAATACTCTTCAGGATACATAGAGCATAAAAATGAGTTTTTCACAATTCTAAATGCAAGATTTAGCAGAAGTGTCAGAGATCAGAATATCCCAAGCATTCCCCGGGCTGCTCAGTGATTTTTGCAGAGTATTCTGTGAGCACATGCTCCAACAGGTTGCAAGTTGGGGAGGACATTTCAAGGACAGAGAGAGAAGGTGGTTACAAGCAGTGGGTGGAGCTCTTTGGTGGAATGAGAGAGGAGTGGGAGATCCATGGCAGCGATAAGGATTGACTCCTTGACCCGTGTATTGTTTGTTTCTGCAAGTTCATGGCGTTTGAAAGCTTGACAAAACTGGTGCACAACTTCACCTCATACAATGCCCGTGATTCCTTTGTGCACTTCGTCTGCGGTGGACTGGCTGCTTGCACAGCCACTGTTGCAGTTCAACCTGTTGACACACTACGCACCCGCTTTGCTGCTCAGGGTGAGCCTAAGGTATGGTTGAGGATTAATGCTTGGAATTATCATCCATAGCAGTAGCAATATTTCATGTGTATGAATACAAGAGGTTTGAAAAGTACATAACAGTCTGTGGGTTAGCATAAAGAAACAGGTGCTGTTATTGGGCAATGTTTACACTGTTGCCAAGTTATCCTCTGTGCTGTTGACACAACTTTCTTAATTATGTTTTGCTCCTCCTGATTGTGCTTGACTTCTGACAGGTGATCCAGAAAGGAGAAACTGTCCTTAACAGGATAACTCAATTTTAATTTCAGCTGGTGGCCCTTTATAGAATACTGATTATGTTTGACTCCTGACAGGTGATCGAGAAAGGAGAAACTGTCCTTAACAGGATAACTCAATTTTCATTTTGGCTGGTGGCCATTTGTAGCATACACTCCCCAGTCTGTCAAACGTTGCGTGTTTGAAACTTTCCACTTGCACAGAGTGATGTTTAGATAATGATAGGGATGATACTTGAAACCAGTCACCTTTCACCTGTGTTTCATGTTCTTATTTATGCAAGAATTGGTCTCCATGCTAATTAGGTCTGTAATACCTAGACTCATATGGGTTTTTATCAGAGCCATTTATGGTTTTTGACTTAGCCTGCAGTAGAATCATAATATATATTACATGAATTCTGTTGCAGGAGCAAGCAGAGCTGTTAAGAGAAAAATAATCTGTGATGCAAGTGGTCTCAGGCCACAGCTCTCAGCTCTGTGCCTTGTTTCTTCCCCTCAGGAGCACAGCTTGGATGTGGGATACAATGTCAGCCCAGGCCTTTCAGTGCAGAGCAATGATCGTTCGTTCAGTTAGTCTCTTGTGGCTCAGAGGTAGGTTTAGGTTGTCAGTTTACTTAGAAGAGTCACGAGGGCTTAGCTGAGGATACTGTATGAAGATGTGCAAAATCACTTTGTTTGTTGCTTTGTGCTGAAAATCGGTCAATTGTATTTTGGGCAGCGGGAAATTCCTATCCTCATTACTGGGAAATAACCTGACCTTTGGTTTGCTGTTTTTAAGCCTGTTTCACTAGAGAGTCAGCCTCTTCCTTATTGTCTAGCTCTATCGCAGCCTTCGCCATGCAGTGGTGACCATGTATCAGACAGAAGGGCCTCGGACTTTCTATAGAGGTTTGACTCCCACAATCGTTGCTATCTTTCCGTATGCTGGTCTCCAGTTCTCCTTCTACAACATCCTGCAACAGTTTTCTGAATGGGTGATTCCAGCTGAAGGAAAGAAAGGAGGTAGGCACTTGGGAGAGTGATGTCTGCAATCTGGAGAGAAAGAGAGGATGAATGTTAGTGTGGAAGACTGACATAAGCTCAGTTTTCTGTCCTATCACCCTTTCTGATGCAACATCTGAAAAGTATCTCAATTTTCCATATCTCATTCTTACCCCTGCACAGATATTGCCAAAGTAGAATCATAGAAATCATCAGGCAGTGTCAACTTGTAACTTATTCCAATCCAGAATAAGTCAGTATGAGCAATCAGTAGTGCAACATTTCCAGTGACTGAGCTTTTACTGGGGGGCATGACAACTTTTTCATCCACTAGTGGCAGGTTCTCTGGTGACTGGAGTCTTTTTGTGCAATGCCACTTGGCAGAGCAAAAGCAAAAATGAGTGTAATGAACCAAGGTTAGCTGTTAACGCTCTGACTCCAATGGACATTGCAAGCCTGATGTAGAAAATACGGATTGAGGTTCTGCGGCCCAAACTATGCAGAAGAGGTGATGTAACTTTAAAGGGCCTTTTTGGCCTTATTTCTTGTGAAAAGTGAATTTAACTTACCTCTCATGATCTTTAATCAGAACTCACTGCTGATCTTTTTTCCTTCCCTGCTATCCTCTCCCCTTTCTGCTTTTCAGGCAATGTTAAAAACCTTGTTTGTGGCAGCTGTGCCGGAATCATCAGCAAAACCCTCACTTACCCTTTTGACCTGTTCAAAAAACGACTGCAAGTGGGTGGCTTTGAGCACGCCCGGGCAGCGTTTGGGCAGGTGAGAAATGTTTGAATTGACTAATTTTCATAAGGGTGGATTTGCATCAAGACAATCCAGAGCCAGTCATTACCAGAATGCAGTGATGATTCACCACTGGTACCTGTTGTGTTCATATTCAGGTTGGGAGCTCCCAGGGAGTTTCTGGACACTGAGCATTGGTCTCACTTAATAATAGGAATAGCTGTATGAGTAAACTGGGTTCATTTTATGACATTGTCCAACATACCTCTGCTCTGCCTTCTCATCCGTTTCCATCGAGTTGTCAGTCTCAGAGCTGGGGATAAGTTAGGCAGGCAAAGGGGTTTCGATTTACTTTACTTTTCTAGTTGCAGCTTGGTATTTGTGATTCAGGACCACGGTACTAGCAGAGGATGACACTAGCTTTATGCTGGGATTGCCTATCTGTCAGGATCCTTTTCTACAATTAATATTTTGATACAAGGAATGGGCATCAAGTGTTCGGCATGTGTCTTATGTACAGAACATCCTGAAATTCAAAGCAAATTAAATACTTCTGGTGTTCTTTAGCACCATCCTTACCACCTTGAAGTACACTGTAAAACAAATACAGAACTTCCAAGGAACTATCTCTTTTTTTTCCATTTTGAAATGTGGAAATTTTCTTTTTTCCTTCAAATTCCTTGGTTCTAAGAATCAAATCAGTCTGTACCTCAAAAGACTCTGGGATAGGAATGTGAGTCTCAACCCATTGCATTGGACACTTTTCTTCTTCCAGTGAGGTACAGAATTTGTTCTTAGCATTGATATGTCACAAGATGTTAAACCTTCACAATGCAACACCATGGCATGCAGATAGCTAATTTAGAGACTTCTAAGTGCTGTAGCTGTGTTTTCTTTCCATCAGAAAAATGAAAAGTTGTCCCTCCTTAGAGAGTGAAGGGGATGGAAAACAGTAGCAGCACAATCTGAAATAATTACTTCCCAAACTTGTATTTGGGAATAATACATGGTGTTGTAGCATAAAGATTTTACGGCCGTTCAATCTGCATAAGCCATTGCTGTTGCAAAATATGTGCTTTTCCTCTACCCCACTCTCTACAAACTGGCTCTCTGAAACTTTCAGTTAGTTATAATAATAGCCAGAAAGGCATCTCTAGGCTGCACGTCTAGATTATGTTTCTGTGGTATAGTTTGGGGAACTCTGTGTTCTTTTCCAGGTAAGTTGTCCTGGAGTTTTCTTGTTTAACCTCTTCGCCATTTCTCTCCCAGGTACGAATGTATAGGGGTCTCCTGGACTGCATAAGGCAGATCATGCGAGAGGAAGGCCCAGGTGGATTCTTTAAGGGCCTTTCACCCAGCTTGCTGAAGGCTGCTGTCTCTACTGGCCTTGTCTTCTTTTGGTATGAGCTGTTCTGCAGCCTCCTATGTGCCCTGAAGAACACCGATAGCACTGCAAGGAAGGAAGGCTGAAAGAGGCATGTATATGGTTACCTGGTGTTCTCCGGAAGGAGGGGAAACTGATGGCTTTGCTCTGTCATGAGCATGTTGGAAATGTCAGAGGTCCCAGAGCTCTACCAGCCTGTAGGAAATCACCTCCTGGGACCAAGCAGAAGAGAAGGCAACTGCAGTTCTGCTGAAGACACTGAACTGCTTTGCTGGAAGCTGTTTCAACTGAGCACTTTTTTACTCTGTCTCCTCTAATATCAGCACACGTTTAGTGGGGGGAGAGGGGAACCAAGTGGACAACTACCTAGCAGAGACTGTGCTCTGAAAAGGCACCTGATAAAGTGGGTGAATTCCTGTGCTTGCCCTGGATCACAGAGAGGGGTCCTGGCCTGCCTAGTGCTTCTTAACCAATGTAACGTCACATCCTGTCACTGCATCCGCACAGTTTTATTTCCTTGCTCTATGGCCTGCTGTTTGCACCATATTCTTTTCTCTGTGTTGCACAGGTAGCTCTGTCCTGCTGTTGTGAAGTCAGTTAAAACCTCATTAGTGTGCACAGAACCTCTGGTTTCCTTTTCTTTGCTGCCAGCTGCTGCTTCTTGATTACCACTTGTTGGCTGCGCATTCTCAGCCACCTTAAACACAGAATCTTCTTGCTGACCCAAACTTGCTCTTCCTTTAACTCTGGAGAGCTTGATTGTATCCTGAGTGCCCATTTCTCTTCCTGTGTGTCTTGCCATACATCTCTTAGGGTTTTGCATTGCCTCAGTCACGCTTTTTACAAGTAGACCTGCAGATTAAGAACGCTGCTTTAAGGGGATTCAACGCACAAGCCCAATTCTTAATTCAGGGTTCTTTGCTTCAGTGCAGTGAGTAAACAAATGCTATATAGAGTTTTAGAAATATTTAGTCTAAGTTGGAATAATGAAGGAAAAGTCCTGTGGAAACTAGTAAAGGTCTTTTTTTTTTTTTTTTTTTAATACCACCTTTGAATGTTTCCAGCAAATATTTCTGTAGTGGCCTCAAAACATTTCTGAACCTCAGTCCTACAGTGGTGCTAACAGATGAAAATGTTTTGGCAAGATTAGCTAAAGTGAGAGGACTGAACATCAAATCAGAATTGGTTGGCTTAGCATGGTGTTTGACAAGAAAAAGATGATTGAATTAGAGCTGGAGAAGGGTTTTTCTGGAGTTTCAAAGGTTTTATGAGTGGTTAAAAAAAACCCCAAAACAACCAACCAACAACTCTGATTTACGTAACGGAGGAAAAGAAGAAAATTACTTTCTTCCTCTTTTATTCTCTGTTTTTTCAAGCTGAGCAGGGTGTGGTTGGACCAGTGTGTGGAAGGCAGACTTCTGAGGAAGAGCCACTGTGATACAAAAGCATGTTAGTCATCTGGCGAGTGGCGGATAGGGCAGAGCACTGCAGTTATTTAGTGGATGATTTAATGGTTCTTCTCTTAACGCAGAGCTTTTCGTGGGTCTTTTGCAATATTCAGGGTGATGATCCCAAATGGCCTGGCCAAATTCCAGCATGATCAATTCCATTCTGTTGATGCAACTTCTCCTGATGATTTTGAGCATATCAGCGTTGCTCACTTATCCTGAACTGTTGTGAGAGGCTGTTTTTAAAGAGCAGCTGTTTCACTGGTGGCTGAGAGATCTAGAGAGATTCCTTGCAAGCCCAGGCCAAATAACTTCGTGTCTTCTGTGGTTTTGAGATCTTGGAGTGCAAAGTGGCTGTTTCACTGCAGGTGACTTTGAGAGCTACGTAAAATTAAATTCACTGAGCAGCGTCAGTGTCAGGCAGGAAGATAATATATGAGCCTCAAAGAGGGAGTGTTAGCTGCATGTACTCTAAAAATGGGCAGTTTTGCTTAGAGGAGAAAATACAAAGAATGTCAAGTAAAGTTTCTCAAAGTGTCTCAGTCCTATTGGCATTTTCCTGTATTATTTAGGCTCTTCTGAGGTTCCCCCAAAATCTTCTTAATGATATTTTGCCTTTGTTTATTGTTCATCTGTTGTTCTTGGAAAGACATCATAACCAGTAGTGAACTTAACCTCATGGCATCCTTCTGAGGGAGAAAAATACCTCATTTCAAAACAGGCACAAACAGGTTGAGGTTGTTACTGTCTTTTGGCTGCTGGTAGAGAGGAATGCTGTCATGGTTAGCAAAGACAGGACTGGCCACAGTAGGAAATGTTTTGTGCTGACCTAGGCTTCCATTGGAAACTGGGACTCATCCACCCTGTCTAAACATTACAAGACTCTTGTTTTCTACTTTATGTCAAAGAGCTGCTTTTAAACTGCACAGAATAGAGGGAAAATGGTTAGGAACTAGGCAGTGGGAGTTGCAATCTCTGAAATAGGGAGTGAGTTGCTTTGGTTGCCACAGGGGCGAAGAATAAAGAACGGAAAACTGTGCTCTGCTAAGCTGTTGTTCAAGTGTGCTGTGGAGCTTGAAATGATGCAGGCAAACAGCTTTAGGGGCATGCAACTTGGCTGTTCCACAGAGAGGGCAGCAATGGAAAGTATAGAGCAGCTTTTCTTCTCTGGGATACTTTTACCTCCACTCTGCATTAAATGAGCTTGCCTCCATCCAACAGATGGCAAAGTCAGAGTTCAAGTTGTTGTGCCAGTCTGGCCCAGGCTATGGAAGAGACACTCCCTGGTCAGAGCGCTTTGGCACGCAGCCTGGTTTATATATCCCTTTGGGCTATTAGTCATAAATGTTATAGGCCCATAAAAGCAGCTGATCTTCTAGTGAGTGAAGAAGAAAGAAGTGACAACCCCAAATATACAATATTAGAAGTTGCACCTAAGAGTCGCTTCATCACTCGCTTCCGGTCAGCAGCATCTGTCTGTCATAAATTTCTGACATGCATTTTGCTAACTGGGAGTTGCTGCTGGGGAAAGGACAGTAACAGGAATATTATTTTCTCTTTGGGACTGAGACTGGTTTAGTGCAAAGCACTAGGAGAACGGGTCTTGTTTCTGATGCTGCTCTGGCAAAACACATGCCATTTGAAGCTAAATTTCCTAGAATTAGAGGAGAGGGAGGTGGGAGAGATCTGTAGTCACCTTGTTCTCCCATATGCTGGAACAGATTTGCTCTCGGAAACTGCGCGCAGCAGTTCAGATTCAAGTGACTCAACATGGTGAGGGACTCGTGAGGCTGTGCTGGAGTTTGCCCATTGGGATGGCTGGGATTTCACTCTGATGTAATCCTATCAGCAGGGATTTGCGTTGCCTGAAATTCACCTCACAAGCTGCTCAGCAATTGCGTTTGTTTTCTTCTAGTGCCTTTTACCATCAGAATGTCCAAAAGCACTTTAGCAGGCAAAGCGTTCAAGACGAGTTAGGGGCTGTTAGGGGATCCACCATCGCTCTTAGCTGGCCTTGAACAGGAGAACATTGACGCACAAGTTCTGTGATGAACACGCTGTTTCCTGCAGCGCGGGCTGGCTCGCCCAGTTCCTAGGACGGTCCTATTCTCAGGATGCTCATCCAGAGCTGCAGAGTATCGTTTTTTAAAAGAAATGAATGTTTTAGAGTTGGGCTTGGAATAGATTGTATTTAATTTGGGTTTAAGTTTCTCTTGTGATGTAGAACTGTGATTCTCTGCGGCATTTTGCTGTGTTGCCTGAGTGGATCTTTTACAGCTGCTGTTGTCTGAAAGCATCTGAGCAGAATGCGCACAATGTGTGCCTACCTTTGAGAAAAGGTACATTAAATATTTTGTTATGCTCATGTCTGGCTGCAGTTTGTTTACGCCTTTCCTCCTAGTGCGTACGCTCAGCTGGACCCCGCAGCCTCCTGCTGCCCAAAAGGGAGGATAATCCAGAGTGTGCGGCAGCAGGAGCCATCTGGTTTTCCCTTCCCATTGCTGGCTCCTGGGTGCTCCTCAGCAGCAGGCAGAACCGTCCCATTCCCTCTGCAATATGGGGTGATGCTTTGGCTATCGCTGTTGAGAACCACACCAAGGGGGATCGGCTGAGGAGGTTTGTGCCGCCCTGTCCCACCGCTGTGCCCTAGAGGGACCGTCAGAGCCACGGAGGCTGGTGCTGAGCCACGCACCCGTGGTGGATGAGTTCAGGCTTTGTTTGTATCTAGCCAGGCCACGCAGTGCTGTAGAAGATGTTCCCAAACTGCTCATTCTGCATTTCCTGAGACTGTTCTCTGGTTTCAGCGGCCCTGGCTGCTCTAGTGTCGTCTAAGTGTTGCAAAGACTTCAACCCCTGAGGGGTCTTCCCCTGTGGAATGGTTGGGAGTTTAGAGAAAAAACGTGAAGTATGTATACCTCGTTCAGCTCTTGTTGCAGTGATTTGGCTTAGTGCATGTCCCCTTTCCTGACTTTCTTCTACCGTTTTTTTTATGCCGCTCTGCTGCAGCTTGCCCTGGCCTGGAGGGGAGGGCGGATTAAACGCGGTTTTCACTCGGAGGGAGGCACCGCGGCGCAGCTCTCGCCTGGAGAGCCCGGCCGGTGCTCGGCGGGGGAGGCCCGAGGGCGCCCGGGGCGGAGGGGTTAAGTGCCGCCTTCAAACCGCCGGCGGAGGGGAGCCGGGGGGGAGCCGAGCAGCTAGCCGTGCCCGGGAGTGTCGGGGCGGCCGGGAGGCAGCTGGCCGTGCCTGGGGAGGTGCCCGGGGGAGCAGCCGCGGGCGCCGGGCATCAGCCCCGCGGGCCGTCGTGGCCCGGCGCTCGCAGGCGGTGGCGCTGCGGCGGCTGCCGCGGCTCTCCCGCCCCGGCCCGGCCCGGCCCTCCCCCGGCTCGGGCGAGGAAATGACCTAAGAGGAAACCTGGGCCGTGCCGGGAGGGAGCGGGACCGGGGCGGCGGGGCCCGGGACGCTCCGGCGATGCCCCGGCGGCCAGAGGACCCAGCGGGGGCGGCCGGCAGGTGGGTGGGGCTGCGTCCGGCTCCCCCTGCCCTGCCCGGGGGCACCGGGCGGCTGGTTTCCGCGGGATCCGCGGCTGCCTCCGTCCCGGGGACCCTTCGCTGGTGCCGCCCGCGGAACGGCTCCCCCGCGGGGCTGGGGCGAGGCGAGGCAGCAGCGGGGGTTCCCCGGGGGCTCCGGTGGACCAGGTGCCCCGGGCAGGAGGCGTCTCGGTGGGGATGGGATGGGGGTCCCGGGCGGCTGGTGGCGTCCCTCGGGTGGCCACGAGCGGATGCTCAGGGGCGGCAGAGGAGACTCGCTACTTTTCTCCCTCCCCTTGCGATGGCCGGGGCACGTCCAGCTCATCCCGCCAGGTATGACCCCCGCGGGATAGGGCCCTGGCACACAGGCCGGCTGATCACCAGCAGATCGAGGACGCTAACCCCAACCATGTCAGTCCCTGGGGCAGCTCGTCTAGTGGGGACCACCAGCACAGGCAGAATTGGTACCCATGGGTGATGCTGTGGCCGGTGTCACACACTGCCACCAGCCCTTCGGGCAAGGTGGCCCTGGCAGCAGGGTCTCTAGTGCAGACGAGGCCTGGCTGGTTTTACGCTCACACACTGTGGTTTGCTCTGGGCAGGGTTATTTGGCACAGCAGTTCAAAGCAGCCATGCCTGTTCCCAGGGAGCGGCAGGGAAGGATGCTCCAGGAGAGGCGCTGGGCGGTGGCAGCAGAGACGCTGCCAGACAGGCTTGGGCGCTTCCTGCTTCGCTGCGTGCTGAGCTCTTGCCAGGTTTCTTCCGCACAGTGATGCTGCTGGTGGGACGTGGGACTGCTGGCGAACTCAGGCTGCTCCACTGGCAGTGCAGAATGGCGTGAGGGAGAGAGACAGTGCAGAAGGAGCAGAGGTCGGATGGGAAGGCGTTTGCCAACCAGATGTGGCACGGAGGGCAGCCAGCTGCTTCTGAATCCATCTGGAAAAGAAACCTTTGTGCAGGTCTTGGGCCAGGTAACTCTGCACAGGTGAGGGCTTCGGCTGCGAGAGCAGCATGAGCAGGTTGTCACCCCCGTGGGGCAAGGTCTGCCCTGAGCCTCCCACAGAGGCAGGCGAGGAGGGCAGAGCCTCTACCCACCAGCAAGCTCTGCTCTCTGCTCTGTTATTACGTGTTGTGCCACAGCTTCATGGCAAGTGATGTGTCCGAGGGGTCAAGCTGCCTGCAATATGTGTCCCATGCCTCTAAAGGGCGGTGGGCTCTTTGGCTTTAATCGGGTAGGGACCTGTTTGCAGAGAGGGGTGAGTAAAGGCCCAGGAATTTCGACGAGCTGGCAAAACTCATTTGGCCGATTGCTTTCTCCTGTTTGTGCTGCGGGTCTGGCCAGCCCAGCATTCTGCACCCAGCAGATCATCTCATGTGCGTGTCAAAGAAAGCCCTTCTTCTCTGTGCTGTATGTACCCTCTTGCTGTCTTCACTGTATCATGAAGCAGAAGAAAATTAATCTAGAGACTATTTAGGAGCACCGTTGGTACTGCAGAGGGCTGTGCTTGACTTCAGGGGGATGAGACGGGAGCTGTTGCTGTTGGGGATTTGGCTGCAGAGCTTGCTGTATCTCACTGGGAGTTGAGGAAGCCTGGCTCTGGCACAGGAGAGGTGTTCTGCTCGCTCTGCCAAGTGTGCGTTGGATGCTTAGGTGCTGGTTTGATTCTTCCCAGGCTTTTATGTGAAACCAGCTGAATTTGTGTTTCAAAGGCACAAGGGAACAGCTGCATGGGGTGCTCTGCATGTGCTTCCCTGTGATATAGCCACAGGGAAGCCTTCTGAGGAGAGGTGGGGCTGCCTTGGTGTGCTGTCCACTTTGAACCTCCAGATCAAGAGGCTGAAACAAATTTTTCATATCAGAAAAATGTAAAGGCTCTGAAGATGGAGTCCTATCATAGACTGGTAGGAAGCAAGTCTTGAAAAGATGTAGGAGTGGGGCTTTGCTCAGATCTAGGGCCAGAGTTGGGTGCTCTAATAACAGAGAAGTTTCCTTGGGGTGGGGGGCTGTCAGAATAACAGCTTGTGCTCCAGCACTAGACGGGATTGCCAAATGGCGAGGTGAAGGTCTGCCTCTCTGTCCAACTAAGCTCTGTGTGCTCTTTCCCCAGGGACTGTCACTAGCCCATCCTTTGCCCTGACTCTTGCCCTTGGAGGAAGCCAATCATGGGGGAAACGGGCAAAGAAGAATATAAAATACAGTCGTTTGACAGCGAGACTCAGAAGCTGCTGAAAACAGCCCTCAAAGGTCTAGCTTTTTTTTTTTTTTTTTTTTTTACTAGCTCCTCTGCCACACATAGCTTGGCTGGTAGATTAGGCTGGATGCTTGGACCCCTTTAAGAAACACCAATTGCTAAGTGTACAAAAGCTGTTTCATAAATGCTGTTCATCCCTGACTGGGTGCCATTGGTGAATCTTCTCTGGGAAGGTCTTTGCTCCTTGCCTCTTATTGTCCCCTCTCACCTTCTCCCCAGTGTTTAATGGTGCAGCTGTTCAAACTCAGCTCTTGGTTCTCATCCTTGTGGTTTTCCCTGATGTCAGGGTACCCTCCTCTCCTGCTCTAACCCAGCATCTCTCCCCAGATTTGGCCTCTCATCCCTTTCCAGTACCTCGTTCCTGTTCTCTGCCCCTCCCCGCTGCAGGGCCATCTTGTCCTCCTGGCTGCCAGGGTCTCCTGCTCACCAGTCTCTATTCAAAGCCCAGCAGGAGTTTGCACATCTGGCTCCAGCTAACCCAACTTTGAAGCAGTGCTGGGATTTCAGATTCAGATCAACTTCTTGCTTCCCCATATTACCTGCTTTCCTCCATCACTTTCCCATTGTGAAAGCGTGGCTTTCCACATTGTGGCTGTGTCTTCAGCCTGGGAGGACTGTGCAGCACTGGAGATGGTATCTCCAAAGCAGCTAATGTGCAAGAGGAGCTGTGACTCTTGATGTGGGAGTGAGCATGAGGTTTTGCACCATATAACATGGTTGTATCAGGCCCTGCACTGACGTTGGTTGCTTTCCAGGTACCCCAAAGCAAGCAGGGCACAAAGGGTGCTGGGTCCTGACAGTGCTTCTCCTCTCTGCAGACCCCAGCAATGTGGACCTGGAGAAAGTGGCCAATATTATAGTGGACCAGTCTCTCAAAGACTGTGTGTTCAGCAAGGAGGCAGGGCGCATCTGCTATACCATCATCCAGGTGAGAGCTCTTCGAGTCTGGACAGCAAAACACTTAAGCTGTGCAGGTTGTCCCTAGGCTGGGCCAGGAAAGGCTTCGCCTCAGCCCTGTGCTCTGACCCCTCAGCCAGCTTTCCTCTTCTGCTGCTTGCTCAGTGCAGTGTCAGCATCCAGATGAGCAGCTGGCGAGCACAGGTAGTTAGTTGCAGCTTTCCTGCCTCTCTGGGCAACCACAAGAGGGTATCTGCGTGGTCCTGCATCACCCAAGTAGCAGCATCCCCCTGCCTCTCTCACACCCCCATTTCATCCCCTCATCCTGCTTTTGTGGGCTCATAGGCAGAGAGCAAACAAGTCGGGCAGAGCATCTTCCGGAGGAGCTTGCTGAACCGGCTGCAGCAGGAGTACAAGGACAGGGAGGAGCTGCGCACCCGCTCACTCCAGGCATGGATCTGCTACGTCACCTTCATCTGCAACATCTTCGACTACCTGAGGGTAAGGAGCCGGAGCAGAAGCACCCAGCTGCTGCTGCCTAGGTGCAGCAGAAGGGCCTGGGTGTCCAAAGATGCCAGGGCAGGGGTGTTGGATGGGTGTTGTACGGAGCCTCGGGGCTGTGGCTCAGAAGTGGGGGCCAGAGCCCCTTCTCAGCACAAGGATGCTGCTGGGGCTGGTGCTACCTACAAGCAAGCGAACAGGCTTGGAGAGGCAGAGCCATCTCTGGGAACAGTCATAAAGTCTGAGCTTCCTCATTTTGTACCTGGGGTTTGAAACCCCCTGATTTGCCTGCTCCCAAATGTCCCAGATTGAAATTGTTTAGTAGCTATGAGGTCCCAGGGGGGACCTATGGGTGCTCACATAATTCCTAACCCACGTACTGATGGAGTTTGTCTGCAGGCCTTCGCTGCAGTGTGTGTACTTGGATGCCTACTTGGAGTAGATGTAAAAACCATGCAAAAAGATGAAAGGAGAGCTGCAGGCAAGAAAAATGCTGTTGCAACAAGTGTGTTTCCCATGACTACCTGCTTACATTTAAAAATAGATGTTTTTTACATCATTTGTTCAGCTTCTCTGGATCCTGGAGACATTAAAATGTTTGGTCTCCTACGTAAATCCCACCAATACAGCATTTGGCAGCACAACTAAATTCTGCTCCTTTCTCCTTTGAAGAGCAGCAAGGGAACAACTATGTAAAATAGCTGTAGACTCCTCCCTTTCTGGCCCCAAGATGATGATGGCTCCTGCCTCCTTACAGGTGAACAACATGCCCATGATGGCTCTGGTGAACCCCGTTTACGACTGTCTGTTCCGGCTGGCACAGCCCGACAGCCTGCGGAAGGAAGAAGAGGTGAGTGCAGGGAAGAGGGCTGCTAAAGCGCCTGCTGTCTTGCCAAGGACCAGCAAAAAGCACAGCCCAGGGCAGATACAGTCGCTGCATCCTGGTCCAGAGGAGGGAGAGTTGGCTCCTCGGTATGTGCTGAAGGAGACCTGCTGGGCAGGAGGATTTGCAGCCCAGAAGGAAGCAGGATGGAGGTGCAGGTTGTGACTGCCTGGCCCAGGCCGCACATCCTCCCTAAGGGCAGCTTTTCTCCCTATTGCCCAAGTGTCACCACTGGAGACCCAGCAGCCCAGCCATCCCTTGAAGCAGGGGCTGTCTGCTGTTATGCAGGTTCACCTCCCATCATGAGAGAAAAATGCAGACAACAACTCTCCCCGTTTTCACAGAAATCAGCTCCTTTTCCAGCAGCCCTGGCTGCCGGACATCTGGAAAAGCAGCTGTCACACTCACCTGCCTAGGCACCGCAGCCGTGGGAGGTGACGGCAGATAGCTGCAGTGACCGTTGGTGTGCAGAGCAGCTCTGTGTCCCTGCTGGTCCCAGGATGTGCTGTGCAATGCTTTGCGTAGCTGCCACTCACCTGCTCAGGCCTGCAGCTGATGCTGCGCCAGACCACAGCAGGCTGGAGAAGACTATTCTGGAGCTGGAGCTTCGCACACACCTGGCGGCAATTGCATGGGGCATGGCTGAGTTGCCCCTCAGGCGAGGGGTTCCTGTAAAATGTAGGGGCCCTTGGATGGGTTTTTCTCCATCTTAGCACAACCCTCCCCCCGTGCAGCCCATTGACTTTCTCCTCTTCTCCAAAGACCGAGTTAGTGCGCCTGTTTCCTGCAAATGACCGGAACTTCTTTAGTGCGCAGGCTTTAGTGTGTGTTCCAGCCTCTTCCCTCTGTTCTTGGAGGCACCTCCTTACTCCAGCCTTGGCTTCAGCCTTACCATCTCCTCGTGGACATCCTGCAGAAAATTACTGGTTTTCCACCTGTTGCAGGTGCATTTCTTTGGCAATTTTGTCTGAGAGGCAGGGGAGTTCAGGATGTGCTTTTCCAGTGCTTTTACTACTACAGACTAGAACAGATTCAGCCTCTCCTGCCTGCTGGATCACAGCGACTTGGGGGAAGCAGAACCATCACCTGTTGGAAATCCAGAACAGAGGGAACAGGATGAGTTGATCCATAAGTGACTGATAGGGACCTCCACAGAGATGTGCCAAACCTCTTCCTCTCTTCCTTCTGAAGGTGGACTGCTTGGTCCTACAGCTCCATCGCATCGGTGAGCAGCTGGAGAAGATGAACTCCCAGAGGATGGATGAGCTCTTCTCCCTCCTCCGAGATGGCTTCCTTCTGCAGGAGGGGCTCAGCTCCCTGTCCCAGCTCCTGCTGCTAGAGATCATCGAGTTTCGGGCTGCCGACTGGAAGATGACGGATGCTGCCCAGAAATACTATTACAGCGAAGTAACAGATTAACCTCTCTACAGCAGAGGTGGAGAGATATACCCAGCACTTTCACCAGCAAGCTTCATAACATGTTTGAATTTCTATTAACGTTAATGTTTTTCTAGCACTTCCTGTAAATAGGATTTATACTGGCTAGAGCCTCTGGGCACGTAACTGTCAGGCTGTAACTGGTGCTAGACTGACTTTGGAGGTTTGGACAGGTGGGAAGGGCAGGGCACATTTAACCCATCAAGTTCTCCCACTCATTTTGTCTAATATTGAGCTGCTGCCAGTAAAGGGCAAGGAAGGCTTCTAGCTCAAACCAGCATTTTATATGGGAGTTAAGGAAAGCACAGTTTAGGCTGAGAGCATTTTGGTTTCACCCAAGAGCCAGCTGAGCTGAAGAAGGCAGAGGGGAATTCTTTCACAGCTCAGGTTGTACGTGGTTCTCTGGGATGGGTCACAGAAAACACTGTCACCTCACAAACAGCTCAACCAAGTGCTATTTTTCCCAGACTCCTTCCAGCACACTGGCTGCACCTGCATGCACACAGCCTCCCCCGGGGATCATGAGCCACCAATACCTGCCACAGGGCAGCTTGCAGCAGGACAGGTCCCTGAGCACATGTAGCTAGAACAGGTTTTATAAGTTTTATACAACAATTGTCATGTTTTTTCAAAATTTAGCGAGTTTCAACTATGGTATGTTTCTTATAAGAATGGGAGAGGAAGAAAGGAAACAAAATAGTCTATTGAAGTTTTTTTCCCAATAAAAGTTTTCCACTTACATGTGCCCTGCTTTCTCTCTACGCAGCTGCTGAACTATGAACAATACTTAAAAGTTGTTCCTGATTGAAGCATTAAGGCTGTGATACTCATTTTCTCCTCCAGTGTAGGGTGTGGCTTTACACAACCAGGGTAGCTGGAAAGAGCAGTGTGAGTTTCAAGCAACAGAGACAAAGATTTGGAATTGAGAAACCTTCCCCATAAAACTGGCTTTATTTCTTCTGTTAACATTCCCATCAAATCTGTTCAAACAATGTTGCTGATGACCAGAACCAAAAATCAAAAAGGGCCTTTTATTGCTTCTTGTACCAATCACGCTAAGGCTGGTTATGGTATGGAAAAAAATCCAGCTCTGCTCTTAGCTGTGCTAAGAGCTCCTGATTACAGGAGCAGAGACTTAAAAGTTCCCAGGAAACAGGTAAGTGGAAGATTATTTTGTAGAGTGTTGCTCTAAGAAAAACATCTAAGGCTTCTCTTCACAGGAAAGTGATTATGAAATAACTAGAGCATCTGTGCAGGGCTTGGTAACTCTTTCAGATTCCCCATTCCCCCATCCAAACAAGCACAAAGGAAATTAACTTTGCGGTGATCAGATAGGCTGTCCCTGGCTTAGTTCAGAAGCTGTCTGGAAGGGATCTTCCACTTTTCCCTCTTCTCCCCAGCTTCTCCCAGGCAGGCAGCCCTGGGGCTCTGCTCTCCAGGCTGTGAGGGTGGTGGCGTCGTGTCCCGTGCACAAAGTCCCTACCACCAGCGGAAGTGGGCATAAGCCCGGTTGGCCTCCGCCATCTTGTGTAGCACGTGCTTCTTCTTGATGATGGGCCCTTCGTTGTTGAAGGCCTGGAGCAGCTCCTGGGAGAGCTTTTCAGGCATCAGCATCCTACGGTTCTTGTTCTCCCTGCACTCGGTGATTAACCACTTCATGGCCAGGAAGCGCTTCCGATTGTCCTTCAGAGGGACTGGGACCTGGGAAAGGTTTAAACCGTAACAGTTATCACACTGCGAGGGTGCAGTAACCTGCTCTTCTCCAGCGGTCATACAGGTCCAGCTGGACACATGCAGATTTACACTGTGCTGCGACTCCAGTGGCAGCATGCTGCTCTGCAGTAAGACCAGCTCCCAACAGCTGTGCCAATTTCACCTTCTCTGTCCATAGAAACTGGCTATTGAGACCAAAATGGAAAGTCTGATCAGCCTTGGGTACTGCCGGCAGACGCTGGCCTTTGTAAGGACTTCTGGCCTATTTGGGAACTGGATCTACAGGATGGTTTGTGCTAGCAGAAGTGGGAGATGGTCACCGCTCCCCTGCGCTGAATGATGGAGACATGCCTCCACATCTCATTTCTCCATCAGGTCTCAAGTGTTGCAGAGCCCATACTTAGAGACAGGTTCTGCTCGTGTTTCAAATACCACACTGTATCTAAGTGGACTTTTTCTGCTACACTGATCCTCCCCAGGGCTTTGGGGCCTCTACCCAAGCAACATGATGCAGCAGAGAGGATGGGACTGGTAGACCCGGGACTGCCAATTCCTTTGCTGCCTGTCACTGATCTCTGTCTCCTTGGACATTTGCTGCGTACTCCTCTTCTTAGCTAGTCAGAAAAGCAGAGATCACTGCTGACGGGAATTACCATGCTCACAGGCTAGGGTCCTGATCTTGGACAGTTTCTTAGGTGCTGTTTTAATCCAGATTGCAAAGTGGCTCTCTTTCCAAGGAGAGGAAAGCTTGAGCTGAAGGGGTGGAAACCAGTTCGTCTGCTTCCCTAGCTAATTCTCTCCCGACCAGATATGCTCCCAGGCTCCCCCCACCCTTTCACCTGGTAGGTTTTGCCTCCTTTTGTGATGCTGCTGAGCCCAATGATGGGCTGGCAGTTTTTCAGAGCCTGGTGAAAAATTACATAAGGGTTGCACTCAATTGTCTCCTTCTCATCTTCTGGAGCTTTGTGGTACTTCTCCAGCTGCTTCCTCTTAATGGCCTCTAGAGTCTTGGGACAAAGACAAGAAAGGAGACATGCAGAGCAGATGGATTATCCCACTCCATGAAGTTACATCACTTGACAAGCACCCCATTTTCACTTGAGCCTGCAGATGGGTCTTCTAGCCCTATAGGCAACAGGCCAGTCAGGGATTCTCTTGTTTTACTTCCCCCTCTTCCAACTCTTCAGTCTCTTTATTGGACATTGCATTTGGGCCAAGGAGGCCGAGCAGCACAGACCTGGGCCAGGAGCCAGGGGAGTGCAGGGACAAAGCAGAGACAGTAATACAGGTCTGTGTGCACTAAGCATCCTCCCCTCCAAAGCCTGGACTCAAGAGCCCAGAGCCTGCCTGTTTTTCTGTGACAAGGCATCAGCAGTTACTTGGGGAACATTTGGGCAACGTGTCCCTGTTTCAAGGGCTGGAACATGCCAGATGGTACCACCAGCTAATACCAGTTACTGTATGTCAGAGTAGGGGTCAAAGCTGTGTCATATAGGTGACACATTTGTGGGACTTCATTGGCAAGTTATACAGAAGATAAGGCATGAAAGAGAGCTGGAAGGAAGATCTTTTGAGAAAATTTTGCTTTTAAGGATATATTCTGAGTTTATGGTTTAGTGGTGGACTTGCTAGTGTTAGGTTAACAGTTGGACTCGATGATCTTAAGGGTCTTTTCCAACCTAAATGATTCTATGATTCCACATAAGGTCCAAGAGACACTGAAGAGTGGAAAGAGAACGTTCTCCATTAAGCTATCACCGCCTGGTCTGTGAACTGAATGAGGCTGCGGCTTGTACAAAATGTACGTCTGATCAGGTAAATAATGGTAGGAGTATTGTGTGTGCAGAGGAAACTGCGTTAGGACCGCAGCGATGACCTGAGATCTGGTAATTCCTAATTCTAGTGGGCTTGACGTCCCAGCCTTCCATTTTGTATTGTTTTAACATAATAGTGAGAAGAAACGTGAGTTCTCACCTGAGCCATAAGGCTTCTGGCTAGCACTTTATTTCCATCCTTCATCATCATATTGGTGAATTTACTGTAAACACAAAGCCAGATGCAATCTGAGTTAAATTCTGATTTTATTACCCACAGAAATAAGCCCCCCACCTTGTGTTATTCCCATGGCTAAGTCTGGGTGCTACTAGATCTGCTGTAATTATCTCTAATTACTGTTAGTCAATGGACTAGCTTTGTGGGAAAAGATTAACCCAAATAAAGGGACTGTGCTGTAACAGAAGGCAACAGGCAGCACAGCTCCCAGGCATTTTGGCTCCATGGGACCTAGCTGTAACAGAGGAGGAGATAATGCTTTTTCTGACCTGATCATAGGGTCACTGAACACAGAGCTGGAGACAGTGGGAGGAGCAGCTTTTATGGGCTGAACAGCCTTAAGCTCCAGTTTTTCCTTTTCCTCCTCAGACAGCTCCTCCCAAGGTTTCTGATACAATTCTTTGTTCACTTCTGGCTCTAAGAAACTGGGGTTGTAGCGACTCCATCTCACCTGCGTCAGCCTGCAAAGAACAAGATGAGGAGGGTTGTAAACTGATACACATGATATGTCATAGAGGGGATATGGACAGACATGAACACATCTCAGAAGGATATGTTAGACTTGAGAGGCATCTCCAACTTCCTCTCCATCACTGCTTCTCTACTGCAGCAGAGCCAGAGGCACAAATCAACAACCAGGCCCACAGTCTGGCTGCAAAACTATAAGGCAATCCCCACGCCAAAGAGAAGGTTGGAATGGGAGTCCCATGCCGCAGCTCCAGGTGCTGCAGGCCAGCAGCGCTGAGTTTGCCTTCCTGCCAGACCTTGCCTGTACCCACGGACGACCCTCCCCAGGGCCAAGCGGCCCACAGGCCTGACGGTGCAAGCTTCCAAGTTCTGTGTGGCTTGAATAAATACTATTCTGTGCTCGTGGGAGTGGGACGAGTACCTTAAACTGGAACTTTTTTCATTTTTCGCAGCAGGAGGCGGCATTTCGGTGTATTTTCGAGAAAAGCAAGGGGGGCTACCGAGATCCCTGCGCCCCTCTGACACAGCGGGTCAGCACACGCACCCATGACGGACCCCACGCGCAGAGGCCGGGCTCCCCGAGCCCCGCAGATAGCCCACGGCCCTTGCTACACAGACGCCCACGCGAGACCACGGCGGCGTCACGCGCGAGCCCAGAAAACAGCTAAACCATGTGCGGCCCGGCCCGGCCCGGGGAACGCCGCACCGCTTGTCTGCGGGTTTCCGGCTGAAGCGCATACCGCGCCTGCCCACCCGCTCCCCCGGCCCCGCTTACCGGGGCAGCCAGGCCCGCAGCCGCCGGGCCAGCCCTGCCGTGCTGGGCGCCGCCATCTTCCCTCCGCACGCGGGGCGGGACCAGGTCCGGTGAGGGGGGCGGTCCTCGGTCCGGCCCCGCCCCCCGCTCGGCTCTCGCGCAGCTGGGGCGGGGCCTTGGGCCGGGCCGACAACATGGCGGAGGCGGAAGGGGAGAGCCTGGAGTCGTGGCTGAGTGAGTACCCCACGGGCCCCCCCCTCCCGCCTTTCAGCACCCCTCCCCTCAGCCTCCCCGGCCGGGGGCTCTCAGCCTCCCAGCCCCGCTCCCTTCGGCCGGGCCCCCCCTCAGACTCCTTCAGCCCCGGCCCCTCCACCCGGGCCCTTCCCATCGCCTCACGGCAGCCCTCCTCCCGCTCTTCCCCGCCGCCCCCCTCAGCGAGGCGGGGGCCCCTCAGCTGGCCGTGGCGGTGCCGTCTGGGCGCGGCTGAGACGGGTGCGAGCACCCTGGGGACGGTCTCCCGGAGCAGAGACCTCCGCCTGCCTGGCCTCCCCTCTTCCCGGTGGTCACTGCCACCGACTCGCCCGCTCGGGTGTCCAGTGCCCTCGGTGCGACAGCAGCAATGAAGGAGAGATGCGGAACTGTGGTTGTAGTGGCACAACACCGGTTTGGGTCCGTTAATCAAGTTGCTTGTTGGGAAGTGTGAGAAATGAGCATGTTTGTAGCTCACCTTGCTCAACACCTGCAAGGCTATTGCTTTTTTTTGACCATAAAGGCTCACGGTATGTGTCTGTCCCTGATGTTTCTTCCTCTGTCGCCTGGATTTTGGTTAGCTAAGTGTACAGCCTTAGTGCTGTTTGTGAGGTTGAGAATTGTAGGGATTTCCCAAATAAATTGTATTCATGTGTTATACAACCATGATTTTCAAGGAGGCATATCCGGCCTTATGCCTAGCTGTAGTTTCATGGTAGGAGTTATGGATGTCCATTCCATACAGACTGGAATATTTAAAAGTCCTATGTCAAGATAAGGTATTTTTTATCACAGAATCTTAAACGTTAGAGACAGGGGAAAAAAAAAAACATGGCTTTTGCATTCACAGCCCTTGCTAAGTATCTCCTTGTTGTGTGTCTGTCCGTGCTGTGAGTTGCTGGCTTTTGGGCTGTTGGCTGTACAGAACCTGACGCTGCAGGATCCCGACTCAGCACCGGTGGATCGGGAGGTGATTCTTGAATGAATCAGTCATAACAGTAATTGTTTTTCATATATTCCACTCGCAGGGGCTCCTGCTGCTGTCCCTTGGAGGCTATCCTGCACATCACTAGCTTGTTGCCTAGATTTTCGTATTTTTTAAATAGTTACTTGTTTGATTACAGCAGTGAGCGAAGTTCCTAAGTAGTTGGGCACTAGGCAAATAGCAGAAGATGGTCATTATTCTAAATACCTTAGAGTATAAAACCTGTTACCATTTTAGAGTTACCCTTCCATAAACAAGATTAAATAATTCTTGTTCTTTCTTGGTATTGTTATATAAAATTCAAGCACATACATGGTATCATCATCTGTTATAGGAGTTACTGGCTAAATTCTCTTTTCAGCTCTTACTTCTCATTTTAGATCAATCCCTTCTGTCCCCTTACCATTTTTGCTCCTCCTCTGAACTCCCACAGTTTGAAAACATCTTTTATTGTAACCAGTGAGACACATGAAAAAACACCCACACCCCTTCCTTTCAATCTTTCTCCGAGGAGAACTGACTCAACAAGTTCAGTTTGTGTGTGCAAATATCTCTAGTAGGAAGGATATTTGAAGTTGTATAGCCTGGAAAGCTTTCTGACTGTTTGTTTTGTGGGGTTATTTTTTATTTGTGGAAGTTTAAGAGAGAAGTTATCTCTTCTTGGCCAAGCAGTAGGATATTCTGCACCGGCGAACATATGCTGAAGGGTAGTGTTGCAAAGGCCTTACTCGCTCTAAGAAATATTGCAGTGCGCCTGATTGCAGAGGTGTTCACGTTTTTCAAGGCTTGTGTGTTGCTCTCTCATTTAAGAGGATGCATTTATGCCTGGTCACTGCTACAGTGATTTGTGCTGGTGTGATTATATTGCTCCTCCCATTGTAGGGGAGCATGGAGCATTTAGTGTACGTAAATTGCCAGAGGAGTTGTGCAGACCAGGAAGGCAGAGTGCAAAGGCTGGTGCATCTGAGTGCTTTCACCAGGCCTCCTGAGTTTTTTTTTCCTTGTAACCATCACAAAGCTGTGCTGTGTCTAATGCTAACCTTGAGGGTGCGCACCTGCTGTGCCCTTACTAAAGGGAAGGGCCAGAATCGCTCAGCAGCACAGCCAATTTCCCAGTCACAGGAAGATGGAAAATTTCTTCTTGTCAGTGATTTTTTTTTTCTGTACCAGTGGTATGCAGCCTTCCACGCTGCCCTGTCTCTATCATCAGGTGGCGTCATAGACCCATGAAGTAACATCATCCTTGTGTCCTAATACTGCAGCAAGATCCACACTTCAGCCAGTGATGATCTAGCATCTTCATGCCTCCTGCCTCATTTCAGGCAGCGGGGATGAGAGGAGGTGATCCTTTCTGTTCTCTCCTTGCCGGCAGGCTCTTCTTCTGCGCTTAGCTGAAATAGAAGAGGAGGTTAGAAAATAATGTCAGTTGTACAAACACAGCTGCATCCTTTGACTTTAGCCCTGCCTTTTCTACTGCATCCAAAAGGAAGCTTATTGTATCACACTCATGTCAGGCTTAGGCAATGTCCAGCTATGTAATACATGCAGATGGATAAAATATTATGATTGTCTTCATTTCTTTTTTCCTTGTATTGTCATGGGTCAGCATTCACCTCCTCCTCCTGGGGATACAAACAAAATCTGACTGTTAGACTCGACTTGCTTGGGCTGGGGATTCCCAATTCATATGCTAAGCCTCACCTGGGGAAACCCTTTGTTAGGATGGCTTTTGTCTCCTTTCAGTAGAGAAGTAAATCTGGGAAAATGTGAGCATTCATTTCCAGTCAGTTAATGTTCTGTGGTTCTCTGTGTTTCAACAAAGAAAATAAGCACCTTTGTTTCATAGCTAATGATGCATCTGTATGTTGACTCATTAGCATTTCAGGGTTTAGCAGAGCAACTGAGGGCTGAATGGCTCTGACGCTTAGGTCAGGTATGAAGCAACTTTATATGTCCTAAGCACAACAGTGTCTGAAAGCTAAGGCAGATATGGTGGCAGGACCTGGGTAGTGCTGAGACTTTTGTTGCCAGGTTGCTAATTCAGATTCACTTCGTTGCCAATGTGAAATGGGTTTTTCAGGATGGGACCTGGTAGACAAGTGTCTCTGAAAGCAAACTTTATAACCGGTACCAAATGGGCCTTTGTTGGCAATTTCAACAGAGGAGCCGAGGATTTCATATTCCAGAGCACCGAACTCTTCTTCCTGGAACAAATCCTTTCATATAAGGGTTGAAGCATATTTATAAGGCAGTGCAGAGGAGCTCCCTGCCCACGTTTTTAAGCGTTCTACATAAATGTAGAGGATTTTAGGTTATGCCTTCATAGATGTGATGCAGCTTCATGTAGGGATGTCCTGAAAAGGTTAAGCAAGGTAATTTAGCTCACCTGGGATGCTATGTTGATGTGGTTGTACTGAGATTGGTATCCAAATCAGTTTAGCTATCCATACACACCAGTGCGTTCTGTCACGCAAACACACCAATCTCCAGAGCCAGGGCAGGACTCCTGGTCAAGCTTATTAACTTTTATGAACTGAGCTTTCACATGGAGATTTTATGAATGTTAGAAATAGGGAGTTTCTTCATGTGGATCATAACTTTCCTTCAGTAATCTCCTTCTGACACTACTATCTTTATGTGAGAGCTTTTGGTGCAAAACCTTAGATGAATCTGAACCCAATCTGAGAGCGTGAAATAATCCAGTGTCGTTCCAACAAATCTTTGGGGATGTTCGGAACAGCTTTAAAATTAACATTTGGAACATGGAAATGCTGGTTACATTTTCCTCTTTGTACCAGATCTCCTTCCTAATCTCAGGATGTGCAACCAACAAAGAGTTCATTTAGTTGAGTGTCCTTACTTGTTTGTGCTCTTTCTGTATTTATTAAATAAATTGTATTAACTCCAGCCAAGAACTGTATTTCTTTCATCTATGCCTACAGAGCAGCAGAGGTGCTTTGGAGCACTGAACCATGCACAATACCATTGACTTGCATGAAAAGACTTTAGATTGTTTTAAGTCTGTGGTTTCATGATGTTTCCAGGGTGTTTAGCAGTTGTGGGTGTGGTAATAAGGTTTAAGTGCCACATACGTTTTGAACAGTTTCTTGGCTTTGCAGCAGCTGCATTTTAAACTAAGCTTCCCTTGAATCTCTTGAGTTAAAAAAAAAAAAAAAGCTTGGTAGCTTAGCTAGTGCAACAAGATGTGATCCTACAGTTAGTCCTCCCTGGCTGCCGCCTTTGCTTATCTAGGGTCCCAAGAATGTCAGCAGCGGACACAGAGATTCGCCTCTGCAGGTGCAATCCATGGAACAATTTACAAAATTGCTTTACAACTATCCTTTCGTGAGGAGGAAAATATGAGCAAACCTTTTAGGACTGTCACAGTAGGAGGACTAAGGTGCACTGTGAAAGTGAGGTTTCAGAGTAGATATTTGACAGCTGTTTTTATCTGCCTGTGGAAAGATAAAAGGATGTGTTTTAATGATGATAAAAAATGACACTTTGTAATGTAGCATGTGTTTATTTCGTTATGCTTCCCTCTGTGATGAAAGTACAGGGATGTGTGCTGGTTTTTTCCCTGTCCTTCTCTCCCTGCTCTATACTATCTGGCTAAGCAATATTTTCTTTCTGTATCTATTTCCATTGTATTGAAATTTTGAGGAAGGCTTCTTAAAGGCCAGCCTTTAGATATATAGCTAGTGTGTGGTGTTTTTTCCCTTATAAGAAAGAAAAATCATCACGTCCAGTCATCTTGGCTGGAAAATTAGGTTAAAGCAGGAGACTGGTCTACTGTAAATTCAGTGCTTCATCAGAATTAAGTAGAATACATGGGGAAGATGCATTCATAACAAAAAAAGATGCTGATAGCCTTACTATTCTGCAATCAGTTCAATAAGCGAGGTCCTGGTACCCGAGGGAGGATCCTTCAGGAGCCTGAAATAGCCCAGTCAGTAGAACATCGGTCTCTCAGTTTGAGCATATAGGACATAGAATTCTTGATCAGGTACGGGCTGTGGAGTTTATTTCTTGCAAGAACAACTCAAAGTATAATAATAAATTTCAGTTCATAATTCCCAGGAGAAGTTCTAATGATCTAACAAATCAACTGGCACTCTAAAAACAAGTGTTAATGCTAAATGACTTATATTAAACATCTGATGTTCCAGCTTCTACTTCTGCAAAACTCCCAGGGAATACAGAAATAATTTCCTATGTAGAAGTGTGAGGGTTTAGCCTTTAAGGAATTTAATGTTATAGTCAAATAAAAAGAGATAGCATTTCAGGCAGAGGGAAACTGTGTGAGCTCAATTATTTTATCTTGTACTCTCATTTAGAGTATGGAAATAGCATGTTTCTAAGTACTTGAGATTTGGCACCTGTTTTTTTGGAAAGCAGTGATTCTTGCTGGATATTTGGATGTCTCAACTTGGACACATCCTTTTGCCTGAACAGGCATACCATGTGTGAACTTCTTTTTCCTTTTTTATAGTTGGCAATGGATGTCAAATGCTTTTCTCTAGGAAATGCATGACGTTTTATACTGTTTCTTTTGCTTGATTGGTAATATGTTCTCTTTCCCTTACCAAAGATAAAGCCACTAACCCATCTAACAGGCAAGAAGACTGGGAATACATCATTGGATTCTGTGACCAGATCAACAAAGAACTTGAAGGGTGGGTGTCCCAAACCGCTCTAGACTTAATAAATTAACATTCACAGTTTAAAATAGATAATTTCATCATCAAACTTTCATGTTTTCTTTTATATATACTGATATCACAAGGAAGATCTGGCTACAAAAGAAACAAGATGCAGTGAAGTGTGATTTCTCTTCTGTGAAAGGCAGCATGGCTTATACACAGATTGAGCACTAGGAAAATGGGAATTCTGAATCTGCCTCTAATGTCAGCTTCTGCAGCTGCAGGGTTCTCATCTAGCCAAAATTATTCTGTTTGCCAGTCTGTAAAATGGGGTTATAACTCTTAGTGCCTGATGGGGCTTCACATCTTTAAAATCTTTACAAGGCTTAACTGAGGAAACCTTGTGGCTCACAGCATTCCTGTGAGCTAAGGAAGAAGTGTTTTCTTCTGGAAAAAGGAAACTAATGCAAGAGATTATTTCCTGGGATGGAGACTGTACTGGGAGTTGTTTGGCCACTCCCAAGGAGGAATCTGGAATTGCTGTCTCAGACTACCAGCCCTTGCTTCCTTTCATAAGTGCAAACACCCAGGCTTACAAAGAACATTTCTTGTTAGCCTTTGTACACTGATGGAAAGATAAAAAGCACTAAATGGCTTTTCCTTTTAATTGTGTGAAAGACATTTCGTTTAAACACCAGAATTTGTGAAAGTCTGAAAATCCTTCAGCATATTCGCCTGCTTTGTTTGTAATGGAGATCTGCTTTGTTTCAGGCCACAGATAGCTGTGAGACTCCTGGCTCATAAAATCCAGTCACCACAGGAATGGGAGGCAGTCCAAGCCTTGACAGTAGGTAGTCCTTACCCCTCCTCTTAAATCCGGTTATATATCATTTTACGTCATCTGTGCAGAATATAAGGGGGGCACAGTGTGTGTCAGTGGGGTTAGCTGGGGCTAGTTCTGGGGCTGACTGCCCTGATTCCCTTCTGCTGGGAGGGAGTGGACAGTGAGAGGGAGCACAGTTACATAACTGAAGTGTCCAGATTGCTCATTAGCAATAGAGCAGTCAGAAATAACTCTGGTGTAGTTTCAGCTGCTTTCGTTTGTTATCTTCAAGTAAGATTTGTGTTTATTGTTATGAGACCTAGTGGTGAGATAACTTAGACCCATGTATATACATGGCTAAGGGTGGGAGACCAGCCTGTCTTGATGTGTCACCCCTGAAATCAGAGATTCATGCCTGTATCGCAGAGCAGGAATATGTGTCTCACTGACATGGATCCTTCAGTTCCCCTATAAGCAGAACACAGCTACGCTGTTATTGTAGGGTTTTAGTGTTCATTTCAGACCCTGTTTTTGTTACTTGAATGCAGGTGCTGGAAGCTTGTATGAAGAATTGTGGGAGAAGATTTCATAATGAAGTAGGGAAGTTTCGCTTTCTAAATGAGTTAATAAAAGTTGTGTCTCCAAAGGTTAGTCCCTGAGCCTTATGGCTGTATTTACTTTTTGTTTGGCCTCCGTAAGCTATATGCAACATCCAAAATGTTTGCAGTGCTCTGTCTGGCTCATTGCATTTATTAGCCTATATCCAAGAGCATTTGTTAGCTAAGTGTGGTTTGTTTTGGTTTTGTTTTTTATGCTCTGCTTACTATTTTTCTCAGTAAGTTGTACTTATTTACCATCAGTACAGTCTCTGTACTGTTCTAATTCTTTATGTAACTCAAGGGCTTCTAAAGCTTGGGCTGTGTTTTTTTAAAAAGCAAACAAAACTCCAGCATCAGTGGAAGAGAGGTGTTATGCAGAGGTTAAAACAAGAGACTTGGCAACACACCATGGAGTTCTAGTCCTCACTCTGCTGCCAACTTGCTGTGTAAAGAGCCTGGCTAAGTCCCTCAACATTCATGATCAGTTTAACATGGCAAAAAATAGACAGAGGCACCCCACGGCATAATTGATGCAGCAAAGAATTCCCAGATTCTTTCCTGTAAGACAGGGGAGGGGGTGGTTATCTGTATTGCTGTCATTTTTAAATAGCAAAATCCTGAAACCAACAGAATAGCTGCCTTTTCTTTTGCTGAAGATAATCACAAAGATTCTCTTCACTGTTATTTCAAATATATTAGAGGAGAATTTTTTCCTCCTAATAAGATGTATCTTAGATCATCTTGGAACTTGGGTTATACATCTTTTAATGTATATCACTGAATTTCCATTCTCTGGGTTTGGGCTTTATTTTTAAAAAGAAATGAAGAATGTGGAGAATTTGCATCTTTTTCTGCTCTTAGTACCTAGGAGACAGAGTTTCAGAGAAGGTGAAGACCAAAGTCATTGAATTGCTGTATAGCTGGACAGCGGCATTGCCAGAAGAATCCAAAATCAAGGATGCCTACTACATGCTGAAGCGACAAGGTAGGAAGCTAGCTGCTCATTCATGCATTCTCTCCAGCCTGTGCTTTAAGCTGGAGTGTCACAAAATATACAGCTCCTTACAGAGGTCAAGGCAAGCTCTGAGGAGAGAGAGAGCAAGGCAGAAATTCCCTGAAAAGCTTCTCATTATATTTAAATGCCTTGGGCTGGGTTGGGTTGGCTTTTTTAACTAGATTAGTTAAAGACCTTACAAACACTTTTGTTTTGGTTTGCAGGACCTTTTTTGATTTTTTTTGGAACTAGTTATTAAGTGATTTGAACAAGTCTAATTTAAAGTGAAGTAAGAGCCTCCATGTAGCCTTTTGTGTTCTTTTAACTAGACTGCTTTACAATTGTACCTTTAGTTCAACTGATACAAATTTCTTGTGTAGGCACAGTGAAAAGAGCTCAGCTGAGAAGCATGCGGCTCCAATGCAAGAAAAATTGGTTCTAGGAAAGCTCATGAGGTAGAGCACAAATCTAAGGATTTGACAATGGAGCAAGCAGGGAGCTTAGTTCTTTCCCCACTCGTAGTTAGGAGTCTGCTTATCACCGCATTTTGCATTGCTCTCTGCTTTCCTGCTTAGCTCATTTATACAAACGAATGTCATGCCCTTGAGTTTGCACAAAGCTGGGTTGTCTGGGACTTCTCTTAGTGGTTCAACAGCTAAAGTGGAAGGGGGAAAGACAAATAATGGAGAGCTATTGATTATACTGAGTTATGAAAGGAGCAATATGGACATGGCAACACATTTTCTGGGGTTTTGGCCTTTATCAAAGAAAACTGTCTTTGTTTTTCCAGTTAGCATGCTTGGTGATTTTGATCCTATATTGTTCATTAGAACAGCGTGCTAGTATCAATGGACAGATGGGCTGCATGTTCGCTTTGATAGCAACCTGCGAATAACTGGATGCACTGCCTGGTGTGACTGCATGTGCAAACCCACGTGGGTTCCCTTTCTGCTTTCAGGGATTGTTATGTTTGATCCTGTGATTCCTGCAGACAGAACCCTGATTCCTTCTCCACCGCCTCGTCCCAAAAACCCTGTGTTTGATGATGAGGAGAAATCCAAGGTACAATGAAGACTTGTGTCATAATCACTAATGAAAAGTGATTACTCAATGGACATTTAGAATAAGGAAGTAAAGCATATTAATTCAGCTTTTATTTTTGGGGTGGTGGTGTGTGCTTTCACAGAACTCATTGCTTTGTCCACCTACCTAACCTGAAGCTCCAGTTAAGGCCTTGTCTGTGTTACCATTTTGAGGTTATTCCTGGTTAAAGTGCCATCCTGCTGTAGTACTAGAAGGCAGAGAATGTTTCACACACAGGACCAAAAATGAAGTATGAGGAGAATAATTATCAAGTGTCAGAAGTCTCTGAGATTTCACAGTTTACGTCCTGTGTAGAAGCAAGAATGCAGCAACTCACATAAAATAATAAACCATAAATGACTCCTGCTGAAGTCACTGTAACTATGAAAGCTGTGGAAGCTTTGTGATAGTGGGCTGTATCTCTTTTCCCCGAAATCGTTCACTTAGATTCCTTTTGCTGCCTCCGTTTGCCAAAGGGTCTTTATTTGTTTCCTGAATAGCCTTTTCTTGTCTTACAGCTTCTAGCCAAACTGCTGAAAAGCAAAAACCCAGATGATTTACAAGAGGCCAACAAGCTTATAAAATCCATGGTAAAAGAGGTAAGAAATTCCTGTAGGATTGGTCCCAGTCAGCAATCTGCTTTCCAGATTTTAAACAATTTGACTTCAAAATGGTGGAGAGCTTTAGGATCATGTGAATGGCAGAACCTTGGTTTTTCAGGCTCCGGGAGCATTGCGTTAGTATATTCCTTAGTTAAGTTGTGGGGACTGAATGAGACTGACCATCAGCGACATCCAGCCTTTTATTATTTTTTAAAACCTCTAACAGTGCAGACTTGCATCTAGTCCCCGTGGTTACCAGCATAAAGGGGGTGCCATCTGATGACTTAGTAGGACTCTGTGTGATATGAATGCGGTGTAATTTTGACTCTAGCTCGCAACTGGGAGATGTTTGTATCACAAAAATGTCTACAGTTGATGTCTCTGGTGCAGGACAGGGCAAGAAAGGGCAAGGATTGAACGCTCCTTGTTGTAATTAACTATGTTCTCATCACTCAAGATGGTATTTCACGTCAGGCTTTGGTGGGAGCATCGCAGTACCACCCCTGGATACTGAGGACTGAGTCATTGGACTGGGTCTTCTCATAAGCAGTCTTCATGGAAACACCTTCGTGTTTATAGAGCTGTGATGCATCTACCCATGGCAGTCATTAGAAACTCTGGAGTCCAGGACTCACTGTGATTTTGGCGAAAAAAAAAGGATAGCTTCTAGACTGAAGAGGATGTATAGATTACTGAAATGTTTCCATTCAAGATTCTCTTGCCCCCAGGGCAGACTCTCCTACATCTTTAGTTGGAATCTCAAATCAGAGATGGGTGGACATTTTCTACCAGGGAGTCCTTGTTGTTTCTTAGTGAATGTTTTTCTTCAAACACATCTTTTTCGTAAAATGGCATCAAGTCACCAAAAAAAAAAAAATCTTCTGAAAAGGCCAGAAAGGAACTTTTGGGAACTTTTCTATTTTTAGTGGTATAATTATACATTAAAGTTTATTTAATGAGACTTTTTGGAAATATGGGGTTTTTATCATTTCAGAATGGTGGTGAAAAGATAATAAAATAAGCAAAGCTTCACATGAATGGAGAGTTGTTTTTTTTTTCTCTAACTTAACCATAAATAGACATTACTTGATGTCATGGTTTAACCCCAGCCGGCCGCTGAGCACCACGCAGCCGCTTGCTCACTCCCCCTGGGTGGGATGGGGGAGAGAATCAGAAGGGTAAAAGTGAGAGAACTCGTAGGTTGAGATAAAGACAGTTTAATAGGGAAAGCAAAAGCCGCGCACGCAAGCAAAGCAAAGCAAGGAATTCATTCACCACTTCCCATCGGCAGGCAGGTGTTCAGCCATCTCCGGGAAAGCAGGGCTCCATCACGCATAACGGTTACTTGGGAAGACAAACGCCATCACTCCAAACATCCTTCCCTCCTCCTTCTTCGCCCAGCCTTATATGCTGAGTATGATGTAATATGGTATGGAATAGCCCACTGGCCAGCTGGGCCAACCATCCCAGCCACGCTTCCTCCCAGCCCCCTGCACACCTGGCAGGGCATGGGAAGACGAAAAGTCCTTGACTAGCGTAAACATTACCTAGCAACAACCAAAACATCAGTGTTTCATCACCATTATTCTCACACTACATCCAAAACACAGCACTATACCAGTTAATAGGAAAAAAAATCAACTCCATCCCAGCCAAAACCAGGACACTTGACATGATTTACAGATAATACCTGCTGTTGTGATACCGTGGACCTTTACAGGGAAACTCACTTTTTGTCTGTATTTTACACCCTGAAGGATGAGGCTCGGATTCAAAAAGTGACAAAACGCATGCACACGCTGGAGGAAGTAAATAACAACGTGAAGCTGCTGAATGAGATGTTGGTTCATTACAGCAAAGAGGACTCATCAGAGGCCGATAGGGAGCTCATGAAGGTGGGTCTGAGCTGCTTCTTCTTCCCAGAAGTCCTGGAGTCAGTCCTTTCTTCTTACAGACTTCAGTTTTCCAGAGAATTACAAACTGCAATAAAATGGAGAGCAATGGCGGGAACAAGAGCAGTTGTTGGAAACAGCAGGAAAGAAAATAACCATGTGTTTAACAACTTTCATCAAAGGACTCAGTGGGTAATAGCTTGGTTTTGCACACGTTTGAAGTGAGGTACAGATGTTCTCCAAAGATGCAGCGTGGCAGAATCAAGAAGCTGCAATTCTGTAATTCATGCTTCTATTAGGCCACACTGATTGCAGATAATAACTGTCTCTCACAGCACTCTGGATGGATAAACTAAAGGCTGAATGGGGCAGAAAATATGTCCTCCCCTTCAAAGGAAGTGTTTTAGCTAGTGTTATAAGGTTGGGAGAACATCAGGAAGGTAAAAATCAAAACAGCCACCAGGGATGGTTGGGGAGGCCCAGGGCCTTGAAGAGTTGCACCTTATCTAATTTGAAAAGTTAAAACGACTCATTTTTAACAACAACCTCCTGAAACAATGGTAAGAAGCTTAAGAAACTGGTTTGTTTCTGTGAAACATTTCCTTCTTGCCATCTTTTTTCTGTGTGGTTGCAGACTCCCTAGTGGTTACAGCACAATTGAAGCATAATTGTTGAAGCACAATTCTGCTCTTCCTCAGGCATTTAGGGACTACTGTAATACAAGGAGCGATCATCTCTTTTGGACTAGAGCTGGCCATAAGTGCTGATGTGAGGGAGGACTGAGAGATGTGTTGAAAATGCAGGTTGTGTTTAGACTCCCAGGCTAACGTAATGCTTCACAGCTTTGTTAATAGGGCCGGGACAGGGGATCTTGGTTGTCCAGCCACACTGGCATGTTCAGCACAGGGAGAATGGTTTCTCTATTCTGGGCTTTCCAGTGCATGCCTGGGCAGTCATTCTGTGCTGACTGGTATTGCTGACAGTGGCTTCTGGCTGATGAAACCCTTTGTCCTAATCTGTCTTCCTAGGAGCTGTATGAAAGGTGTGAAACCAAAAGGCGGACATTATTCAAGCTGGCCAGTGAGACAGAGGACAATGACAGCAGTTTGGGTAAACGAAGCTGCACTTCTTTTTTAATAGCTTCTGTGACCTGTGACTGTGCAATGGTTCAGTAAGGGAATGACTGCTGTAAAGACGCCTCTTCACTGTGAATGCACTTTGCTTTGAGCAAGCAGATGAAAGACAAGATCCCTGCCTCTTTGTGTTTACCATTTAAATTCAGGCAAGGACTTGACAGTAGAGTTGGTGGTTAGGGAGGCTGGGGGTGATAATGGGGGACAGCTGCTGCTTTGGAAGGGGTAGGAAGTTGCTGCGGGGAACAAAGCCTTGGAGTCATTTTTTCATTGTTGCTGTAAAGTGCACGGACCTAGAAAGGTCAGGGTATAGCTTAGAGAAGCATGGCAGAGAGAGTAATGGAGCTCATAGCCACATAATTATGTTTTTTCTTGCTGATTATTTAGTTGATAACTGAGTACTGTCAGCATTAGTGGGAGTCGAGTAACTAAAGTTGTGGAGGTCGTTTTTGTCTCTTTTGCATATAGGGGATATTCTGCAGGCCAGTGACAATTTATCCCGTGTGATAAATTCCTATAAAAAAATAATAGAGGGGCAAGTGATCAATGGTGAAGTGGATCTCCCTGTGATGTCTGCAGTGGAAGGTGAGTTCCTGGGAAACCAACTGTTTAATTTTGAATCCTACAATTCTAAGTCTTTTGGACAGGGTTTCCTATTAATTGTGGTGAAGTAGGCTATTGGTGGTTCTTGTGGCCAACAGTTTGTGAATCAGAGGGGGACAAGACAGGTCCTAAGCAGTGGATAGACAATTCTGGACGTGAGCAACAGTGCTGCAGCTTTGCATTTTCTATTGCTCGTTCCATGTTACTGAAACCTTTAATAACATCAGTAGCAAACCTGCATCTGAACAGTTTGTGTGGCTGGAAGTTCTCATACATTTTCCTCTCCACATTTGTCCTGTTTCTTAATGGTGACATGTAAGAAGAGGATGATTTTATCAAAAGGACAATAGCAGGAGAGTGGGAGCCAGGCCAGGGGTCCTGGCTTTGCCAGCAATTCCATTTGTGAATTTAGGCCAGTCGCCTGCTTTATACTTCACTTTCACCATTGAAAGCTCTGGACATGTGTATGGCAGAATTACCATTTGGGAGTCACTTACACATTTCTGCATGGAGAGCAGCAGAGGAATGCATCATGTTGCCTGACAGCATCTTATTGGTACAAGACTGTCCTAAATATGAAGAGAATTCTAGAACCAGACAGTATGAATTTTCCTCAGCTCTCTAGCTCGCTGGTAGCCTTTGTTGATTGTAATTCTGTAGCATCTCCCAAAGCCTCATCTGAGCTCAAAATATTTTGAAAAGACTACGAATTATGCTACAAGAAGCACTGGGGAAGGAGCAGTGGTTGGAGCAGATGTTGCTTTTTAGGTAGAAATTTCCTAAGTATCTGGGTTATAAAGAGCCATAAGCCATGATTAAATGAGGATCTGTGTTATCTAAACTATCTCTCTGATAATTTCTTCTGTACATTGGGTCTGCTCTGAGCCTTTTGCCTTCTTTCCTAGTAGTGCTCTTCTCCTGTCCGCTGCAGGGAGTAACTCCACAAGTAATCTCAACACCCTCATTGACCTTGTTGGACTGGATGTCACCAGCACCCCGTCACCTCCAATGCCACCCACCACCCTGACGCCAGCCCCCACAGTAGCCCCAGCTCCAGCAGAAATCCCCATTCTCCCGCCTCCTCCCCCGACGTTCGCACAGTTGCGGAGCAGTTCCTCTAGCCAAGTGGAAGCTGCACCGACTCAGCAGAGCAGCATGGCCAACTCTCTCTCCTTGCTGGATGAGGAGCTTCTGTGCTTAGGTAAGACACTGAGGGGCCCAGAAAAGAGCTACTCAATTCATGCCTAAAAAAGACCGCTTTCTTCTTTCAACAAATGTGTGAGGGCTGGCTGCGCATGTGGCATGCCTAAAAGGAGCATGAGATGCCTTTGGTTTCTAGAGAAGTCCAGGGGATGCTCCCTTGCATAATCCTGAATATAAGACCTGGTCAATGGGTCAGTATTAAATACTCATCTTCCCAGAGTAGGCTGCAAGTGAAATAACAGTTGAGTGTAATTGCAGACTGATCTCTGTAGGTACTTGGACATGCAGGCTGCAGTTTGGTACAGATTTCACCCCTGACTTTGCTGCTGTGCTAAAGAGCAAGGTGCCTTAGAGGGGTTGCGTATAGAAGCCTGCAGAATGCGTGCCTGTGGAGCCCAGGTATGAACAGCGGAAGACACTGCAAATCAGGAAGGGTTAGAAGAGCTGTGTGCAGCGGGTGACTGTCAGCTACTTGTGCTGTCAGTCTCTCTTCCTCATCATAGACTTGCAGTCCATTTCAGTCTTTCATCAGGTTCTTGGGCTCTGGCAGAGCTGGATCAAGTAGTTTGACGGTACTGAAACAACTGCCAGGGGGTGACACCTAACTCATTTTCTCCTCCAGTCACCTACTTGTTATTTTTTCTTTCAGGCCTGAATGACCCAGCCCCTAAAACAGTGAAGGACACATCAGAAAACAACCAGTGGAGCATGTTTGAGGTACAAAGGAGGGTCTTAGGGGAAGGGAGGGAGGGACTGTCATTGTGAGAGATCTTGGGACACACTCTGTCACCTTGGAGAAATGTGTGATCACACATATAGGCAGAGGGGCTGCTGTTCCACAGGGGAAGTCTGGCTTAGCCCTAAGATCTGGGATAGCTGCATCTGAACAGAGTAGACATACCTGAACCTGGCTTTCTCAGTTTCCCATCTGTCCCCCATGATATTAGCACTTCCTTTGCTTAAATTACAGATCAGATGTAGTCCTGACATAGGCCACAGACTTTGCTGCTTGCCACCCAGCACCTGTTTTTGCAGTACATCTATCTCCCTCTGTAACGGTGCCATCTCTACAACATGGAGTAGCAGTGAGTTTAGAGCATTTACTTGTCCTCTCTTTCAGAATGACCAGTTGGACCTGGATTTCTTTAATCCGAAGATGGTGACTGTTGCTTGCAACCCTGCTTGCAACCCTCTTCTCCATCACACACCACAGACCACGTGTGGAACGTCAGTGACTCTGGCCTCTGCTTTCACAGCCTCTCAGACTGCTCCCAGCATCCCAGCACCAAACTCAGCACCATTTGTATTCTCTGCTGTACCGGCTGCCCCTGCAGGGCCTCCTAAGACCATTCCAGCTGCTCCTGGGTACTTCAGCTCATCTGTGGGGAGCAATATATCACATAAGATGGATGCATTGGGACAACTCCTTGAAGAAGCTAAAGGGTAACCAAAAGTCCTGGACTCTGCTTTGTCTCTGCAGTTAGAAAGCCAGGCTTGCTGCAGCATCAGGTTCAGAGGCAGACTTCCAACTCTGGTTTGGTAGAAATGTGTGATTGGGATTTTTCTTCTCAGAGGGTTTCAGTGTACAAACGAATAGGAGGGTCCCACCTCTGGAAGGGAAAGGCAGGCACTACTAGGTAGAGCACAACAGCCATACTGTTGCCTGATAGAAATGTGTGGTGTAAGGTTGAACAGGCTGCTCAGCTACAGAGGCCTTTGCCCATCTTAGCCTTTGCCAAGGTGGGACTCTGCTTTCTTCTTGACTTAGAGAAGTGACACCTAACCCTACCACCACCACTTTCCTTGTAGGTCTCCTTCTTATGTGAGACCATAAAGAGTCACAGACTCCAATCTGGCTCTGGGCCACTGCTTTGTCCTCGTGATCTGCTATTATCTCTGGGTTTGTGGTGAAAAGCCTGCTTCACTTTCAGCTCAATTTCCCATGTTTTTTCTGTCTCTCTTCCAGGAATGCCACCCAAGGCATGGCGACACCCTCCGTGTTCCCTGGGGTTACTTTGCCAACCACTGTCACCTCTGCCTCATTAATAGCACCGGCAGGGCTGCCAGCCACTGCCCCTGGAGCCCCTCCAGTTTCTTTCCCAAGCAGCTGCACTGCTGGCTCAGGAAGTCCTGTCTTCCAGCCAGCGTCATTCCAGCAGCAAGGCAGCCCCATGAAAGCCCCTGAAATTTCTTTGGCCAATGTCCATGTTCCCTTGGAATCCATTAAACCCAGTAAGTATCTCAGGTTTTTCACCTTTCTCAGAAACTTTTTTAAAAGCAAAGCTTCTTGACAAAGCTTATGAAGTAGAGCGAAGGGATGAGTTGTCCCAGCCAAACAGTCAGATTGCCTAATGCTGCTATAGATCGTCTTCTGCAGCATAAACCTGCATTCTTCTCCCCTTCTCTCTCTGTGGTAGGCAGTGCTCTCCCGGTAACAGCCTATGACAAGAATGGCTTCCGGATCCTCTTGCACTTTGCCAGGGAGTGCCCGCCGGGAAGGTCGGATGTGCTAGTCGTGGTAGTCTCAATGCTGAACACGGCACCGCTTCCTGTGAAGAACATTGTACTGCAGGCTGCTGTGCCGAAGGTAGGGGTGCGTGGCTCAGACCCGTGGCGACATGAAACTGCATTTGGGAAGGCCTGAGTATGATCCTGGGGACTTGGGACAGCCTGGTTCTACCTTTCTGTAGGCTGTGCTCTGCCTGTTTTCAAAACATAAAGGTGGTTGTCAGAGGCAGAAAACACTGAATAGGACAAGTCAAGAACTGCAGGTAGTGTTCTATTTTAACAGACATCCTAAATTTCACAATATGTTCCATTCTAGTCTTGCTGCACCTAGATAATTTTGGATAGCCAGCTTTGTGTTTTGAAAACTGGTTCAATCTCAGCTATGCTCTGCCCACCATCGTGAAGGTGTTTGCATTAAAACCTCTGACAGAAGATAACTCAGATAGGAAGGTGCTGTTGGTGTTCACCTGACCCGTGCTTTTAGTCTGGGCTGACCTGTCAGTCTACCTGGATTGATTCTCTTCAGTTTGGATGTGTGCTGTTATCTCCCCAGCCTATGCATGCATCTTTCATTGTCCCCAAGGTAGGAGATAATCCCTGAGGTTCCGCTTTCTTTTTCATTTGCAGTCCATGAAAGTGAAGTTACAGCCACCCTCTGGAACAGAGCTGTCTCCATTCAATCCTATCCAGCCGCCTGCTGCCATCACCCAAGTCATGCTTCTGGCAAATCCTATGAAGGTGAGAGGGGCAGTGGGATTTATCCTGTTGTTGTCAGACAAAATTGATGTAAGCTGAATTCTACAGGAGGTTGGACTAAAAATTTGAGCAGGTACAGCTGTTTGTTCCTAACTTGCCCTCCAGAGATAGTTTCTGCATAATGTTGGTGTTTCAGTTTAGGGCTAGAGGGAGGCTGTACATAGTCTCTTCCCCAAAAGACTTTGTCAGCAAAGAAAGGTATGAGAAGGACCTGTACATTTCTCCCAGCAAAAGGGCAACAGTCGTATAAGGCTCAGCTTTAAAGGGTAGCAATCAGAGCTGTAATCAGGAGCTTGTCTGACTCCCTTGTGCACTGGAAGTGCCTGGCTTTAATGATAATTAGACTGATGTCAAATTAGCTGGTGCTGTAGAAATATTTTTGCTGTGTTGAGGCTATAGCCTGACAGACCTGAACCAACAGACAAATGTCAGATCATGTCTGTTCCATTATTCTTTGAGGATGTACCTGTGACCAGTGAAACAACGTGGTTAACACTTTCTTTTCTGAGTAGCTGTTTTTCCTTGCTGTAGTTACTCATTGAAATAGCCTGCTCGATAAAGCTCAAAGCTGTGTGCTGAAGTAGTTTCTAATTATCTAGATGTTACTACTTGAGAATTACAGCAAAAGGGTCCTTAAAGTATCAGCTGAAATCTTTGAGATCCAAAAGGATAAATGTCAGAGGGGTTTGGTGGATTGTTGAAAAACTTTGTGAGGTACATGGAGATCCCCTCATTGAAGGACTGGTTCCATCTCCTGCTTACTGTTTTACTAGGAATTTTGCAAAGCAGGAACTGTTTTATCTTCTTCCATATGATGAGGAATTTAATTTTGAAAATGTTGAACTATTGTAGCAGCGTTCTTCAGGCTCACTGGAGAGCAGCTGAGCAATGGGTGCTGGCCACTTATATGCAAACTATTATCACTGGTGATTCATGCTTTTCTCCTAATGTTCCATGCTAAGCAATAAAGCTTTTGAGGTATAAATACTGTAAGGTAAATAACTCTGGTTTGCTAAATAGCTGAACTACTGAACTAACCTTGGCCCTTTTCCCCTGCTATGTGCAACAGAAGTCTTGTGCTCTCTGTAGAGCTGTGACAGTGAAGTGTTTTGTTTGGGAGCAACTGGGGCTGTTCTCATGTTGCTCTTGGATTTTGTCTTTCCTGCAGGAGAAAGTGAGGCTGAGATACAGACTGACCTTCACACTGGGAGACCAGCCCAGCACAGAGGTTGGCGAAGTGGATCAGTTTCCCCCAGTAGAGCAATGGGGGAATCTATGACCTTAGGACACTGCCAGAGACTCTGTGACAGGACCAGGAAAGGATCCTACAGGACTGGAATGAATGTGACGTGGGGAGGGACACACATGCTATCCACTGGTGATGTTCAGCTTTGTTTACATGTCCTGACCACTCTGCTTGTAGCTTTAGTCCAGAATGTTTTGCCCCACGTTGGAGGGGTCCTGGGACATTTATGCCAAGCATGAACTGAGTGGCAGCCAGTAACAGGCAGTGCTGGCTGCTTTTTTCTTGACCTCTGGGTGAATCTGGTTCTATCTTCCACTCTATTAAACTTGAAGTTATTGTATTTTGAGGGGAGACCTGTCAGCAGAAGGGGATTTAGTTGGCTTGTTCCTGTACTGCTGACTGGAGGTACCTACAGGCTGGTGGGGTAATGATACCACCATGAGTTTCCTCAGCGCACAGCCCTTACACATGCCGTCCCTTGGACTTTTACTTTCTCAGTGCCAGACCGGACCCGCTAAGCATGTTGAGCAATAATGCTGGCTCTGTGAGGGAATGCTTATTTTTTACACTGAAATGGCACTTAGCTCCCTTCCTTCCCCTCCACTGCTTCATTCCCAATGGTCAATGTAAGTAGACTCTCGCTTTGTGCTGTACAACACTGCTGTATCTTTAGTTGTTGTATTTATTTTATACTGCTAGCTGCCTCCCTGTTGTATCCATTTGAGGCAGCTGGGGCTGAGTTTTGTATGTAAATGGTTACACTGGTTATTTTTCTGCCTTCATTGCATTCCATAGTGTGGGGAAAAGAGGAAATGTGTAGTGAGGAGGTAAACAGGGCTGGAAAGGACTGGTCAGTATTGGTGGAAGACAGCACCTGGAGTGCAGAAATGTCTACAATCACTAATCAGGTGCAGTGACTGAATCCATGGATAAGGAGAGTTGCCTCTCGCATCCCCTCATGCAGGCAGTATTATTATTGTAGTTGAATACTGTGTTTTATTGAGATGAGTACAATGAAATACAAGATGTAAATAATAGAGCTATAGGATATCTAAATAGAAACAAGCAGACAGTGAAAGGAAAGAAGGCTCCACTGGGCTGTGATGATGCATGTGCTGGGTTTAATGCCCTGGTTTATTTGTTCCCTGTATTAAGTGGCTAAGTGCAATTGTCTCCACAAGGGGGAAAGCAGTTTTGCTGGACATCAGTGTTCTGCGCTAACAGGGGGCAGAAGAGCTGACCCCTCTAGCTACAGTCTCACAGAAACTAGGCTTAAATTGCTTGAACTTGATTCTAGCAGTCCCTTCCTTCTCCCTCTCAATTTCCAATCTGAAGCAGTGCCTCAACTAGCTTTGAGACAGACTGTTTTAAATTAACGGGCTTTTTAACATCCATTGACAAAAGCACAGATAGGACGGGTCCTTGGACACTAAGCTCAGCATTTCTAGCAGTGCTGTCAAGCAACAACTCTTACCAAACTATGAATGGGAGCAGCCAGCTCAAGTGCTGAGAAAATCAGCAGGAGGAGACCCCTGCCTGTTGCAAGAAGAAAACTCCAGAGGAGAAGGTGCTGCTGGAATTAATGGTGGCTGTAAAACCCATTACTGCAAATGCAGCTTGGAGTTATTTATAGTTGAATTTTCTTTACTGTGTTGCAAAGTAAAAATCACTAGAGGCGAAAAACTCAGTGGATTCGAAGGCCTGAGGTCCTAATCAGAGGCATCAGGAAGTTGTAGAAGCCCTGAAGGTGGAATCAAAGCTTGTCCAAGGAACTTGCTGTAAAATCCTGATTTGAAGCCCATGAAGACCCCAGCCTTGTCAGCTCCCTGACACAGAAGGCAGGCGAGAGGGATGGGTACGTTCTTTGGATCCTTAAAGAAAGCAGTTTTAAATCAATGGACTAGAATAGGGCACAAGGAGAGAATTCTTTCTGCTCAGACATGTTCTTGCCAGCACTTTAGGCACAGTAGGCATGGGGGTAGTGCTTAGGTCACAGTAGTGTGTCCTTCCTGTAGAAGGTTTTACTTGCCTACATGCGAATCTCCCTGTGACTTTGAGGGAGTCAGAAGAGCACAAGTGCTTTCTGCAAGAATGGCTTTGTTCTCAGTGTTAACGGCAGTGCACTGCCTGCACTGTACAGCGAAATGGAAAGATGCCGTAGTCCTGCTGTATGGAAATGTGTTGTTAAAAGCTTTGGAAATTAAACTATGAATGTTCCTTGTCTGTAGGGTGAGGTTCCTGCTTCATACTGAACAGCCATAACTGTATATACATCTCAAATGCATTTGTTCTGTTGCACGTTAAATAAATTGTTTTCCCTACTTTGCTTTGTGGATAGCCCTTACTAGTGACTGCTTGAGGAGTAAAGTGCTGTTTCTGGAAATCCTAAAACTCAACCCATCATCTCAAGACCATCCAAACTAAGCAAAAACAGAGAAGTTGCTGTTTTCTAAAACCCCAGTGGTTTAAAAGGTGGGCTTAATTTCAGTTTTGGGTGTAGAGGTAAAGCAACTGAAAAAGCCAAGGTAATGCTGCCATTGGTAGTGAGGTTTACTTTACCAGGGGAGGATTGCCAGACCATGTTGGAACAAGCAACCTTAACGTTTTGATGCAGCTCCTTCTTACAAGTTACATTTACTTTTTTTTAAAGTTATGTTTATGGAAGACAAGAACGAATCCTCAAGCAATATGCAAAAAAAGACATTTATTTTAGAAAAGCAGTCAGGTTTATGTACAGCGAGCCACAAAGGATGAGTAAAATCACATATTGCTGTCTTCAAGATCCTTCCAACGTGCCTTCTTTGACAATGACTCGTGCAAGATTTCGTGCAAGAGCAAGTCTCAGCATTTCCACTTTCATAATCTCGACGTCATCATCCTAAAAGCGAGCAGAGTTTGGGTTAGACTGCTACACACAGTAATAAGCTGGTGATAGGTTCTTTTCCTGCGTTTTGGAAAGTAAGGATGCAGGTCATTAAGAGGAAGAGTACATGTATATTTACCTGTCATGGGGACCTCCTGAGAAGAGCAAAAGCTACATTTCCTACTTTTTAGATCAACACAAGACAGCATTGCCAAGCCTTGTCTTTTTCTGGCAGCTGCAGAGGTTTGCATGTGGAGCAAATGGCTCCCTGTTCTGCGCCTGGAACATTTTATAGCTTGATCTGTTAGATGGCAGCATCTCAGCTTTTCATTGCCCATGTAACTTGCAATTATTTGTCTTCGAAAAGCATCACGGTCCAATCCAAATCAGCAGAAGAGTGAGGAGTGGAAGTACTCCTGTACTGGTTTTGTGTGTACTTAAATATCTCTTGATAATGCCTCATTTGGCTGGCCTTTAAAAATAACAACACGTACCAGCCTCAGTAACTGAGGCTCTCCCTCTTTTCTGCCTCCATGTAGGAATATAAATTTAGAGTTTGCTTTCCCCAACCCGCCCCACAGCCCCACCGATTCATTATCCAGTTGTCCTCAAAACAGGAGGTACCTGGAATTTCTGCTTATCTGACTTCCCTGCTGTCAGGTCTTCCAGGCATCGCATCAACTCGTAAGTCTGCTCTGCTGAAAATATGACCTGTAGAAATGGAAGTATTTACTGAAAACAAGCAAGTTTAAGGACATCACAGGGTCTGAGAAGATAACTCAGCTGAGAGGAAGAGAGTGTTTTCACACTCCCACAGATCCATTCTGACCCTTTAAATCACAGGATCAGAGGAAATTCAGGCTGGAAGTGACTTTGGGAGGTCTCTAGCGCCACCTCCGGAGTCAAGCAGGGTCAGCTATGAGATCAGAGGGGGTGCTCTGGGCTTCATCCAGTCATGGGTCTGTAATTACTAAACTGCCATTTTCTTGATGGATCTTAAAGCAAAAATTGGGCTTGGAAGAAGGAAGCACACTAGAAAAATCCTCAAGCCAAGTACGAGAAGGAACTGGATGCAGTGTGTGTTTAAATTGTCAGCATATATGTATTCCACTGCTGTTTTCTAAAAGCAGGGAACCAAGTTAAGAGTCAATTTTCCTATCCTGGGTCTTATGGGCTCCCACCGATAGGACATTTGGATAGCTGTGCAATTCTGGAACTGTCACAAACAGTTCTTTTGCACTGGAAGTGCAAGTCCTAGCCTGGGGGCCGAAAGGGGGTCACCACTTTGAGATACTTTGTCAGGCAGAAAGGAAAGGGGGGGAAGGGGGGCTTTGTCATGTGTGACCAGCCTGCTCACCTCTTTCTGCTCCAGCAGGGGAAGGGCATCTGTCAGCAGGGTCATCCAGAAGGAGCAAGGAGCAATGTGAGCCGTCATCAACATCAAAAGCAATTTGGCAGCTTCAGAAAACCGCTTCTCTCCATAGAGCCGGTGGAATTCTCGGTACTTCCCTACACATGGGTGTTGGTGAAGGGTAAAAGGCATCAGTGTCTGTTAGACCTGCTCAGGCCTGGGTTACTGGCTGTTAGGCAGTTTGCTCCCATGAAGCCTGTGGTAGAACTACCCCCAACTGAAATGAGTCTGCAAAGCAGCTGAGTCTCAGGGAATGGGAATTTTGTGCATGAAGAAAGGTTAAAACAGAGGCTGGCTGAAAAGGCAGCCAAAAACCTGTTGCTGTTCTTGGTAAGGTTTATTGTTTGAACCAGCCTGTTCACTGATACTGTCTGGTGCTGAGTGTTTGCAGGGTGAGCAACAGCACAAGTGGCTTAGAGAGACTGGTGGCGTCTGCAAAAACCAGGAATGGAAGGGGAGGGGCGGGGGTGTGTGTGTGAATGTTATTTTTTATATCACAGAATATCAGGAGGTCCGAAAGGCTTCACTGTCTTCCTGATTGTTTAAATGGAGATCTTTGTTATTGTGGAAAGTTATGCTTTTGCTAAGAATTAGTTAGAACAATATCCAGCATGTGATAACTGGCTGAGGATGAAAGTGAGTTTTAGTCTGCGGCTTTGTTTGTATCCACTAAACTGTCAAAATACTGGAAGTAATGATTCCCATTCAGATTCACCTTTGACTAATACTTGAGCTCAAGATAGAGACATGTGAAAATTGTCCAGCAACAGTACACCTGATGTTTCTAAAACCTCCAAAGGAAAAACAAGCAGAAATATTTTCAGGCCTTTCAGGATTTTTTATAAAAAGCAGAAAGGGAAGTAATTTCTCTATAAACACAGTTACGGAATTAAAACTACAAATCTTTGGGGCTGATGCAAGGGTCACTGGGTGACATTGGGAATACAGAGATATGAGCGATTACCAATTTGGTATGTCACAGTTAACTTCTAGGCTTAATTTAGGATAAGGTTTAAATGAAGGAAACACAGTTCCAGTTTTGCAAGCTTGGACCAAATGGGAACAGATCAAATTCAGGATCACCCTCACTGTAATGCTGGTGTCAGCCAGAAGGGAGTCAGTCCAATTGCCAACAGCTATTCCAAATTCCTATTAGATTTTGGCCCCAGTAATTGAGTTTGCTAACTGCCACAGCTCCAGAGAAAGGTGCATTTTAGCTCAATTTCCTGTCTTGGTCCATTAATTAAGGCCACAGAGCAGCTGCAGCCACATGGGCAGGTTACCACAGCCCGCACTTGTGCCAGCCAGGAGAAGGAAGCTGTGGTATGTAAAGGAAACTAGCTGGAGGCCCTCCACTGTTATTTGGCACAATTGCTATAGTGAAAGGATAGGAGAGATCATATGTTTGAGTGAGTTTGAAATTGGCACACTGAACCAACGAAAGATGTTGAGATTTTGGAGAACTTTATGAAGTTAGTAAAATTATCACATTGTCAAAATAACTTAAACCAGTGGTTTACTCTTCTAAGGAAGCCCCCTAAGGTCTTCCAGATTGCGTTTGCTAATATTTCAAAGTCTCTCTAGGCAGTGATACAGTCTGGAAAAAGACTAAGAAAGGGGAAGACTACAAGTGTCAGAATTCAAGACTATCCTGCTCAAAGCAGTGCAGAACAGATGCCTGCTATGAGTGCAATTGGAAATGCAGTCTCCTGGTAGCAAGCAGGCTGCATCCCAAATCACTTTCCATCATTTGCTTTACCCTCATCACTAAAACAGGATGTAGCCAGATGGAGGAAGAGACAAATCCAGATAATTCCATGGAGTTAACCGTGTTCTAAATAACAGACCAGAATGAAAACTGTAGACACTTCTTACCAAGAAATGTTAGCCGGTCACTAAGCAGCATGGATGGTCCCAAATTATCAATGAGGTCTAAGTCAGAGAAGCATCCACTCTCACAATAGTCCTTAAGGAATCTAGGGAGAAAGTAAAACACAATAAAAGCTTAGAGGGGAGAACATCGTCCACATTCATTTTATATCTCCTAATACCTTCCCAGAAAGCTTTACTATACAACTGAGTTCCATCTTAATCAACCTCCCGTGAGGGTTTCAGAAGACATCAAAACGTTTCCTGGGAGTGGCCACTGAACTGGTGTCAAGTGTGTTTAACAGACACTATTTATTCTAGATTTTGTGGTAGTTGAGATCTATTCTTTAAAAGGAATAAGTGAAGGAAGGAGCACAGGAAGCTGAGGCTGGTGGATGCATAAATAACACTCCCAGATCATAACAAAAGCTCTATTTTTCTGCTGTGTAAAAAAGTTGATAAGCAGCAGGAACAAAAACAATTCTGAAAGCTTTTCATCTGTTTTGTCGCACCCTTCATTATGCTGCTTTTTTCAGAGCTGCTTCCTGTGATGGTTTCTGTTGAAAGCAATACAATGATTCCCACTCCCTCAAAGAACAAATGGGAAAAAAAAAAACCAAAACCGCAAAAAGCCCAGCAATTTCTTACTACTCCATTTTTTCAGTGTTGAAGATAGAGTATTGCCTGGTCACGTACCCAGAGTGTAATTTCAAAATTATACTCTAACTATGCAGAGATTGGTACCTGCCTATGACATGGATTGCTAGAGATTAAAAAGAATAAAGAGAGTTCCCATATCTTTTGTCTAGGTCTAAGATAAGTGTTTTATAACAACCTTCCTGCCCCTGCAAGGTCTGATATTGTGACAAGCTTATGCAAAACCAGCGACACGATAAAACTTTACTCTTTGTTACATATGTTATAATGGTGGCTTGAGACTTTTTGTGGAAATGGTGGCTTAAGTGACTCACACTGACTTGTTTGGAAACTGCATGGTGAACTAGACTGGTTAAAAATAATCTGCTGAATAAAGCACAGAAGGGGATTATCCTCCACCCAAATCAGTTCCCTGGTTCACTGTACAGTCCATCAAACAGCCGTGTCGGAGCAAGTGAAAGGGCAGTGCATAAGGTAGAGCTATTGCCAAAAGAAATGTTTATCAAAGCAAGGTCTAAGAGGATTGGATTGTTAGATAAAGCCCATCTGTTTCATCTCCAGATTTCATGAAGTAAAACAGTGTAGAAAAGAAACAGCTAGGGTATTGCAGATGAAAGTACCCAAGGATGTAATTTTCTAGTCCAGAAGCAGGTACTTGGTCTGACAGAAAGACTGCCTAATCTGCCTGCAACAGGACCTTTTCTGGTCCATCGCAGGATGGCTACCTTCTCCCACTCCCACCACCCCACTACAGCAGCAGTCATCTGAGAGCTTCTGACTCAGACTCACCGATCGGATATTAGTGTAGCAAAAGCTGCATCTTTAGCTCTGATGCTCCACGACAGGGCAGAGCCCAAGCGATTATTCCGCAGAGCTTTCATGGCCATGATTTTACAGATGCTACGAACTTAGGAGAAAACATAAGAGAAGAGGGAAAGAATTAGTTTCAGTAGCTTCACTTGTATCACTACAAAACAATGAGATTTCAAAAACCTTGTTCATGCATCTGTCTCTGCTCGCAGATCCTCAGCACTTTGAGGGCCTTCTGTTCTGTGTTAAGGGGTATCCGTTCAATATGAAGTTCCAAATATACCCTGCCGTATTCTGGACAGTGGTCAAAGTAGTCCACCCCCAGCTGCCACAGGCTGAGAGGAAAAAAAAATCATCAAGCGTTCCAATCCTATAAATCTTAAATAAGCACAAAATAAAACCACAAGGAGAATCTGAGTCTGCTCTGATTATCTAAGTATTCACACCTAAAATGGCTTTTGTTTTCTACCAAATACCAGCTGCCTGTTATACGACTTTGGAATACCTGCATCTCACAAGTGCTTTGATACAAGTTGCTCTGCACCAAAAAGCCACAGTGGCAGGAGCAATTCTGTCCTGGTCAATATGCTTGATGGGTTCTAACAGATAGCTTTCATTTTCAATTCAGGAAAGGAAACATGCTAGTGTTGTTTGATCCTTAGAGATATCTTTGCTGAAATCCTAACAGTGGCTTCTGTAAGCTTTGCCTTTTCACTTCATTAACATGTAGTTATTTGCTCTGGTTGCCTTAATGTTTGTCTATCCTCTGAGTAAAAAAAAAGTTGCTACCTGTGATGGGAGAATAGTCCTGAGGCATACTCTAGCAGAAGGAATTCACGCATATTTGAACCAAAACTGGGGGGGGGGAAGAGAGAAAAGAAACAGGCATTATTATTTGCACCTTATTGGAAAAACCTGCTCATTTTATTTCACAAGTACGTTCATTTATGCAGCATGTTTCTTCATAGGCTATCTTAACAAGCTTCACACCTCAGGCCTAAGCATGCAGGTCAGCTTTCTCCTTGGGGACACCTGCCAAATATTTACAGCACTTAGCAAATGTAACTTAGAGGAAGTGCTTTAAGAAAGTGAAACTTCAAGGAAATTCAGATAGCAAAATTCAATTGCTCAAACTTGCATTTATTCAAAGCATAAGTATGGAAACTCTTTTTAGATGAGTTTCTCACCATTCCCAATAATGACAAACATCTGGGCCCTTGATCATATTTCAGATAAAATTATATTTTTAAAAAATCCTAACATGGTACTGAGGCACTGTTGAATAGCCTATCGAATTCATCAGGTCAGCAACTGCTTCTGCTTCTCAAAGCATCTGGGCTGCCTGTCACTTCAGAGGCACATGCAGCACCTTTATTCTCCATCTTCTCTAAAAGCCCAAAATGCACCTTTTCAACCAAAATCCACACGCTGTTTCAGTCATCCTTGCTTCTGGGTGTCCGAATAATCAATGCAAATAAATACTTACTAGAGATTGTGAGATTGCAGGAGTTTACAGTGGTCCAGGAGGTCAGTCAGATGAGCCACAAACCACCAGTTGCTCAGAGCAATGCTGTATTTGAAGCAAGCAAAAGAAAGAAAAAACTAAGCCTATCACTGCTAAGGAATGCGTCAGGTTTTCCACAGGCATTTCTTACCAATACAGAAGCTGTATTACAGTATAATGTCTGGTTGCAGTGTCCCAGACCTAATGGAATACTTTTAATTGTTGCCTACTTCACATATTTTTGCTAAATTCTTTGAAAGGAGTGGGCTGTACCCATATCCTCTACCCCAAATACACCCCAATGGAGTGAATGCACACAGAAACAATACTGTAGAACAAGAGAATCAAAAACCTTAAAACTCAACCTGCATTCCTTGATCACTTGATGCATCTCAAATTCAAAGGCTGCCATTAAAATCGTGTCTAGAGGCTCAGGGCTGCTTTCTCCACCCAGGAACAGGTCCATACTAGACTATGGAGTAAGATTACAAGACATGATAAATGCAGAAGTTGTGATGTGGTAGAAGGAAGACATTTGTTTGGATGTAGCAGCCTCATTTAGGTTATCTTATGGGAAAGAATATGTCATAGATAATGAACACATTAACAAAAAAGATTTTTCCTTATTTTAGCATAAGGAAACTGGGAAAACAATTTGCAGGAATAAGACTGGTAACATTAGACACTGAAGAGAGTTGGTCTTCAACAATTATTTATCCACTGTATCAGTCTCCCAGCCCACTTACAGATTCTAGGAAATGTCTTACAGTTACATAGTTGCTGTAAGGTATCAACCCTCCCAAAGTTTTTCTTTAAGTACAGTAACCCTTGTGTGCATGAAACAGTGGAGAATATAAAAATAATTCTATTTCATGCCTGTGCATAAAACCGCAGTTCCATTGGCTTCACAGTTGGATGAGAATACAGGAGTCGGGTAACCAGAAAGTGGTACCAAGTAGTCATGAGATCCTTTTTCTCTAGTATGGCATCCTCATCTCCCAGCAGGATCTAACAGGAGAAAAACATAGGAGTAATTCTGCAAATTCAGCAACGTACAGAGCTGCATCGTAACTCTTCAGAGGCATTACTCCCATTTTGCAAAGTTGAGAATTTAATCAAAATTAAAAATGACAAATATCCTTCCAAGAGCCCAGTTTCCTCATCAGCCTTATGGCCTTGGACATGAAAACGATCTGCCCAGGCTTGCAAAGACACAGTACAGAAGACTGGCTGAAATCTCCTGATTTAATGAACAGATCATCCAGCATATTAACACAGGGTTCCTGAAATACACAAGGATGGATCCAATGCATGTCCACAGTTTCCTTCCTTCCCAGCAAAAACACACCTTGCAGATGGATTCCATGTGGGAATTGGAAGCAAAAGTTCCATCCTGTAGGTACCGCTGACATTCTTCATGCCAGTGCTGCCATTTCAGCTCCATCTCAGTCAGTGTCTGGGTGTTGCCAAGCTGAACAGAAATAAGATACATAAAATAAAGGAAACACCAAGTCAAATCACAACAGGCACTTAGGCTGAACTCACAGTCATTCATGATAAAAAGCTAAATGCGGGGCTGCCATCAAATTTTTCCTTGTCCTACAGTTGCATTTGAAGTGTCTTACTTATCCATCTAAGTAAGGCAAAGGAGCGCCTATGAGAGATTACTGTGATGCAGCTGCAATTTTCTCTCCACAAGGAGACCACTGCAACAGAGTGAAACTCTGCTGGTAAAGACTTCAGAGAATATTCTGTACAAGAGAACAGTTCTCAACAGGAACTGTTTCAGACAACTGGATAATGTATCCTGCTGCAAAAATTATCTTTCTAACTATGTTGGTTTGTCACCTAACAGGCTTTTGTCTGAATGGTTGGATCTTTTGGGAAATTCAACACAAATATTATTACTGTAAAGGATTAAGACTGAGATATTTTAATGGTGAACAAGTTGTGACATTACAGGAGCCACATCAGAGGCGGCTCTCTTTTCCCAATGGAACTGTGTGAAAATAGTCCACTTTGTACATACACTGGGCACAGGCATCTTCTTCATCAAGTCATCCAAGATTTTGTACATGTTAACCGACGTGGGATTGGCACTGGCTTCCTTGGAGAGCAAGTGCCGTGCTTCATCCATTCGGCCTTGCAGCACAAAGACATCCACCTGCAAAAAACACCTGTCTGTGAGGACCACACTGTGCAAGGCTACAAAATACCCAGAAGGAGTATCAGAGGGGAATTTTAACTTGTGATTTAGGCAAGTTAAGTGGAGTTAAAAGGCTTAAACTGTAGGCCCTGCTAATTCAAATACACAGTGTAAGTCTTGACCTCTATGGATCATGAAAGTTTAAGGATCAGGATGGGAATGAGTGGTAGGATGATCGTCAGAATGGCTTCATCTTAAAACCTATATAGGCAGACAGCAGCGGTGTCCCATGTATCAGTTTCTGAGATGTATTCTAGTATCAAGTGGGGAGGAGGAAGGCAAAACACATAAGCGTGAATTCTCTTTGTTTAACAATCACGTACATGACTATACTCACCACATTCCAGAAGAGCTCGTGTTTCGATGGATTTTCACTGCTCAGAACTTCATGGACTATGTTGTCCACATCACAGACATGAAGCCGAACCCAGTCAAGCAGGCGAAGCAGAAGGGGACCAGCTTTATGCAGAGAAGATATCATTCTTTTAGTTCCCAAGTGTTTGTTCCCAAACTGTTACTTTACATACTTCTAACTTCAATGGTTTCACAACCATTAGGTGAGGTTTACTAACTGGATTTCTATCTGCTCAAATGAAAGAGGAATAGAGTTCCTTAAGTAGCCAAGCTGTGGAAGCACCAGGCTGCTGACAGATTTACGTGTGGCAATTTTAGACAGAACAGCAGCAGAGTCCAGCAGAAAATCCTAACCAGTTACTTGAAAAAATAAAAGGTGAGTGATTCAGATCATAAATCTTGCAATGCCAAAGACACATAGAATATTTCTGTTTAATTTAGCATCACGTTATCATTATTAACTGAATATGAGGAGGAAATCTGGCAGTAAGCAATTAACTTTTCTTCAGATTAAGTAATTTGTGAATCTCTCTTCTGAATTCTGGGACTGTGCAAGTAACATATTTGTTTGCATAATCTGATTTCCTTAAAAAATTATTTACTTCTTTAAAATGCTAGTGTAAACAAACTGACTTCAAAAATGGCATCCTGAAGTTAAAGGAGTTACATCAGAGAATGTGTAAATGTTAGTTGGCATCAACATATTTGATGCTTAAAGATGTGTTTATGTTTAAAAATCAAATAAATTGGCAACAACTTTTGATATCCTTCTTCTTCACTATCTTTCTGTAAAAAAGACAATTTAATTGTAGTGTACTACACATGAGGCTAAAAACTAGCAGGCAAATCTAATAGCTTGACATAATTCAATATGAAGAAGGCAATTTACTGAGGCAGAAGAGGTATTAAAAGGCTTATTGACACTTGTCATATCTCTAAAACATATCAAGATATGACACAATGGATGCTATATACATTTTAAACAAATAAATACGCCAACAAAAAGCCCTTCAGTCTTAAATGCAGGACAGTTCACTGCTCACCTGCAGCTGCTTCAACAAACAGAATCTCACACAAGTTCCAGATCAGCTCCATTGCAGAGAGAATAGAAACCTGAAAAAAAGCAGGGCCATGTTTCATAGTTAGTAATTATTCTAGTTGTTGGGGTTTTTTAACCACAGAAAGGCATCTGCTGTCCACAGCAATCAGTTAAGCTCAGTTTTTACAGACAAGACAAATGTCATATTGACATTTCAGAGATACAAATTAAAAGACAGAAACAGGCCACAACTTCTCTACACACATTCAGCTTAGAAAATATTGATGCTGTTTGTGTATTGAAATGCAATGATAATCTGTCACCAGTGGGCAATATTAAATAGTACAGGAAGTGTTATTTTCAGCCTTTTTGCGCTCCTAAGATTTAACAATACAAACAGCAAAGAAAGAAGGAAAGGCCAATGAAGCAACATCACTGCAGCTAATAGGTCAAAGTACTGTGAGCACGCTGCTCTTCTCATAACATTCTTCTAGTGTCTGACAGTTCACGGTGAACATTTAGAGCTTGCTACAAGGTTCAGATGCAGTTGATTGGAACTTGAGTATTTGAGAGGTGAAGTTTCAGATAGTCGAGTACTGGCCCACAGCTGACTTTAAGATGACAAGAAAACATCACACCTATAACACTGAATACACGTTTAAGAAACGGCAGTGAATCAAGATGTTGGGCATCTTTTTATTGTTTTAGAAATACAGGAGCTGTTTATTCCCATTTATTCTTGGTCCCAAACTGCATCCAATATACTAAGCCAGAGTTAAATCTAAACTGCTCTACTGCCACAGTGTTGAATGAATTGATGAATTTGGTCAGTGATTCATGTTCAGTTGTGACTACATGACACGACTGCATATTACCTGAGTACTATACTGGCTGTGCAGGGCAGGGTCCCGGGTTAAAACTGAGGGAAGAATAAGGAAAGTCAAAGAACAACATATTTACCTTTCACAGCCCTTTCTGGGCTCATAAATAAAGACGACAATACCTGATCACTCATCATGCACAGACCTAAATGAGTTAACACATGGCAAAGCTAACTTTTATATAAAACTTTATAACTTTTTTTTATAAATCCTGTGCAAATCTGGGTATGGCTACAGGGCAAGATGGAAGGGAAGAGTAAAATCTCCCACTTTTGGGGGGGAGCAAGCTGTTAATTTGGATTCAGATTCCCATAAAACTGTAACTTGAGATATAAAAAGACTGTGAGTCCCCAGAAAATCAGTTAAAACTCGGTGGGAAAAAAAAATCTCTGACCAGATTTACAAACCAACTTGGAAATCTCCCGGATGGAAATGGAGTCTTGATAATTGCTGAAATCTATGCATGCTATTTTACAGTTGTTGCAATAGCTTACAATTGAAATGCTATTTTTATAATCACAAATAGCATTTCCTTTTATTGCAGTAAGAGAACAAACTTACTAGCTGCCTGGTGCATGTCTTCCATGCAGGCTCGTATCACCGATCGGTAGTTTTTACTCACTTGAACCAATCTGCCAAACACAAAAAGGCATCAGTTAGAGAGAGCTGTTTGAGTTTTAGTCTGATGCCTATTGTCCACTAAAGCCTTGCAAGTTTCTGTGCAGCGGTAGACGCTCCCAGTGCTTGGGTGAATCCAGTAGGAGTCAGCGAGGCTATGCGCAGCGGTTGCATGTACACTGGCTATATGCACAAAGGCGCTGGTCAGCACGGTTCTTGGAAAGATCAGGGCCTTGTTTTGTAAAATTACCCTAAAACTCAATTTTTTCTGCATTGCTGCTGATTACAGCAGCTCTAAGCAGTTCGGATTTATAAGGTCAATGACATTTGCCTGGCTGGAGAAGAAGCAGCGACAGTGGGTGTTTCCCACCCTCACGCGCCCCATCCACTCACTGTGCTTTCCTCGACTTCCCCGCCAGCTCCTCCTCGCTCCTCTGGAGGCCGATGAAGATCCCGTGCGACTCGTTGAAGAGTTTCCGCAAGGTCTGGATGTAGATGTCCTGATCCTTGCGGACCACGAAGAGGCGGGAGGAGCTCGGCCCTCCCTCCCCGGTGCCTGCAACATACGCAATCAGGGTCCCGGGCAGAAGCGCCCGGCCCGGCCCGCCCTCGCCCCGGGACGGGGACTCACTTCTGCGGCCGAAGAGGGTCTCGCACACCAGCACCTCCGCGGGGCCCCAGGCGAAGCACAGCTGTCTGGCGGACGGGTCCGCGCCCGGCACCACCTGTGAGGGGACGGCGGCCCGTCAGAGGCGTCCGCGGCGCCCGCCCCGCCCCGCCCCGCACCCGCCGGCCCGGCCCGGCCCTGCCCTCCACTCCCCGGCCCGCACCATCAGCGGTGGTTCGGCGTCTAGCTCCTCCATGGCGGCGGCCGCGCTTACCTCCCGCCTCCCGGCGCGCGGGGAGGCCCCGCCGCAGCTGCCCGCGCCGCTGCCTGCGCTGCCCGCGCCGCCGCCTGCGCCGCCGCGGAGACCCGCCGCACTCCAGCGCTTCCCCGCTACGCTGCCGGCCCGAGCTGAGACGCCGGCCGGGGGAAGGGGCCCGGCGCGTCTCCGCCGGTTTGGGGCAGGCGCCAGCAGCTCGCCCCGGAAGCGCCGCCGACTCCAAAGGCCCCGCCGGAGTGGGAGCGGGGCGTCGCGGCGGAACGGGGCAGGGCAGGCTGGGCCCCGCTCTGGTCTCGCCCGTAGCTGCTTCGGGTGCTTTCCTGAGGCCGACCGCGGGCAATGGGCCGGGCCTCCGGAGCCCTGTCAGGCCCTTGGCTGTCCCGGGAGGGCTGGTGCTGCCCGGGGGCTTCTGAGCGCTGGCTCTCGGGCAGGGCCCAGCGCCGCAGCGGAGAGGCAGCAGGTGCCTCAGGCAGCACGGCGGGGCGAGCAGCCCGAGGCCTCTGCCTCCGGGGCTGGCGTTTGCCGCCCCTCCGAAGCTCGTACCCAGCCCGCGGTGCCCGGGGTGGGGAAAAGAGGAAGGAAAGAGGCCGCCCTACTTCCATCTACTTCATTTTCTTGTCTCGACTGTGCTGCGTGGATGCAGTGCTGGTTCCAGGTGTGCGGTGATCTAGTTGGTCAGTCAACATTGTCTTCGTGTTCACTTCGTTGACTTGATTGCCTTGCAATAACCTGTTTCTCTTATTTCTTTACACACTTCAAACACTTGCAGGTAGATGAGCCTCCAGGTTGTTGAAGGTGACATTCTCTGGAGTGGAGTTGGCTGGGGCTCTCGGGCAAACTTTGATAAAGCTGACTAAGCAAATTATGTGCATTATGACTTAAGTGGGTTGCCCACAGGTTGGAGAAGGTTTGTAATAAAGCATTAGATCAATCACAGCAGGTCGGGGAGCTGTGCTGGCAGGTGTCGGGAAGAACTCTGCTGTGCAGGTCTGCCTTATTCACTTATTCAGGGTCATGAGATCTTTTTCCTTCTCTGCCTGGCAGGGGTCAGGGTGGGAGTTAATACCCTTGAGAGGCTAGGCAGAGTTTGCCTGTGGAGGCTGCTGGAGACTGCTTAATCAACTTTCTGCTAACTGGGAGCTCACGTACTGATGGAATTGAACTTGAGTATTCGTTAATAACTTGATGTGATAAAACATTAACCACACTGCTCCTTTCCTTCCATTCTCCTCTCCTTCCCATCTCTGCATACTGCTCACTTTTTGCCTATTCCTCACAGTAACAAGCTGATACACACAGTGATACACTTTTTAAGAAAAATATTAACAATGCTGTCTTGCTGAACTCGCAGCTAGAAGCAGCCCATCCCTCTCAGACTGGTGCTTTTCGAAGAAGCTCACTAAGAATTAATTTTTCAAGATAGCTTAAATCATTTGCTGTCCTCGTATGACGAATGCTGCAACACTCCAGTGCTAAATTGCCTTTTTTTACTTTATTGGCGACTGCATCCATCATTTCCAATAAAAATAAAGCTAGCAGTTATCTTTGATAAGAGCATGTTGTGACATCGATCGTGCTGAGAGAAGGAAGTGGTGTCTATTCAGGTCAGTTAGTCAGGAGGAGTGGCTTGTTGCAGGGTAGAAGAAGTTAAAATAAATCTTCAGAAACCTGCTTGAGAAACTTAAGATTTATCAGTTTTAAGAAAGCTCATCCTTCATTGTGGGTAAGAGTCCTGTATTTTGGGGGAATTGGGGATGTGCATGTGTTTGAATCTCTGTTGTACAAAGTCAAATTCATCTACTATCTTACAAAATGGTGCTGCTCTATGCTGCAGACTTGTGAGGATATTAGTTCTGATATCTAGATCTAAAATATCCTTCAACATGTTACTAAAATGACTTCGGATACAAATCAAAACTGGATGTCTGAAAACCCAGCAGTAAGAGGTCTTCTGTCACCATTCTTCAAGCATAAGGTGCTGCTTCTATAACTGCATCAGTTTGTTGTGACTGGTAGAAGGAGACTTCTAATGGCTTATGTTATCAGCCAGTGCGCTGGAGAAAAATACAGAGCCCACTGCTTGTATGGGCATGGTAATTAAAAGCTACTAATGAACTAAAATGCATAATTACTGTAGAGCTGGCTATCTCTCTTAATGGAAATCTGAGACTTGCCTACTAAGTGAGATCCTTCTTAGAAGGATGGGAGTTGCTATTTGCTTTCCATGTAGTGACGCTAAGGTGTTCTCTCCATGTCAGCTCATTTGAGTATCAACCATGATAGCAGAACGTGCCACCTGAGGCTTTCCTAGGGACACTCGAGTGCCTGGAGTGTCCCTGTGTTCTTTCACTGTGCCATGCGTGTTTCTCTTGCTTTCCTTTTATCCTTTTCCACAAGTAACACTTGTCTCTGTGGACCACTCTGTAGGGAACCACAGCCCTGCCTGCAGGGAGAGGCAGCCAAAAGGCAGGTGATCAGCCTTTACCAGCTATATTGCAAAGCCTGACAACCCATCGGTCTCACTGGTGTTATTTTCTCTTCATCAGCACAGAGATTACTGAGGTGGTGGACGTAGGAGTGATACAGTGTCCTCTTCTGCTCCAGGATCCATCCTGTGTAAAGAGACACTAAAATCTGGTCCAGGAACTCTTTGATCCTCTCCTCCATCTCTTGGCACGTACAGTCCACTTTGCTCACTCACTAAAAGTGTAAGTGGCTTTTCATATCTGCAGCTCTGATGTTCTTGAACTGATAAGGAAGGTGGCTGGTTCCTGGGGAAGTCATCTTGGAAAAGATGAGTTTTAGTATGAAATCTTGACATTTCTTAGTCCTCCTTTGAACATTGGCTGGAGGTCTGCACATATCTACAAGGGAGACCTTACTGCACACCTTGCAAAAAGGCTTCTGTGCCTGTCCAGTGCATGTAATTAAGCAGAATTGGGAACCACCATATCAGCATGGAACTTCATATTGCCCCAAAAGGCTATGGAGTACAGGCTCTGGGTCCAGCAAGGAAGGCAAAGGCAAACAGAAACTGCGTTACTATTTTCCAGTCAGGGGTAAAAGAAAGGGGGGGGGAGGGAGGCAAAAAAATCAAGGCCTGAGGAGGAGGGGAATTACTAAGTTGCAAAATAGGAGGTTTGAAAGCTATTTCATGACTTGAGGAACAGAGGGAATGATCAGCGTCATGAACAGGGAAGGCACAGAACAGACAGGGCCCCAGGCAAAATATATTTTCTATTTCTGGTGCTAAACTAGTATTAATGAAGAGCAAAGGCTGAATAAGCCACACAGACCTTCACAGTCCAGTCTGAGAAGGCAGCTTCAGCCCTACTCCCTTGCTTACCCCTTCAAATAACTGTTTTCTATTCTTGCATTGAACTAATTGCAAAGTAACACACAGTTTTGAAGGGGTGGGGTTGCTTTTGTAGGCTTATGCTTGCTAATGTACAGTAGCACACACTTGTCCTACTCTGCTTGTAGCTGTCTTAATGTCTTAAAAATATTAATGTCTTAAAATCTCAGTGTGAAAAGGAATGTATGTTGAATGCCCATATTCCCTGCCCTCTTCAAAAGATGGTGGAGAATTAAGCCCAAGAGCTCTGCAAGATTTAGATACATCATATTTCTTCCTTAGAAAACTGCTGTACAAGAATAAAACAAGGCACGGAAATATTTTAGGAAACAACACGTGGAATTTTCTTCCCAGAGATGGAATTTCTCTGGAGTCCTCACTGTGATGCTTCCCGATTCACTGCCCTTCAACTCCGTGCACTGAAGAGGAGGAGCTCAGAGAGACAAAAAGCTTCACCTTTGCCCCGCTCTGCTGCGGTCTGGATCCTGCAGGACTGGGTCCTTTATAGTTCCCAGTGTGGCTTCTCCCCTGCCACTCGCTCTGACTGCTGCTGTCTAGCCACTTATCTTTGTGGGGTTTAGCACTCTGTTTTCTGTTAGCTCCACTGGATCTCCTGTATAACGTGAGTTTCCTCTTTTGCTATATTAGAAGAAAAGCCATATAAATGTGAGGTTTGTAGAAACCTGCTCTGTGATTGGGGATCTGTGTAATTGGGGGCGAGACCAATGGTGGTACAGCTGAAACAGTTTTCAGCTTTTTTTGAGCTCATATAACTTTTGCAGTGGTAACAAAATCCCATATGTTCTCATAAAATCTAGTGTATTTTCCTGTCTCCTTTTAAGCATATTTGTTCTATTTGTGATGCTGGCCTTAATGTATGTCTCACTTAATGCCATTCCTGCATTCAGTGCTTTCATGCTGCTCTCAGGCCTTGACCAGTTTCATCCCATCTCCCAAAGAAATCCTCGTCCTGCAGCACAGAGATCTTCAAAGAGGGAGGGAGAAGTGGCGAGAGCAAAATAAAACAGGACCATCGAGCAACGTCAGTCTTGTGATGCCCTTTCTCACAGCGGTTGCTTCTCTGTGATGTTGCATCATTTCTAAAAATAGAACTTAAGGTCCTTTGGGAAATGGCACTTGTCTGTTGTTTTGTAAAGTACCCCATGTGTTTTGAGTCCTGCTTTAAAAAGCCATGTACGAAGTAGAAGAATAGAGTGGGGTTTAAGATGCTTTATTTCCTTGTTCTCACGTATAGTTCTGCTTCTTAGTGGTGATAATGGACTTCAGAAAGTCTAAATGGCATTGCGCATTGCTCTTCAGAGCTAAAATAAAAGGTGAAGGGAGATTATAGGAGACTGATACACCATCAGACTGTGCGAGGGGGATTTGTACAGAAGCTGTTGTTTTCTCTAGCCACATGTGCTTCTTGCCTCCCAATAGCTTAAATAAATAGAAAAATAATAACGAGTAATTAAATGCAAGGAAAACAGGCAGGATAGACTAATTGGAACAGTCTTTTGATGATAAGGAAAATGACACAGGTAGGAGTACCAGTTTGAGTTTCAGATAAAAAGATAAAATTTAAAACAGCATTTCAGTTGCCTTCCTGGGTCACACTGAGCTCTTCCAGTGCCTCTGATTTTTCCAGAACTGACTCATAAAGACTCTGGAGAAGGAGTAAAATAGTAAAACTAGAGGTTCTATGAAATTTTAGATGAGATTTAATCTTTCAGAGTACTGAAGCAGAGGGGAAATTGTATTACATATGGGAGCCTAGTCTACAAGGAGATGGTGAAAAACTTCACTGCCCATGTTTTGTGGAAGCTCAGCTGGCTGTGCAGGCCATCTTCACTACCTCAGGTAGGGTTGCGGCTGTGTTATTTTCTCAGCTGTGGATTCGGGTAAAGGTTCAGCTTCAGGTTCCTGTCTTCTTCAATTTCCAGACAATTGCAATAAAACAAACAACTCCCTGTGAGTCCACACTCAGAAGGGAGGTACTGGGATGTAAAGTAATGTGACAAAAGGCTGAGGAGGGACATCAGAATCCACAGTAAGAAGCAGTCTGTATTTGCTCATTAGTTAAGTTTCTCTTCAGTTGGTATTTCACTACTTGGGTAGTTTATTCTGGACAAATCCCATCTTGTAATTTCTCCAAAATGGTGCAGGAGGTGCATTATACGCAGGCCTGGATTTTGTCATGCTAGGAGCAGAGGGTGTGTGTTACCATATGGCTACCTCTCCACTTCTGCGTCGTGATCCGGAGCGTATTCACCACTCGAAGTGGTGCTAGTGTGGACTAATGCCCATCTGCTAAATCCATCCCTGATGTACTTACGAGGGTCATTTTTGTGGTGTTTCTTTTCCACCTATGTGCTGTAGAGAGACAGTTTATAAATGATGGTGGCGGGTGTAATGCTGATGAAAAAAGGCTCAGAAACTGTTTTGTGGGAACCCCTTCAGTGAAATTCCTGGAGTTATTGAGCATTTCCTCCTTCCCTCCATTGGAAGAACTTGAAGGAATCACATCATTAGTAGTATATCCTCTTATTTATGTATTATAATTTTTGAGGTGCTGCACCATGTCTTTAGCCTGTGGAAGGCTGTAAGTAAACCTTGACTGTGATTGTTTTAATTATATTCAAGATGCACAGCAGGTCTCAGTTCCCTTTGCAGAAACTACACATATTTCAGGGCAAACTCATGTCTCACCTTCCTCAGGGGGATGGCTGGGGATTTTGGAAGCACAGCAGATGGCTGTCAAACCTCACAGCCTGTATCACTGTCATCCATAAAACAGCGAAGGCCATGAGTAGGAGGGAAAAATGTGTCAGATTTGAGGAGGCCCAAGAGGAGGACGACACAGAGGGGTCACCCGTGCGGAAGCATCTGGGAAAGGAGCCGGTGGGGAGGGCGCAGCAGGCCCACTGGGTGAGGTGCCGAAGGGACGGCAGCGCTGAAGGCGCCCCGAGAAGACCGGGCCAGGAGGGCGCGAAGCTGGCGGGCCCGGGCGGGCGGAGGACCCTTCCCGGGCGGTGGGGAGGGGCGCAGGGCGCCGCGGCCCGGCAGCCATTTTGAGGAGGACAATACCCGCCGCACGGCAGGGCCCGCTGCGCCCGGAGGGCGGGC
>VZTQ01006821.1:0-69164 GCA_013400755.1 Pelecanoides urinatrix | reverse complement strand
CCCTGGAACAAAGCCTCCTCTACGCTGCCCCATATTTCTGCCCAGCCTGCCCGCCTTCCCCTCTCTCTCTCTCTCTCTCTCTCTCTTCTCCGCCGCGCTCGGTCGTTTCTTCCCCCCCTTTGTGAGGCGCTCGGAGTGGCCCGGACATCGCTGACTCGCCATGGCCGACGAGAAGCCCAAGGTGAGGCAGGCGCCCTCCCACCCCCTCCGCCTCCCTCCCTCGCCCCCGCCGTCTCACTTTGCCCCTCAGGCGGCGGTGGGAGGCCAGGCCCGGGGCCAGGCCCCGGCCCCAGCCCAGCCAGCCAACGGCCTCGGCTCCGCCGCGCCGGCTTTGCGCGCCATTTTCCTGCGCACCCAGGCCGCGGCCGCCTTCCCGCCCCGCTGGGGGAGGGGGGCCGGGGCCGCAGCTTCCCGGGGCGGGCGGAGGATCCCCGGGGAGGGCGGCGGGGAAAGGTGGGGGAGAGGGCGAATCCGGGCTCCTTTCCCGCCCTCCTCAGGGAGAGAGGCAGGTCCGGAGGCGGTGGCTGCCATTGCCTTCCTCCTCCTCCTCGCGGGGCCGGATCTGGCCTCCCTTGCGCGGCTGGCGGTGGCTCGGGCGCAGCATCCTCAGTCGTAACCAGCCTTTCGCTGGGGCACTTGCAAGCCCCTTCCCATACGGTGCTGGCAGGAGCGCGCTGAGGCCTTTCCGCCGCGGGAGGGGCGGGCGGGCATTGCTCCCTGCCCCTTTTGTGCTGCCTCTCGTCCCAGCTCCCCTGGCTGCGGGAGGGGCTGCCCGGAGGGACTCCTGCGGGCGGAGGGGAGCCGCGTGGAGCTTCGCTTTTCAACAGCAGGAATTAAAAAACAGCCACAGCAAAAAAACCCACAACCAGNCCCCCCCCCATTTTTAAACAGTTTGCAGGCGCCAGAAAATAATAAACGGCGGCCGGTGTGTCGGGGCCGTGGCCTGGAGCGCGGCGTGCGGGGATCTGTCACATGGCGCGGACACGCACTCCGGCCGGGGTCATCCGACACCTTCGCCGGTTCTCTGGCCTCGGGCCGCTTCTTCTAAAGAAAACAAAGATGAAAATGCTACTGGGCACCTCAGGAGCGGGCGCTGCCTAGGATCTGGGTAGCATTGAATCTTCTTTTCTTCTCCCGCGATACTCTGGATCAGAACACGAACAACGGAGTTGAAAGTTGGTTCTCTGCAATTTCTGCGTGTGGCTTCTAATGGAAGCGAGAGGATCGGACTGCTTTTTAAGGAGGGTTTTTTTTAAACGTTTTCTGAAGGAGAAAGCTTAGTTCTTTTCAGATTTTGTCACCTTTTCAAATACAGTCCTTTAAACTATCATGCCATTTTCTTCAGAAGTACCTCAACTGATATGAAAAGTTTGAGATAGAGTAAGAAAGAGACTTGCTAGTGGTTGAGATCATAGTTATTGGGAACAGTAGTGTTGCATATTATTATGCCCTTGATAGAAATAACTTTTTTTTTTTTAAAATTTGTTGTAAAACAAGTGGCCTAGTAACTCTTTGTTGCTACTTTGCATGTTAACCGATCTCAAGAATGAAAACTAATATTAGTAGGGCTTGGGGTTTTTTTTCCTCTGTGTGTGGCTTTTTTTTTAATTTCCCAATAAAAAGTACTGACCTTTATTTGCTAATTCAAAGCTTCAAGTTGGTAAACAGCTATCATATCTTTATTTCCTCCTTTTTAATGACCTGTTGCACTTTGGTAAAATGTTACCTTCTTGTTTCATACCCTTTAAAAAAGTTGTTTTTTTTTTCTTTTATTTCCTCAACAGGAAGGAGTGAAGACTGAAAACAATGACCACATTAATCTGAAGGTGGCAGGGCAGGATGGGTCTGTGGTGCAGTTTAAGATTAAGAGGCATACACCACTTAGTAAACTAATGAAAGCCTATTGTGAACGACAGGTATGCTCTTGTATGATCATCAGGAGAACTGGGGGAGTCTGGGGGAGAGGTCATACCCATAAAGACAGATGAAGACAGTAAAGTCTTAAAACTGTGTAAATATGCAAAATGATAAAGACTTAACAGAAACTAATTGTGTTGTGGAAAGTGTATTGTTCTTAGAATTTGTTATAGCGTGGACTGACAGGGTTGTGACAGGAAATAGGTCAAATAAAGATCTGTTGTTATCTTTGTGAAATCTGCATTATACGTGTAGGCAGTTGGGAGGCAACTGTTACTCTACTGCTCAAAAATATCAGTATGGAAAGGGTGCGGTAGGAACCTGTGATATGAATTTAAGATAGAGAGTTGAGTGATAATCAGAGGTATTTTTGTAACTGAGTAACTTCTTGGTCTGGTCATAGACTTCTGATTTATTGACTTAGTAGTATTGTATTGAGATGAGAGAATATCAGTGAGTATTTCAGGGTTTAAGATGTCTAATGTCCAGCTTGAGAAGGAGCTTGTACGTTTAATGATGAGCTTTGTTTTTTCTCTTGTGGCCTAGTCAAATTAATCTTCTGAGGAACCAAAAAAATGTATTTTGCTAGTGTAGTGGCAACAGCAGCCAACCTACTAGGTTGCAGGCAGCTATTGCAAGTTTTAAAAACATCTGTATAGGAGTAGTGCTATTTAACACTTTCTTATGAAGCTTTTGATTAGGAAAATTTTGTCTCTGCTGTCCATGATTTTTTAATGACTGTCTGCCTTTAAAAAGTTCCATCTTTACAAAAGTGTTTAGAATTGGGGAAGATTTTCTTTTAAACACAAATATTCAGTGATACCATCGAATACAATAAAATCAATGTAAAATATTGAGGTAACTATTTCACCACCAAGAAAAACAAACTAATTTGCATACAGAGTGGTAAAACCTCTTTGGTTTACCCTTTGGCACAATAGGATAGTGATGTGAATAAAGACAGGGAAAATCAGCTCTTACTGAACATGTGAATATGTTCTTGTATGGCTGTTCTGGGAATAGATTAGAGAATGTTTGAAGCTTTGAGCTCATTTTTCTTACGTCTGTCATACAAACTCATATTATGCAAATCACTATGTATTGCTTTTTCCAAACATAAAGTGCAGTTATATCTATCTTTTGGGAGTTTGAGGATTGGCTAATTGTCTGTAAAGTTCTGGGAAAGGTGATTTTAGAAGTACCATTTATACTTCAGTTACTTGGAAACAAGCAAAAGCAAGATTCTGAAACTTTTCTCCTAAATTTCTACTCTGCTTTAAAAAACAGAAAAAAGCAAAAAAACCCAGGTGTCAATTGGAAGAAAAAAATAATAAACCTTTAGAATGGGAGACTTTTTTTTATTTCGGTTTTAAGCTAGTAGGTATCCAAAGGATATTTCTGTGGAGATGGACTTGTCTTTAAATTTTATTTCTTAGGTGCTTACTTCTCAAACTTTGTTTAAAAGCATTGTTGTATGTGTGTCTAAAAGTTTTATTTTGTTTGTGTTCCTAATTAGGCATACCCAATCTTAAAATCCTTAAGCTGTGGACTTTAGATTTAATTTTGGAGAGGTGGAAGCTGCATATGGTAGAGAATTTAGCAGCTTTAAAGAATGAAAATCATGTATGTAGTAGACCTAAAATGGAAGTAACTAAACCTTGAATGATACATTTAGGAGATCAAGACTATTTGCAATTATTATAAGTGGAGAAGAAATCACCCATGGAACATACTTAATTTTTTGTGGATACTAATCTCACCAAGGTACAGTTTTTCAGTATGTTTTCAGCTAGCTTTTATTCAGCTCATAAAGTTGTCAGGAACCTGCAAAAAAACAACACTTTTGGAATAGGAAATCTATATTTTAAGAAACACAATGTTGGAGAAAACGGCTCAAACCAAATGTTGCTGTGCAAAAATGTGTTGCTGCCATGACACTTAGCCACATGATTTTCTTAAATAGGATGATGTTCTGAGTGAACACTGCAGAATCTTAGTCATGCTAGAGAAGGCATTTTGCCGTGAACTATAAAGTCTTATCAAAAAGTTTACTCATATTCTTTATTAAAATATTTTTCCTGAGAAATCAAGTTCTCAAAAATAAGTACTACGTTAAGTTTTCTTTTGTATGTTACATCTGCTCTTGCATGGCTAAATGAAGGCTTCTTTTCTAATTCAGAGATGCCAAAGCAGCACCATGCAATACATTGGATTTACTTCAAAACCAGCTAGACTTCATGTATTTTTAGATACTCTGTAGAGAGAGTAGATGGAATTGGGGAAGAAGTAGACACCAGGGTTCATGGTTCTGGTTGTATCCTCAAACTTCATTCATCTTCCCTTGCAGAATGTAGTGTGCTGTGGAATACCTTTGAAAACTAACTTATGAATTTGAAGCTTATGTTATTAGTAGAAGGCATTGTTGCTCTCTAGTTATCTTTTTGAATCTGTTGGCTCAAGCAAGAATGAGTAGTAGTCTGAGGATGGAAGAGGTCAGCAAAATGACTATTGCGTTGTAGAAATGCGAGTTTGAAATATTATTCAGTAGTTTCTGGAAGTAGAAGATTCCTTTAGTTTCTTTGAAAGTTCCAGATGTGCATGGAAAAACTTTGTTCCATTGATTTCTTGTTAATAGGAATTCAAGGTCAAAAAGTTACCATTGGCTACTTTTTGCTGCTGCAGACAAATAGATGGTGGTTGCATTTCTGGAAAAAAATATTTTAGAATACCTTTGCTTTTGGGGAAGATCAGAAAGGAGTATTGAATATCACTGTTTGGCATTTGTTGTCCAAAGTGTTGCATCTAATTTTTAAGTTAATTATTATTAAATAGCACTATAAAAGTCTTGGCCTCTGGGGTGAGACTTGTGTACTAGAAATTGCTTTATTTTAACTTACAGTCAGTGGGGGCACAGTTGCTTCTCTTAGTTATTGAACACAATACAATTTTTAATACAAAACAGATTCCAAGGATTTGTAGTGAAATGCCTTAAAGTCAGTGCATGAGGGGAGTGTGAAAACTATATCATGCATTATGCATGGTGGCTTTTAGTGATCATGCTGCAATTCCAGTGACAAGTTCAAGAGAAAACTAGGGAGTACTTTTACACCAGACTTACTCCCTTTGTGTTACTTCTCTTTGTCCAGGGGTTGTCAATGAGGCAAATCAGGTTCCGGTTCGATGGACAGCCAATTAACGAAACAGACACACCTGCACAGGTAAACAACAGAAACAAGACTAAAGAACTGTATTTGAAATTTGTTGTAGGAGTTGATGCTTCTGTTTCAGATAAAATACTTGTGTAATTGTATATATTAGTGATAGAACTTGATCTTTTTTTACCATTGTTTTGGTATAACTAGTTTAGAATTATTGGAAATGGAATCTGAGACTTCTTTAGCGTTTTGAATAATAAGTCTGTATCACTGTAGTAATAAGAAAATGTACAGCGTACAGATGGTGAATCTTGTAAAACTGTCACTTTATTCAGTCACAGCTCTGAGGTAAGAATCGGTAAGTTAAGAATTCAGTTTTTCCTGAAGCAATGGCTTTATTTTTTTATGTAAGCTTGCCAGGATGCAATCAGAGATCCTGTTTGCAAACTTGCATTTGTAATACGAAAGTGATTTTCTGTTATTTGTAATTTGAAGCTCTGTTTCAGTGGCATAAAATTAATGAATATTGTGTAGTTTGTGTTGTCTGTTTGTAATTGGTTAAAATGAAGGCCATTTCAAGAACAGAATGGTTCACTGTGACTCTTGAGTATTTGTCTGTACCACTCCACATAGCTGTGTTTAATCAGCCTTTCCAAGTGATACAGTTTTATATGCTTTTCAGAATAATTTGTTATGAAATAAGGGACTCTTGTTTTTAGAAGGTTTATAGTAGATCTTTATTTTCTCAGCAGTTGCTCCAAAGAATGTGCCTCTTATGGCCACAATCTATGCAACTTTTTAACTTGGAATACTGATAATTGAGGCAACAGGGTGCTTTTCTCTCCATCCATGTTATGCTGAAGCTAAGGATCATTCTATATATAGCTGCAGTAAATGCATAGACCAGTTGGATTTGCTGGAGCAGAAATTGAGATTGTTTAGAAATACAGCTTAGATTAGTTATAGCAACTCCTTCAGTCTTGGTACAGATTTTGTCAGTAGGTAACATTAACATCCCAGGAATATCAACCGTAAAAATTACAGTGCAAAAAGAGAATAATTATATTAATGAAGTATTGCTGTTCCTTACTGGCAGTTTGTTACGTTGTTGACCATGTAAAGTGTTTTTAATTTTTTTGCGCTTGCTGATGCTCGGTTCTACTGCCTGGTTGGGCTAGGGGCCTTAATTATAGTCTGCTTTCTTTAGTGCTGTAGCTGAAGCCATTTGCACATTTGAACAACAGCAAAGTGGAATTGTGGCAATGTTCTGAGGTAAACTGAGGAAGTAAATATGAGAACGAAGATGCAATGGCAAAGTAGGCAACAAAATTAAAATACTATGAGTGCTGATCTTTTCCATAGGAGTCATACAATGCACCCTGAAGTTACATACTAGAATTCATTCTAGGACAACAGCTATCAACTGGCGTTTTTTTTCCCCATGTAATTTCTTTGCTTTTGAGTTACGGTGAAGTAGGTTAAATCTGCAAAGTGATGATGATGGAGGGGAGTGGGGGCTGGTCTGGTTAAGTTGCATAAAAAGTAAACATGAAGACAGGAAATGTAAGAACAACCCAGTCTATAGTAGATATCTGAGGAGAGTTGAAAGCCTTTTTTCTCTTTTCTGCTATAGTTGGAAATGGAGGATGAAGATACAATTGATGTGTTCCAGCAGCAAACAGGAGGAGTTTACTAAAAAAAAAAACAAAACACACAAAAAAAGAACCTGCTACTTTCCTCTCCAGAACTGTGCTCCCACAGGCGACACATTCATAATTAGAAAAATGAGACTTGGTTCAGCCACATTCTGACTACTGCAGTATAGTTTTCTCTCTTCTCTCTCTGATTTTTTTTCCTATTCCTTCTATTGTACATAAAGTAACTGGTGTATGTGCACAGACATAATGCATATTTTTTTTAACTAAATGGCCAATGGTATGTTTTGATCAACATTTAATGGAGATGGGGTGGGAAAACAAACTGGTTCTGTGAAAATGCCCCTTTCTCTGTTAATGGCATGCTCCTTCTACTTTTATCTTTATATTCCAGTAAGTTATTTTGCTCTCACTGTTTAAAAGCAAAAACCTTGCATACCTTGTTTGATTGGATAATTTCAATGTTTTTCTTTTATCATTGTAAAACCAAGGACAATTTTATAACTTTTTTGTACGTAGCTGTTACATGTAGAGCAATCTCTGTCTAAGTAGGGGTAAATTACTCTTAAAAAAAAAAAAAAAAACCAAACAAAAAAGATCCTAGATAGTTTTCCCTTCAAGTAAAGCGTCTTGTTGTTTAAATAAACTTCTTGTTTAAAATAACCTGTTTTCTTTATTTTTCTGTGGAGTAATAGTACTCAGCACTTGTATTTCTTTCTCTGCAGCACTTTATGCTTCTCAATTCTCAGCTTTCTATGCGGTAAGTAAGCATAATCCCCCTTTTACAGTCAGAAGAGTGTTGGAAAATGAAAGGCTTCCTTGAGACCTCTCAGTCAATCAGTAGTTGAACTGGAAATAGAAGTCAGTTTTCTCTTTTTGATTTTTTTTTTTTTTTGGTGTGTGTGTATGTTCTGCTAAGCCAAAAATGTTTGATTAGGCAAACTGCAAAATACTGGACTATTTACTAATGCCTTTGGGTTGAGCTCTTTTTGTCAGTCTTTAACAGAAGCATCAATATTGTTGTTACAGTAGCTTATTTAAAACTCTGTATTTAAATGCTTTTTGATGTAAACATTAAGTTTAAAAGAGCAAATAATTTCCTTAACCATTCAGTTTGCCATGGTATCAAATGGGAGATGCTTGGAAAAGTAAAGCAAAAATAAAAAATTGAGTTCTTGTTTTGGGTGTATTTAGCTTTGGTGGTGTAGATTCCACACTGCTTTACCACTGTGGTGTTCCTGCTGGAAGGGGGAAGAGGCCTTGAAGTACTGAAGGGAGCTAGTGACGGTGACGTTGTTCATCGTTCTTTCCACAAGGCTGTTCTTGAGTCTTCTCATGGGGAAGTTTAGAGGTTGCGGTGAAATCCATGGACGTTCATGAAAGGTTATATACCTGTCTACTGAGCAGCCCCAAAGCACTCTCCGATGTCTTAGGAATGTTCTTGTATTTTGTAGTGTTTGCAGTAAGTTAATGCTCTTTTAGGTATTAACTTGCTAGCGGAGCTCTCTTTTTGGTGGTAGTTTTTGTAATAGTTAATTCAAGAAGTAATTATTACTTCCTAGGCCTGTGCCTGCTGGATCTGGAAATTTCTTAATTTTGAGGCAAAATGATGGGTCTGTGCGTTTAGCTGATGGACAATGATCTGTTTGACTTCCGTCATGATTTTAACATACTTGATATTACATTAATTGCATTTAATGGAGTTATAAGAAAAATAGCATCTGGTTTTGCAGTTGCTTTTGACTGTGTAGCTGAAGAATGTAATCTACTCTATGCCATTGTTTCAATTCTAGGAAATTCTACTGCTGAGCAGATTATTCTGGTATGTATCTTGTAGACTTCTGTGGTATATTGCAAGGTTGGAATTGCCCTCTTGTGAACAAATGTTTTCATATCCAAACCCACAAAGGCCTGGAAAAAACTTCTTCGGGGGAAAAAAAAAAAAGGGTGTGGGGGGGAATATATGTCAACACCTTTGGTTAGACATGGAATACATTGCTCTTTGGCTTTAGAATCTCTGGCTTTCAACCTGGTTAGACTGCTGATAACAGTGTGTAAAATTCTTTCAACTTGATGTCATGCCAAGATTTTCCCAGGAGAAAGCTGTCTTTATCTTGTTTGGCCAAAAAAGATGTTTGGACTTGGTTTAATTTCTGAAGAAAGGGTGAGGTCTCCTTAAATACAGGTTTTCTTCATCCCAACTTAAGACTGAAGCTCAAAACTCCCTGTTGTACCTTGCCTAATATTTTTTTCTTCCCTGACGCAATATAAGTCAAGTGACAGGTACTGAACAGCGTGCTTTCAAAAACAATGTCTTAATTTCTTGAATTAGTAGAGTGGTACTTCATCTGACATGAATTTATGTGCAGGATTCTTGTAACATAATGTTCCGTTAATAAAAAGAGACTATTTAACATGAGTTTTTATTAGCTTACCAAAATTACCCTGTACAAAAATGAAAAACATAGGCCTTTGTACCTTTGAATTGATGTGACAGCTTTGGGAATACCCCTTAATTCAGCATAAATTGAAATTTCCTCTAGTGTTTAGCAACAGGCTATTAAAAAAAAATGGAAAGGCATTGATTACCTAAATTTCTCCATTTCTAACATCCTTCTGCTATTCACCTGAGCTTGTTCCTCATAGTTCTGAAATATTTCCTCTAACAGTGCTGAATGATGTTTATGTAAGATGGTAACTGCAATCAAAAACTGATAAAATGGTCTTTTCTGAGAAATGTTTGCTTGGTTAGATAAAAATCAAGAAACTCTCAAAGATCTTAAGTGACTTAGTTCCTTAAGAGCTTCAAACATTTAATTTCCATTAGTCTAGCAAACTGTTAAGTGGACTGGCACATTCTGATACATATTTGTGTACACAGAAATGCAGAAATACTAACCTGTTTTTTTAGAAACTAATTTTTTAGAACTCTTCTTGCATGGTCTTGCAAATACTCTACTTAAGACAGAATTTGCTGCTCCTCTGGTGCTTAGAGAATTTACCTGTTGGTTCCTGTTTGCTGGGACCTAAGTGGTTTTATTGTGACTACCTCTTCACTAAGAAAGCTACTGCTAGGAGTGATGATTCAGCAATGGTATGAAGTACAGGGTTATAAACAACTCACTTAGCTGTTTGGCCTGGCTTGATTTGTAACAGTTCTTGTGTTTACACTGGTAGCCTAATGGACTAGTGGATGTCCAAATGTCAGAGAATAAAGGAAAACTGGGCAAAGAGGTCTTGTCATGCTGGTTGGGAGGTAAGTTTTTCATGTTTATTAAACAGCTAGGATCTTTCAAGAGCCTGGGCAAATTATATTATTACCCACAATTCTCAAATAATGTATTCTAAAGTGATTGCCATGCAATTTAGTTAATATTCCTCTCATGGTTTTTAAATGAAAAAGAATGGAATGTCATAATTGAATACAATACTCTAGCAACTTCTTGTGGATGATAAGACCTTGCCTTTAGCGTATGGTGGGTCTTTAGTCCCTTAAACAGTTTCAGTTTCAGTGGTGGAATGGACACTACCAGTTACTTAAAAAGATGTAACTAAAATTGTTCGTTTTAGGTGCCTAAAGTAAGGCATTTTTATTCATGGACAGGGAGGGATAATGACAGATTGAAAGCACTGCTGGTTTTGGTCAGACCCTTAGTTAAATTAAGGCACTGATTTTCAGGTGTTATCTGCACAATGGGGATAATACCCATTTAATAGGGCTCTTGTGCGGATCAGTACTAAGTGGTCTGAGATGCTGGTTCAAAAGGGGTTCTGGGAGTGCAAGGCTGTTCTGAAATGGAATATGCTAAACTGCTGACAGTGTAAGGCAAGACTCCAAGTGGTAATGTGAGAGAGATTCTTGTACTGGCATATGGAGGTGTTCTCAATAAAAGAAAAATCTCTGAAGTAGTACTAAGATAATTGCTGCTGCAAGATAACTACAATATCAAAACAGATACAGTGTCTCTGCAAAGGTTATGGTCAAAGCCAGATTATTTCCTTGCAAGAATATTCCTTTCTAGTATCTTCAGTTCGTTACTTCTGCGTCAGACAATGTAATGTAAGTGCTGTAATTTTGTCTGTTGGATACTGGTTCTATTCTGACCGTTACTGCAACATTAATGAAAAGGTATAATGTGAGTGGCTCAAAGAAATAATACTTTCTATGCTTCAGCCAGTTGGAAAGAATTGAATTTCTAAGGAATAGCAATTTGTTTTCAAAGCTAAAAATGAAAAACTAGATGCTTCCTTGATCATCATCTGTTAAATTGAAAGTGAACAATAAATTGAAGGATTTTTATTAGACTTTGATTGTGGCCATTTCTCGGTACGCTTGTATCAGCAGGTGTGATGGATTGTTGTGGAGTAATAAAAGACAATCTAAAAGCATTTAAATAACCTGAATTATTCTTAATTATACTACCACTGTAATCTAGTGTATTTCATTCTGTGGATTATTGAGGTTGGTTCATTCTGGCTGTTAACCGATTGCTAAACCGAATGTGTTCTGATAGTGAATAATTTAGTCCTCTAATTTATCTTGCTTTTTTGTACTTAGTGTCAGAATTGGTAGTACAGCACTTCTCCCTGGTGGTTAAGATGTAGGAGTGTGAGGATAAATAGGAGATGGAAGCCTGGATTTTGATCCCTGTTTGCAATTTTTGGTTGGCCTTCAAGATGCTTAATTACAGAGGCTTTCTGGTTTCTTCACTAGTAGTGTTGGACTAATGGTCTTACTCTAACATGGAGATGCTGGGAGGCCCAGCCTGGTATTTATGAAATGGTTTGAGTCCCTCTGAGGGGAAGAGTTTTCCTCTCCTCCTGAAGAATTTCAACTTGTGCGGGAGGGATCAAGTAGGGCTGGTGGTGCTGTGAAACAAGTGGTTCACTGTCAGCAAAGATCCCGGAAGTAATGAGGTTCAGTGGGATGCTGTAGAAAGACAACACAAGTGTATGAGTTGGCGAGGAGCTGCAGTGGGAATGGGGACTATTTTGGTTTTGACATTTAATTAATCCTGATGTGAGGATGACTTTGGAGCCCTGGGGAAAGACTAAGGTAGTGGAAGCCCAAATAAATTGGGCTTCCTTAGGAAAGGAATATTCTCTGGGGGGGACATGGACACAAAGGACACCCTTTGTGATGAATTTTGTTGTGGTTCTGGTGGCTTAGATCCCCCCCTTTCAGCATCCAGTCCATAGATCTCATTAAAGTACATCTGATGCCCTGCAAGGGCTCTTGAAGGATCACTTGATTAAGAAAACTTCACAGTTTAAGCAAACTCAGACAAGACAAAAGTGGCATGAAAGGAGCTTTTTGAGGATTCTCAGGACACTGACTTCCCCTTCCAGTGATGCTTGTCTTTTTTTCCACTAAGGAACAATGCTTTGGAGTACACTGCCAGACTTGGCCCAGACAAGAACAGCAGCATGAATTGGTCACTCTGCTTTTTATGTTGTTCAGAACTACATCTCTGCAGCTTTGAGAGGAGTCTGGACATTGTGATTCAAGCCTCCTTCCCAAACAGTAACTTACTGTTACGAACTTTACCTGAAGATGCGGAGAGGCACTAAAGCAACTTTCACAACTCTTGCAAACTACAGCATCTGCTTGGTAGTGCAGACCATCGAATCTGTAGGATACCGGTCTTCCACTGAACTTCCACCATGCATTGCTTCAGATGTGAAAGTTTTTGACAGCTGCAAATCCAGCTGTAACAAGGATTATTTATTAGCTGATGCTTACTTTTTACCTTCAGCTGTGAATGAATTGGGGGAAGAAGAGAAGACAAGACTAAGTCAAAACCTCTTTTTTTGTATGATGTGCTTGGAATAAAGAAAGCAAGTGCTTTGTGACTGCCATAAATAGCAGAGACTGGCGTGAAGAAGAAGCCCTTGGTCACGGGAGGATGACCAAGCTGAGGCTTTTTCCAAACCAATGGGATATCTCCTTGCCTAACCCTTGCATTTCCTGGAGTCTTGTTCAGACTTCCAGATGCTTTTTGCATTCATTCCCAGTTGAATTTCAACAACAGGTGGAATTGTTTGGTGTCTGAGTTTTTCAAACAGCTGCTGAGAATTGTTCTGGTCAAATGTCATAGTCATGGGAAGGATAGTAAGCCCAGTTTCTGTAGCTGTCTTCATAAACCCCTTCATCTTGTTATGGGTAAATAATCAGCAAAGCAGCTTTTACTTAAAGATTATCCTGCAGTCAGGACTGTCTGAGATATCAGTGGGATCCCTTGGAAATACTGAAGGTTTAAGAGTTTTAAAGCTGCATGTTGAAGCTAGCTTTGTCAGAGGGAACAGGTTTTTCTTCATCTTGACTTTAAAAACTGGCTCCATATCTCAGGTACAAATTTAAGAGTCAAATCCTGTGGGTTTGAATAAAAAGCATTTAGATGACAAAATACTTCTGAAAGTTCCCAAGAGAGCAGATGCTTACCCCTGTATACAAGTAGGTATCATTTGACTTCTTAATGCCCAAGCCTAAGGGATAATAGAATTAAAACAACTATGTCATGTTGCTTAAAATTTCCCTTTAATCTACCTCTGGAAAGATGTGATGCAACAGAGCATTCCTTGGGGACCTGAATAGTGGTTGGGGCTTTTTTTTTAAAAAACAACAATTTTTTATAGATCCTAGATTAGAAAAAATAAAATACTGTGGTCCTGCATGTGTAGTTTTAGCAGTCAGCTCTTTCCTGAGTTGTGTTAATATTAAGGCTGGTGGTATTTCAGACACTTCATCTCATGTTGTACATAGAGTGAAGTAGCAAAACAAAGCTTGCATTTTCTAGAGAAAAGTGTTCTAGGGGTATTAAGGGCTGTTATTAGTGCAAACTGTGAGGGATAGATAGAACTGATAAGGGTTTTCTTTCCTGCTTCTCCCTCTTTTATGCAAGTACTAATTAAAATAACATTTGCAGTGGGAGGTCCTGATGCATTAATTTTGGAGTAAAAGTTGTGGTGATCGAGGAAGCATCTGTGTCTCTCTGAAAGTTGCAGGGAGTTCAGGAAGCTCCCAGTCACCAAATCAAAGATGGATTTGACAGACAGGTCAACAGCCAACATCTGGTAATTTAAATTATGGGCTGTATGAGTTTTGTGCTGGCACTTGATGTAATATAAACGGCACAAAAGCACGCAGCCTCGTGCTTTTAAGACACCAGTGAGCAGCGTTGCTGGGCTTTGTATACTCCACCTACTATAGACATTCTGGGACTCGCCTAATTTTAATGCAATAATTCACTGCTCCAAGATCGTCTGATATTGCAAATTATTTTATTGCACCATGTGTTCTGCTCCAAGGTGACTGCTTCATGCTGTCCCTGCTGCAGCAGCCCTGTGTGTCTCTGCAGGCCGTTGGATGTTTCTCCATCCTCATTGGAGCCAACCTCTAATGCCGCAGCAGCCTTGTGCAGACACCTCCCCAACTTGATAGCCTCTATATTGTTCATCCATGTACTTTGGAGTTGCACCATGATATGCTCTGAGGCAACTTCAAGGCTGGCACCGGCCAGGCCACCTACCAGCATGGTGATCAGTGAGGGAGCAGGGCGTCAGCAGGGATGGCCAAGCGGAGTGCCAGAGATGGGCATTGGTGGCCCGATGGTACTTGAGGTGCTGTCCTTAGAGTGGCTTTGAGGGCAGGTGGAACCTGATGGGGTGTTTGTAGAGGAAGGGCGTTGGGGGGAGTGGTGGGGCCTCCCCCCTCGGTTGGACTCTTCTCACAGCGCGACCTCCCGTCACAAGGGAAACGCCATCGAGACATTTGTCTCGTCTTATGTGTGGCTAAGCCAATCATAGCTCACCTGATATGAGCGACAGGTCTCCCGCCAATCATCAACAAAGGGTGCCACCGCCCAGGCACAGCCAGTGATCGCAGAGCAGAGGTATTGTTTCACCAATGAGATTTTACGGATGAGGCAAGGCGCCTCAGAACAGACGGTGAGGCGGGCCAAAGGACAGAGTGGCAGCGTGCGGTCGAATAGGAGCTCGGGATGGGGTTTGAACCGTCCAATGAGAAGGCAGCTGAGGGGCGGGCCTTAACGTACGTATAAAAAGCCCGGCGGGTGCGGGCGGTGGCTGCAGTTGTCACCGGCAGCAGAACGGTCAGGGCGGTAGAGGGAGGCTGCTCTGTTCCCGGGACCGTCGCTCCCCGCTGGCCTCTCAACGGAGCCCTTACCCCTTCCTCCATCTTCTCCTTCCCTGCTGCCATGACCACTACGACCACCTTTTCGGGCATGGACCCCAGTGGCAGGAACAGCTCCAGGTCCGGCGGGGGCTCGGGGGTCGTTGGGACCGTTCGGGCGGCTGGGCTGAGGGCGTTAGCGGTGAGGCCGTTACTCCTCCTCGCCTGGGGGCCTGGCTAAGCACGGAAGGGGCTCCCCGGAGCGGCTCTGCGGGGGGTGGAAGGACGCGAAGCTCGGCGCGGTGCTGGGGCGGGGGGCCGCGGCGGCCGGCCGGGTCAGGGCTCGGCGTGTGCGGCTTCTTTCCGCCGTTTCCCGGCTGCGCCGGCGGCGGCCGCACCCACCTAGGGGCAGAGGGCTGCCTGTCGGCTCGGCGAGTCAGCTGCGCTGCCGGGAGGTGGGGGCAGGCCGTAGCCGTGCCCTGCTGCAGCTGCCCGGGGGAGGGGGGTGTGGGAACTGGCGAGACCCACCCTGGGCTGCTCGGGTGTGCGTGTGCGTCCCTGCCTCTTCCTAACAAAGAAGGGAGGCGACTCGCTGCGTAGCCACGCAGCCACATCGCGGGGGCGGGGGAGGGGGGCACTGCTCCCTTCCTCTGCCCACCGCCTTCCCCTCTCTGCGGCCGCTAAGACCGTCCTTACCCCTTGGCCTGGCGGAGCAGCCCCGGAGGCTGCTGCGTTCTGGGTGGGGCCGAGCGGGCTCCATTGTCTGCTCTCCGCGGCCTCCCCACCTGCCCGCTTCAGCGGGGAGGCCGCGGGTCGGCCGGTGTGGCGCCTTGCTCGCAGCCCGGTCCCTGCACGCTGCTGCGCTTGGTGGCCGGCCGGCACCCTCGCCCTGACCGGGGCGGCCGTTCGGTCGAGCTGCTGCTGTGACCGTCGGCTCGCAGGGAGCATTATCGGGGGCGGGCGGCGCCCCTTCCCCCGGCTCCGGCGCTGCGGCGTGGCCTCGGCCGGGCTCCCGGGGGGGCAAACGGGGGCTGGGGAGCTGCGGCTGGGAAGGGTGTGGGGGAGAAACCGTGGCCTGTCTCGAAACAAAGAAAACTTGGCAGGTACGTCTGGAAGCGATGCACGGCACTTTCTCGGGCATCCACGTTTCTGCAAGAGTAACAGCTGGCTTGGAGAGGATCGTGTCTTTTTTTTCAAGCTATCGTGTCTTTTTTTCCAGTAATGTTTTGGCCTGACAAAGCAGATTCTTCCTGTTTGCTTTTAGCTTTTTGGGGTGCATTTTAAAACAAGGGAAAAAAACCCAAACCTTTTACAAGAGTGCTTCATGGATGGAGCTGTGGGTGAATTTTCAGTATGCATCACTGGGTGTGAAGTGCAATTTTAAGAGCGGTTTGTTGCTTGAAGTGTTAAATGTAGCTTTGAAGCATATTGCAATATCTCAGGGCTGTGAGAGGCTTCTAATAAAATCTGTCAACCTCTAGCTGAGGTTGGCAAAAAAGATTATTTTTCTTTAACAGTTTGAGTGATGGCTTTTTTTCCTTCAATTGCTTCTTCTGTTAATTTCATTAAGGCTGTCAGTGGAAATTGTTGTGCCGTTAAGAGAGTACTGGTTTCACTGCTGTGGTAAAATAAAAGTGATCTAATATGTGGGAACAAGCCCTCTTTTGAGCAGACAGTTCTTCAAATTACTAAGTGCAACAGATGTAACTAAGAAAATACACCTTCTATACCAAGATATTTCCTCTGGAAAAAAAAGATAATAGAGCGATATAAGACCATTATACCATATCTCTTAATTCAGAAAAGAGACAAAGCAAGTTATAAAAATGTTCTTGGATTCTTAAAACGTATTATACAATCTACTGGTATCCTCCCATTAGCAGCTGAGCATTAGTAATTAGAACTTGGGAGAAGAATTTTGTAAGGAAAAGTAGTTTGCTATTTAAGTGACACTAAATATCCATGCTAGACACCTCTGTGAATTTTTCTTACTGTTGTGTTGAGTTCTGTAGGCTGGAGAAGTGTTTTTGTGTTGCATCTGGAATGCAATAGGCACAAAGTCTTTAAAGATGTGAATGCTATTGCCGATGGTGATGACATGTAAAACCAGATGTGTTCTTTGTGTTGAATACCTAGGTTTGGTGCATTAACAAGCCATGTACTGTTTTCTGTTGCAAAGTTCTAACTTTAATTTATTAAATTATTTGAAAAGAAGATGAAGTGTGCACCTTTCCCAGCTTGTTCTGGTCTTCATTTGAGAGCACTGAATGTCTTGAAAGCCCAGTTCTGTTGGTGTACTTGCATTTCTCTGGGGGTTGTGACAGTTCTCATGGCCTTACACATTTTTATTCTCTTAGCTTTTGTCTGGCTTCTCCAGCTAACACATCAGCCTTGAAAAGATCTTATGCTTAAGAAAATGAGATCTGAAGGAATTTACATTTCAAGATTTATTTTGCTGCTGCTGTTAATTTTGGTTGATTTCTGCAAGTTGGAAAGCAGATCATAATATAGGTCATGAAGTACCAATCAGGCTTCTTTTGTGTCTGTCTAATAGAAGATTGTTAGATTTAGGTTATATATTTGGAGCTTTGTATATGTGTTTCTCCTAATAATAGTCTAACTTAAAACTGTTTAATTGCATCTTTTGAGTCTAGTCCAGTAGCATGCTGCAGACTTCAGGGTTTTTCCAATGAAACAAGTCTAGGTAAATGCTGCAGCCCCCAGTCATCAGTGATGCAACCAGTACTTTGGGCCATATGCCAAACTTTAGTCTTTGCCGTGCTGCCAGTTTGAAGATTAATGTTAGTTTTCACAGAGTTGTCTTAAAAAAAAGAAATGTGGACATGTCCACGTACTCTTTTTTTTTTTTTTTGTCTCAGACTGAAGACTGCTAGCAGCAGCTCTTGTTGACACCTAGTAAAACAAGGGCACAAATAGAGTGCAGGAGCATTTTATTTTTCTAAATGTCGCTGAAGAGAAGAGTAGTGGAGATACAGTGCCTGGATTGAATGCTGGCAGGCATCTTACCTTTATAGTTCAAACTATGCGCTGAAGACGTGACAGTCCGTGTCATTTGTTAAAATCCAATGCATAATACAGTCATCTTGCGTAGTTTCTGTTTAGACAGAATTTAGCCTGTATGATTGCCCATTACAAGAGCCAACAATCATCTCTTGGCTTATTAGTCTTGGTTTATATATTGGAGTGCAGCTTAGTAATGGTACACGCAAGGTTGTGAAGCTGACTCTCTCTCCAGAGTGCTGCGTCCTCCTGGTGGTGGGTCCAACTTTTCCTTGGGTTTTGACGAACCAAAAGAACAACCCGTGCGAAGGAACAAAATGGTATCCAGCATCTTTGGAACTCCTGAAGAAAACCCACCTTCCTGGGCTAAATCATCAGGTAAGAATGTAGTGCTTTGTTTCCAGATCTGCTGACATGCATTAATTCTTTTTTTTTTGATGCAATTTCTCAAAGCTAATCAAGTCACAGTAAGGTGAACTTGTGTCTTAGTATTTTGAGTAGCACTGATTGTTCGTGATTAATCGGAGGAAGTTTAGCTTTGCGTTGTACTTGCAGCTGGGATTAAGCTTCCATTTCGGCAAAGCACTTCCAGTATGTATGGCCTTGGGACAGCTAGTTTCCAGCTGTTTAAATGGCACCCTCAACTGCATCTTAGAGTGGTAAAGGTTTAATTTAAAAAACAAACAAACAAAAACGAAAACACCCAACCCCCCCCAAAACCCTGGCTATTTATGATCTGCTTTCCCAGTCAGTTTATCTTGCAACCTGATTGGAATTAATCTCTGCTTGTAGGGACCAAGCCAGGTGAAATCAGAGAAGACTGTGAATCGTCTGGACCACAAAGAAGAAATTCAACTGATGCGAACTGTGGAGACTTTGTAGATCCCAAGGTCAGTACATTAACTACGAAGAGCCTGATAATGGGACAATTCACGCTCTGTGTGTGATTGCTTTATCACCGATGTTCACTCAGTTGGAAGCATTGTAGGATTTGAATCTGTTCTTTTCCTGAAGGTTTTCTTTTCCACCTTATAGTCTTACAGTGTGTTGATGAAGGGCTGGATTTTTCTAAAAGGACCACTTTCCTAGAGCTCTTAACTCTTCTTATTGATGAGACAGTAATGAAGTGGGGTGCAATCTAGCTTCAGCCATGTGTGTAGTTGTGTGTTTTAAAAATTTTGTGTGTTTGTCTTACAAACAACAGTTACCTACAACAAACTGTATGGATCTTTTGACTGATAAGACTTGGTTTCACATCCCAATAAGTGCTTATCTCAGTAGCTTGAATGCTTGTTTTATTTCTGTTATGGTCTTTAATAATACCATCAGGTGTGTTACTTTCCATTTAAACTGTCTACTTGGTAGCAATAGGGAGCACGATTTGTAGTGTTAACGTGGGTTTTGCTTGATGTATGATTACATTTAATGGGAAAAACAGGATGAAGAGTAACAATTCCTCTGAACTTAATAAAACAGGAACGTAGGGTAGACTGCACTTACATAAACAAATTCTGGAGGAAAAAAAGAAACCTTGTTCTTTAAAGCTCTCTTGGGTAGATAAATCATTGATCTCAAATGTTGTGGAGATACCTTTTACCTCATGGGTTATAAACAGCAAGTTTATTTTGATTATTGCCATCGATCATCACTTTAACCCTTTTTTTGTAATAGGCGCTTTGAGCCATGAAATTGTTCTTTGTTGCAGAAAATGTCTTGTTCCAATTTAGAAATATAAGTGAGATTAAATTTATAGCTGCTACCACAGAAAACAAAAATAAACTGTTTAGTCTAATTCTATTTTCTACTTAATGGTATTTAAATACTGTGGTTCTCATCTCTGCAAACAAATTCTTCCAATGCAGAATACTTTAATTTTATGCAGTAGTTACAGCTTCAAACAGCAGGAGCTGGAGCTAATGTACTGTAGCCCAGTCTGAGACTTAAGGCGATACATTTGCATGAGTTTCAGTGCATTTATATCCTGATGACTGCAGCTTCATTATGTAATTAGCAATGTGAAATCTGTGAAAGCTGATAAAACCTCATGCCATTGAGGAGCCTTGGTTGCTGCTGGAAGACTTTCTGTATCTTTGTGTCAAGTTGCAGCCTGTGAACAGATCCAGTATGAAAAGAATGTTTAGCTGTTTATGTAGTGAAGGAAACTTTATCAGTAATGTTGCAAAAACCGATCTGTATTTCACAAATGAAGTTAAATATCCTGGATTAAACAAATACTCTTGGCCTTGCTAACAGATAAATGTTTGATGTGGGAAAGAGTTGCTTAGTAGAAAGGAGGGGACACTGAACTATTGCTAGTTGCTTACAGTATAACTTTCTTGTCACTACTGCTCAGCAGATACAATATTCTGGTTACTATCAGTGCTGCCTCATGAAGGATGCTGTTTATAATAAAATGCCCTTGCCCACCCACATCCTTCACAGTATGGGAATAACAAGTATGCCACATGTTACAGGTCATCAGGATTTCTTCAGTAGTATCTGTTTAAACTTTTAAAAGGATGTTAGGTAAATAAAGAGCTGATGAAATTAAATTAGTCACTCTGTAAGAATTGGTGCTTACAAACCCCTAATATTAATCTGCAGAAATATGTATGCAGAACTCACCATGCCACTCTGATATCTGTCCCTAAGAGCCAGTTGCTGGTCTAAAAGTGCTTCATTAGGTCTGTCACTTGGAAGGTGTTGCTAGATAGAGCAGTGTGCCCGACAACCATGGTCATAACATGGAGTATTGAGTACCCTTTTGATGGAGGGGGAAAATACATTGTGAAGTGTGAGATATAATGTGTTTCTCTCTCTTCTAGGGAGGAGATGGTGGTGGTGAAACCTCTGGTGAGTAACTCCTTCAGACTCTTCTAGTAAAAGCCTTTTGCAGTTAGGCGCTTTTGAAATAGAAGAGGATGTAGGATATATAAATGGTCATGTATTAGGAGAGAGACAACTTGGGGTTGTCCCTTGCTTCCATCGAATCCATAAAGTGACTTAACTACTTAAGTGGAAACGTGGATATGGAATAAAATGGCAGAGTGCTTGTTAGTCATCAGGTTAAAAATGAGAACAGTCCTGTTAGTTTATTTTGCCAGCAGCAGTTGGTGTCGAGATTTGTTTAAGTACTAGAAGGCAAGGTGGATACCATCTTGCAAAGAGTTCAGTGATTGAAAGACTGCTGTTCATAGTAGCTTATAATTAAATAGTACAGTCAACTTAATGGATTTTATTTTAGCAATTTACTTCTTTCCTATTGTCTTCTCGTACAGCAAACACTACATTCACAGAAATAATCAAAACCAGCTACTGCATCTGCAAGTGTCTGTGTTAACTAGCTTTTAAGTTCCTGTTGCTTTTTAAATGCTGATTTTTGCCAAGGAAGTTCATATGCATACTGCAGATTTCATGTAAACAGAGGCATTTACCCTAGCAGCATGCATGTTAACCTTGAAGTGTTTTTTCTAGCTCTGAGGCTGGAAATCTCTCCTTTGTAGCATTCACCTTAAGTATAGCTTACTTCCTGATGAGAGGAATGTGTATGTTAACCGGGTACTTTCTAAGTGCTACTTTCAACACCTAAGAGTTGTGGGAGATCACTAAAGCTATTAGCAGTTCTATGTCCTGAAAAGACTTTTGCTGGGAGGGTGAGAGTTTTTCCAGAATGTTTTTAACTGCCTCCTAAATGGTATCTGTTCCCAAAATAAGTCTTGCTTCTTCAGCAGGCTGCTTCTAATCAAACTATACAGGCTTCTTTAGTATTTCTTTCCCATGTCTGTCTGATCTTAATTAGCACTGTAGGCATTTAGAGTTTATGCCTCAAGTAGGAGGATGTGGTTTGATAATAGAAGTAAACTGGTCTAAAGGCTCTGCTGCTTCTCCTGGTACTTGTTTAAACCAGCTTATTATGGGGTCAGATGAGAGCCTGCAAGCAGTGGTGAGTCAAGGAGAGATGGGATGGGAGGAAGCAGAAATAAGGCTGCCTGGGTTAGCAACAGCTGACGAGTACAAAATTATATTCCTGACTCTTAGAACAAGTTCCCGTTTTCACAGGTTTCATGTTTGTTGGCTTTTGGTTGTTTCTTGTAGATGACAGTGAAGGAAGTTCTTATCAAGTATCAAGTAAATGTATGCTGGGAGGTGGTTTTAAAAAAAAAATGTTGCTGGAAAGTAACTGGGGTTGTTGTAATGAAATTTTTTAACATTGTCAAGATGAAATAAAAATGACAGGCAAAAGTTTGAATGTTAAAGTTCCACTGTTGGTACTTAGGAAGGAGTAGAAAGTTAATGCTTCCTGGACATGACGTCTGTGGCAGATACCTGAGAATTGTAATGAATTGTTAAATTAATGTGTAGTGTTGATAGCTTTGGGTATCGTAGCTGAATGCAGCACAGAATCTTGTTGAGCTAGCTGTGTCACTCCACCACTTGATATTCCTGCTATGTGAGATGGCAGACATAAGCTGGTTAGCATCCCACCTGTCGCACATGTGATTTTTGTACTTAATATTGTAGAGCTGTCTCTGTGGTTTGAAAGGGGCTGAATGAATACACCTCCAAATAAAAGCTGTCTGCTTACGAGTTCACAGCATAACTAGATTCTTAATAGGTTTCCATCATTAAAAAATATTTGTTCTTCTGAATTTGGAAATTATTTTCTGTATGTAGCTGATTATAAAACCTCAGGTAGGTGGGATATGTGTATTTATTTATTTATTCACAACTGTTTAGGGGAAGAAAACTTGTTCCTTTTGCAGCAGTGTTCTTGTTTCCTGTTGGAAAGCTGTAGTTCCTTTATGTGTATCGAAGTTTCCAATGGTTTGCAGTATACTCGGTAGAAAGCTGTTTCAGAGATTATACCCTTTCTGATAAGGGAAGAACTTTAACATTTGATCTGATCCTGTTGCATTTACCACTTTAATTATTAGGTTAGCAAACTTATCTGTACCTTGATTATGTGGGAAGTACTAATGTGTATATCATCTGGCTACATGAGCCTCTAAATGCTATAGAAACTTCCCCAAAGTCTCCTGTGATAGATAGTAGTTCTTGTTTCTTTTGTGATTCAGTTAGCACTGTGTACTTGAAGAATGTGACTAGCTAACAGAACTAGAGAGCACTCGATTGACTGTTACCAATGACTGACTTTACATGATACACAGGAAGGTGGAGTCTGGCATCTGGTGCACAGATCATGATCACCAGTACTGCACAGTACTCGGACTGTCTGCTGAAGGCACAAACAATGGAGCGTTGAGCGCTGTGGGCATGGCCGCAGTTGTTCTCAGCTTGCTGAGTAAGCAGGTGGTGGTATGCATGAGCTACAGAAGCTTCCAAGCTTAAAACTTCGTATTAACTGTTTTGTTCAGATGTGCCTTTGGGTCAATGAATACAGCAGAGAATGTATATTGTAGATTATTTCTGATTGCATGGAGACTATACTAAGCTGTTGGAGTTCTTTGATTTTATTATAAGCATGGATACAGGGGGTTCAGTGACATGAGTGGGTTTTCAGTGTTTCTGATAAAATTCTGCATCACAGGTTATTAAAAACTAACAAAAAAAAACATTAAAAAAAAATCCAAAAAAAACCCAAAAAAACTGAGTTGCTGCAGGATTGGAGGAAAGCTGCTCCCATGGATAGGAAGGTAGCTAAAGAATAGGAGGCAAAGGGTAGGGCTTAGTGATTGCTTTTCAGGTTGGAAAAATGAGCGATGGGAAGTGATGCTGGGACTAGTTTTGTTCAGTGCCTTCATCCGTGACCTGGAAAAGGTAATGAACAGTGACATCTCCAATTTTGTTGGTGATACTAGCTCTTTCAAGTAGCCAAATGTGCTGATGGTGAGAAAATCTAACTGTCAAAAGGACTCAACTTAAACAAGATAGGCAGGTAAAAAGGTGGCAGAATTATCTTTATATAAGTAAGTATACAGTAATGCATCTGGGGGGAGGGAACCCAACACCTAATCCATGGTAGTCTTGTGTTCATCTCCTGGGATCTGTCTTGAGTCTTATTACTGAAAGTTCTCTGAAATGTTTGGAGGTGCCAGCAAAATGTTGAATATCATCAGGGAGAGAATGGGAAACAAGACATTGTTTTGCTTCTGTAAACAATTATATGCCCACATCTTGAATCGTGTATACAGTCCTTGAAGTATAAAGGCCAGAAGGTTGTAGTGAAGGTAAACAAGGAGCAGAGGAAGGTAGTGGGAAAGGTAAGGAGGTGCAGCAGCTGCCTTATGAGGACAGACTAAAATGGCTGTGCCTCTTCAGTTTGAAGAGAAGACTGGGGGAGAGGGAATATGATGAAGATTTACTAAATCATGAAAGTGGATGTTAAGGTGAATGCAGCTGTTCCCTGAATCCTCCAAAGCAAGAACTAGTGATCATTAGATGGAACTAAGAGGTCTGTGAAAAAAACAAAGTACATCTTCACAGAGCTGGCAGAGCTTCACTCCCCTCACCCCACCAAGTATCAGGGAGCTACTTGGTGCTGATTTGAGCCTTTGGCTCATAACTATTTGTTTAATCTATAAAAATGTGAGATGTTAATGTACTTGCTGTGCTCATGAATTAATTGTCAATGAAGCAGATACTGTAGCAGATAACTAATGTATCTAAAGTGCTTCCTGTGAAGAGTGTCCTGTATTTAAAATAGATGAAACTACCATGTGCTTTCTAGGGAATGTACGATCAGAGCCTACCCATGCATGGTTGTTCCCTAGTGTGTTCTGTGTGAAGCCTCAGAAGTGTGTGTCAGATCCTCTTTCCTCTAGTTACGAAATTGGGAATGTAGTTTGAGCTCTTGCTTACAAGTACTGGTGCTTGTGTGACTTGTTTTCCAGCACCTGCTCGGACTTGAGTTACAATTGTCATAGTCATGCTGACTAATAATATGTACAAGACTTAAGCTGCTTGTCATTAAAAAAAAAAAAAAAAAAAAATTGCTGGGGTCCCCTAATGATAGCTGTGTGAATGTGGCTCTTGAATGCCTGAAACTGAACTGTAAGGCATCAGAGTTCATCTGAAAAACACTTCAGAGGGCTGAAGTCTGTCCTGCCAGCAGTTTACAGCAGCACTCTGAATGTGTCTGTGAGGCTGGAGAAAACTTACAGGAGCTGATCTTCTGTATAAGCCAGTGAAACATCTGGCTTTTCATCATCCACATCAAACTCTTTAAAAGCTTCTTTTCTTCTAGAAAACACTGAGGCTGATGTAGAAGCTGCCCCAGGTCAGAATGAAGAAAAATCCCTGCCTGCTGCACCTGTTCCTAGCCCAGTAGCACCAGCACCATCCAGGAGAAATCCACCCGGTGGCAAGTCCAGCCTAGTCCTCGGTTAAACCTTTCCCTTCCTGGCTGTTTTGAACTCATGTCTGTTTCTTTCCCCCATGCTTGTGAACTGCACAAATTGAGCCTGACTGTACATCTCTAATTTCTTTCATTAAAAAGAAGCACTTTATGTACTCCATCTTTTTTTGAGATCAGTTTTTTCCCCACTTCTGTCCTGTGTTTCCCCCAGATTTACTGAAAGTGACATGAGTGTTTTCTAGTGATAGACTTGAGGGAAAGCTTTATGAAGTATAGTAATGTAATTCAAAGGAGAGTAGATTGGTTCTAAGTGTGCTTAGAGGGTTTTTGTACTGAGATTTTTTAGAACCCCTTAGCTTTACAAGGGTCTAGAATCCTGGTTAAACAGGCCAGCAAACAATCAGCAAGAGCAGTCCCTTTCCCCACATGTGGGATTTGGGGATCTAAAAGACTTCATTGACTGCATGTGGTAAATGCCTTGAGCCCTGCTGTGCCATATAAATCATGAAGTGGTTAGTGTACACCATGCTGCCTTTAAAAAAAAAAAAAAAAAAATCTTTATACTGGACTACTATGAAGCAGGGTATGTGCCAAATAGAGGGCTGATGACCAGAGCCGTCTGGCCTGATGCTAGGAGGAGATTTATTGAGACTTTATTCAGTAAGGGTGGAGTGGATCATATAAATAAATAAAAATTACAGGGCATTTTTTTTACAACTGACTCAATGCTGTGCATGATCATGCTGGTGCTTGACCATGAGGTGAAAATCTCATCCTTTAAAATGTGTGTTGTAATTTCACAAAGCTGGACTGTTGCTTAAAAGTAAATAATATAGAAGTTTTGAAGCAGTGTTTCCTGTGTGGGTTTTATTTCAAGGGTTTGGTTTTGCTTTCTCAGTTGTCCTGGTCTCAGCCAACCTGCCCTACTCTAATAGAGGTGGAATGCAGCAGAAGAGGAGAGTTCTTATACCTGGCTTGAGGGCACCATTGTGTGCCATCTTCCCCTGAAGAAAGTGTCCACCTTAACTATTCGTTTTTATCTTCTAGATCAGAGAAGCATGGAATATGCCTTGATGTATATAATCTGTTTTATCCAAAATATTTTTTCTCTCAAGAAGATAGAAGAAAGTTTATTCTCCTGACAGGAGGAAAAAAAAAAAAAAAAATTTAGACCCTAACAAGGGAGGGGGTGGAAGGGAGATCAAACCATGAAGTTCTCTACTGTCCTGGAGCGGATCTGCTGCATGATAAGCCAAAGCAGTGAATTTGTACAGAACTAGTGTGTCTGCTGGTGAGAGTGTGCCTTTTCCACTCTCCTCTCAGAAGAACCAGTGCCTGAAAATACTCTGGCTTTCCAAATCAGTTTTGGAGAAGCCCTAGCCTTAGGTGCTTAGCCTATAAAACTGGATTTGCTCTAACATGCTCCTCCCCTCCTACATTTGGGGGTGGTGTTCCTTATAGCTGATATGAAATGTGGTATGGCTACCTGGTGCATGTAAATCGTGCCTACGTGTTTTCTGGCCTAGGAGGAGGAAAAAAATCAAATTATATTTCCTTTGCGAGCTCCACAACCAGTGGAACTTGTTAATACTCCTTTACGGTTGCTGAGACTTTGGCCAAGCAAAGCTGCCTTTCCATCTGCCCGTCTCCTTGCCTTGGTTGGAGCACGGCAACCACAGCTACCGTCGCCTGCAAAGGTGCCGAGAAGCGTGAGGAGGCTCTTGCTCGCTCTTCACCCTGAGCAAGTAAGATCAGTTGCTGGTGCAGCCCACCCGTGTTCCCACGTGGATGTTGGGCGAGGGGATCCCCGCCGAGGAGCGCCTCCCCCGGCTGTACTGCCCATGCTCATGCATATTCATGCCGCGAGGGTCCGCCCCGCTCTCGCGTGTGTTGACGAGCCCGGAGCGCTCGCCGGGCGCAGGCAGCGACATGGGCAGCGCGGCAGGCCCGCTGCGGGTGCTGGTGGACATGGACGGCGTCCTGGCCGACTTCGAGGGCGCAGTGCTGCGGGGCTTCCGCGCCCGCTTCCCCGGGGAGCCGCGGGTGGAGCTGGCGGCGCGGAGGGGCTTCTCGGTGCGGGAGCAGTACCGCTGCCTGCGGGAGGACCTGGGGGTGAGCGCGGCGGGCAGAGGAGGGTTTGCAGCAAGCGGCAAGTGCTGCGGTGTGGCTGGAAGATGGGGAGGTTGGGCCTTGTACACGAAGCTCTTTCTCCCTCTCTCTCTGGCCTTGTACCCTGCTGGGAGCAAAGGAAATCTCTTCCTACTGACAGTGGATATGCAAAGCAGAGGGGAGGGTTGTTTTTTTTTTTAAGGGGTGCTACAAAGGGTTGTTTCATCCTAGCAGCCTTAATTTGTATAGTAATAATTAGTGACTTCTTCCAGGAGGATTGCCAGCCCTTTACAGAGAGATATGCGTGCAGGAATTGGGAATGAGTGATTCTGTCATAAAAATAACTGGATGAAACGATTCGCTGAACCATCTTCAGCTTGTTCTTTACCTACTCATAAACTGCTTTTGCTATGCAGCAGTGGTGGTAATTTACCTAAAGCCCTCTGAGCACTCTACAAGTGTAAATGTAGCTCCATAGCAGGACAAGAAATATAAATATTATGTATGGGTTTTGTACAGCTAATAAAGCCCCATATCTATATCATTCCCTCTGCGTGCTCTGACAAGCAAAGTGCACGGTAGGTAAGCAATCTGGAACAGTATGTAAAAAGCTTGTGGTACACCATATATCTGCACAAATTGTTGCTCTTTTTAATGTTTGCTAATGACTGAATGAATGCCAGAGACATTTGCAAGGCAAAATTAAAAATACTGTGAATCCAGACTTCAGCTTCTTTCTGGTTACCGCAGGGCAGTCAGGGGCTCTGTAAGAAAATGGAATGGATGCTGATCCAGGCTGTGCTGTACACTTTCCCTGAAAAGTTCATTGCTAATTTTAAGGTCCTGTACTGAGCCTGTAGGTTTTTTTACTGCTAAGAAATGACAACTCACGTTAATTTCCCTCCTGTTCCATAGCGAGGTACAGGGTCCTGCACCAGTGTGACGGACAGGAGTGCTGCATCCGAGCAGCATTTCAACAGGATTCAAACTGTTCATACGAACTTCAGACGAGTTCTAATCGATGACTATTGATGCTCAAAACTTCCTGGAACTAGTAACTTGTAAATACAGGGAGTAGGCATGATTTGTTTATAATTTTGTATAAACATGGTTTATTGCTTAAGTGAGTATTCCTTAAGTGAATCCTATTTAGGTATACTGGGACAAAAAAATTGCAAGTCATTTAAGGGGTCATGGCTTTTTATTTGTTCTTATTTGGAAGACGTACGATCTGATCTGTCCTGAAAGTTGCATTCTGTTCTATTTCTGGCATTCCTATTCCTTAATTTGCTTCATGCTCATCCTGTTCCTTCCCAGACCTTAGGTGTGTCAATGAAATAACCAGGTAACTGGTTTGAATCCCACGCAGATCAGCAGTGGCAGAAAGCTGTTATCTTACTATTCATTATTAGCCTGGCTTCCTAAGGAAATTAGGTTTATGTAGTTGTGTTGTGTGTCTGTCTCCTTCAGTAACCTCTGGATCTCTGGAATGGTTTAGGTATGTTTGGCAGAACAATAAAGTTGTAAAGATTTGAAGCTCCTTCAGGTTTTATGTAAATACCATGGCTGTTTAAAAACAAGAGACCTTGTTAGTTCTGCCACGACAGTACAGGGCAGGAGAATCCCCGCAGGAGAAGGTCTCTCCTTGCCCCCAGCTGCAGGAAAAGCTTGGGCAGGAACCGGCAGCCCAGACACCAAGAGCAGCTTGTCTGTCCTGTGCCAGCGGTGCACCGGGGTCTGCAGGGCCGCCTGTCCGTGCATAGAAACCGAATCTGCAGTCTGTCAGCTGTTGAAAGGAGGGGGATCAGCCTGACACCGAGCTCGTTATGCCAGGTGTTCTGCTATGTCTATCCACAAACAGCCAGTGTGTTAAGGTACTGTCATGACGGGGTGGGAAGTACTGTGATAATGATTTATGCATTGCCCTCTTGCTAAGTGGTGCTTATGCTTTGTTAGTGCTGAGCAGCTGCCTCTTGAAACTTGAACTATTACTTTGTTCTTTCTTTCTTTTTTGATTGTAAGTTGATCATTAATTTCATATTGTAAATCCATTTTATTTAGAAAGTATTTTGCTCAAGACTTTCTTTACTCTACTTGCCTATCTGGCCTCCTGTGTGTGTAGCAGTTTTGTTGATGGAGATTTACCTCCCAAGCGTTTAGGATGTGTTACCTGGCCCCAGACAGTTTCAAAAAAGGATTCAGCATCTCCAGCGGTGGCAAGAATTTCTAAAATTATTTTAAGTATTGAAAATGGGAAAGCTTAGGGATAGATGTAATTCCTCCAGTTTTGAATCTAAGTTGTTATCTTGCTAATGGAAGTTAAAAGCAAACATTCAGCAACAATGGGATGAGAATGAGGAAAGAAAATTGTTTTACTATATTTTTCTAGTAATTTTTTTTTCTTTTTTGACAAATGGTTTTTGGTTCTAAGAGTCGTGAAATCAAATTTCTTTTCCAGCCAAGCCAGACTTTTTTGTGGCGTGGTGGAAACTTGCCAGTTTCTGGTGTCTTAACTGTAGGATAAAAGAGCTTTCAGACACAAGCCCCGATTCTGTAATTCAGTCTCCTTGGGAAGAGCTCCAGGGAATTGTTGCTGGGATCAGTGAGGCTTTGCATGGAAAGAGAGATCTGGGCAGATCTGATTGCCACATCTTCACCTAGACTCCGCAACCTCTTCTGATTTGCATGTGAAATCAGGCAGTGCTTCCAAATCTCTGGCTGTTGATTTATGAGTATTTGTAAATTATGATAGCTGAGTGAGCACCATGATCTGGGAGGTTTGTTTAATGCTGACTCCTCATTGCTGCTTAATTGACATGTTTTTTATGTTGATGTTCCACTGGTGATACAGAGCAAGGAGACCATCAGCTGGACTATAAAGCAATCTTGTACAATTTCTAAGCAAAGGCTGCCAGCCTGCCTTTGAAGAATACTTACCAAGAACTAAGTTTTCCAAATTGTTTGGTGGCATGGGAACGTAAGACTTTAATGCTTGTGGAAAAATGCTAGCTCGGCACCTCTGAAGTTCATTGTATGACCCCAGAGAAGGTAAGATTCATGTGTCTTAGGGTAGAATAGATACTGGAAGCTTAACCTCTCTGTCTGAGAATGAAACGTAGGCCTGGAAGTGGACTCAGCCCTTAACGCTGCTGGGACACTGCTGCTGCTGCGGCGGTGCTTTGTCATGATGGCGTGTGATAAGAAGAGCTGTCTGCTCTGGCCTGCACTGAAATGCTCTGATTTAACACAGGCCACTGAACAGTCACCAGGTAGCAATTTTTAAAATTAACTAACCAGAGTTGGATTCAAACCAGTGAACTTCCTGATAGTAAAAGGTGTGAGAATGTCTTATCAGTAAATTAAAAAAAAAAGGACTGGAAGGACATCCTACTTAGAGGCACAGAAATTACCCTGGAAATACTACTTTTCCTTTTGGAGATTAAAGATGCCGCTGTACTGTATCATATTAAATTCTTCTTACCTTTTTGTATCATTTTTGGCCACTTTAGCCTGGGAAAACATTGCTTCTCCAGTAATCTTGTTTCTTTCCTACTTACACTCACTTAAAAAATGACTATAACTTTAGAGAGAACCTCCTTTCCCACCTGTTTGTCATTAATTGTCTGATTCATATTGCATCCCACATGAATGTATCGAAGGTGGGATGAGAGCAGGTGCAGAGAGAAAAGGGATAAAGTTGTGATCCCCTTAATCGCACTGCTCAGTCCGCTGCTAAGGTTGTGTGCTGTGAGTCAGATGAGGGGAGTGGTAGGTGGGACTCATCTGTACCACCACCAAACCCAGCCCAGCTGGGGCTCACAGGGGTGCACAGGTCAGTTCAGAAAGCCAAAAGTTCTTGGGGCAGCACAAGGATCCACCTCTGAATTTCCTGCTACAGTCTCACTCTTTTGAGTAGACTTTGCACCAACACGTTACCACAGAGGAGCAGCTGTCCATGCTGAAGTCAAGATCTGTTCCTTTAACAAATGTTATTTTAGTGTGTGATTGAAAATCATAGAAAGCAGCAAAGAAATGTAGCTTTCCTAGCTCTCCTGTCCTCTTCCTTCCCTCTTGCTGAGCTGTCCTGGTCTAAAAGGATTAACCCAAAATGTGTGGGTGTGCTGACCTGGCCCCTCTGTTGAGAATGGTAATTAGCATAGGTCACCATATTGCCCTTTTTGTTCTGAAGGAAAAGATGGCTACTAGATAACACGTGTCTACCCACTCATGCCTGGTAAATTCCCGAGCCATAAGCAAATTTCAGTCAAACATGACAGGAGCAGAAGCATTACACTTGTTCCTTTGATTTTCATAAGACTTAGTAGAGACCTGCTGGGAAGGGGTGAGGCGTGAGCTCTCCTCCTGTCAGACATCAGCAAGTCGAGCTGTAGCACAGTACTGTGTTTGTGGTGCTACTCATGGAGCAGCTTGTAGAAACAAAGCCAGGTCAGGACCAGCTCTGCCTCCTCACTCCAAACAAGCCACCAGAGAGTAACTTCTCATTCTGGTGTGCCCGAGCGGGATTTTTCCTGGAACCCTAAAGGTGAGCAACTTCATAATCCACTCTTGGTATGAAGCATCACCTCACTCTCTAAAGCGCTGGCCCTTTGACCGCTGTTACACACAGGGTAACTGGACAACTGTTGTGCACAGAGCTCAGATGAAAACATGGGCATCGCTAATTGTCCTCCTGTCTCTTGCAGGCTAAGGTAGCCAGCATCTATGAATCACCTGGCTTCTTTCTAGGATTGGATCCGATTCCAGGAGCCCTTGAAGCTATGCAGGAGATGACCCACATGCAAGAGTAAGGATACTTTGCACTCTGCAGCCCTTTTCTATTATCTTATGTACTTTCCCCTGACTGCTAATGAAGGCTGTTTCTTTTCAGCACCGAAGTCTTTATTTGCACAAGTCCTCTCCGGAAATATGAGCACTGTATCGTGGAAAAGGTGGGAGAGAATTTATTTTGCTGGTTTTAATGCTGCTTTTGCAAGGCCTTGCTATTTCATAGCACCCAAGGCAGAGTCATTCATTTATAAAGACAGTAGCTGGTGCAGGCTGCCAGGCTTCCCTGTGGTCCCTCTGTCTGAGGGGCAGCTGCCCATACACAGTAATAGTGTAGGATGGGGAATCTCGGAGTGCTACGTGATGCCAGCCTTACTGCAGGGCACGTGAGCTCTGTGCTCTTGGAGCTGGCGCGTGACACTTGGGCTCCAGCTGTGACAGCGGGCGATAGCAAAGGAACTATTGCAGCATAGTCGGGTAAGGCAAGCTTGACTTTCAACATGGCGCACAGGGATGGGATATTCCCAGGGGATTCCACACTGGAGGCTTCTCAACCAACAAAACCTTTGGCTAAATCCAGAGTCTGAGATACCCAGCTATCCTTAAAGAGGCCAAGCTGAGGAGGCTATAGCATTGGAATTAGTCCTGTTTGCCACTGGCACAAGAACAGAGGGGGGACCTTAATCATTGGAATGATTTAGATGGGCACAATCCATGCACTTTGGGCAAGCAGCCAGTGCCACTTGCAAACTCGATGACGACTAGGCACAGCAAACGCAGTGCTGACTGAAGGCCATTAAAAGTACAGGCTAAATCAGTGCCCTGGGCCATAGCCAGTCTGTGGCAGGGATTCACAGACACAGATGTAGGTTTACGGGGGAAAAGACTGCTGTACTAGGGCTTGAGCAATGTGCAAACTGAAAATACGTCAGAATTTTCTCCTCTCTTATTTCTTGCCTCTGCAGTATAAGTGGGTAGAAAAACATTTGGGACCTGAGTTTGTGGAGCGGATTATTCTAACCCGAGATAAGACTGTTGTATCTGCTGACTTGCTGTTTGATGACAAGGATACCATTAGAGGTTTGAAAAGCATTTGCATCACTTTCTGTTAGCTGGGGAGGAAGACCCCCAGCTGACTCCAGCTTTCCTCTCTTGCCCTCCTCAGGCACAGAGCTGAACCCGAGCTGGGAGCACATCCTGTTTACCTGCTGCCACAACAGGCACATCCAGCTGAAGGCACCGTGCAGGCGGCTGCTGTCCTGGGCAGATAATTGGAAGGCAATCTTGGAAAGCAAGCGCAAGCAGTAACGCAAAAAAAGGGATGCTGTGCTCTTCCCGCTGCCGGGGCAACAACTAGCTCACCTGCTGGCAGGGAAACCCATTCCCAGGAGGCAGCGAGTACCATCACCCAGGCAGTGGCACTACGGGGGGTCAGTTATGATAAAAAATGAGCTGCCCTTGTTAGACATGCTGCAGAGCTGACTCCTTTCCAGGTTTCTGGAAGATTGCTCTGCATTCAGTTAGTTAATCTCTGTAGAGTTGTTTTGGATGTTTGCTGTCGGTGAAGAGAAACTATAAAACACAAGCAGGTGTGGGTTGTTTGTTGTTTTTTCCTTTTCTTGTGTGCATGTGCTTTTAACCTCCCTCCTGTTTGGTTTGGGCTGACTGGGGGTGGAGGGGAGAGAAAAAGGGTAAGAAGTAAAGCTCTAAAACTTGAGCAGACACAGTGTGAGTGTCTGTCGGGGAGCACTGTGCTAGCAGCCAAAACGTTCTAAATTTTATGTATTTAGCCACCTTGGCTTTTGGGTTGCCTTTTGCATCATTGGCCAATAATGACAGGAAACCACCCTGGCTTCAATTTCTGGCCCATGTGCATGAATAAGAGAGGGCAAAGGCTGGGCTGCAAGTGCTGTAGAGAAATATGAGCTTATACAAGAGTGTTTACACAGCATTTAAGTTAATGTTTTATTAAGAGAAGGTTTTACAAGACAGCTGTTCTCATGAGCCAGAGTGCCATGAGCCCTTTTAATCTTCACCTTTCTCACCAGTGGTAATGAAAGAAAAACAACTTTCCACTTCCTGATGTATAGGATAGCTACAGTCTGCCCTATGTAGCGATTTACTAGCCGGGTGCTTATGCCATGGTGATAGGATGGCATATTTAATACCAAAGGGACACAGCAAGATTGCAAACTGTGGGGGCAGGGAAACACCTTTCTTCTGCCGGAGGAATAAAGTTTATGTGACATTTCAGAGTCATTTAAGTTGACACTGAAGAGGAGAGCTGCAGCAAAACCAATCAGGAACTGGAGGGAGTATAAGCTGCCCAATAACCCAAGCTGAAAAAACGTCTAATTGCTGGGAAAGGGTTATTTGTGCAAACCGGCTGCTGGGCTGCGCTTGGCAACCTGCTCTCCAACAGCCATGACCCGTTTTATTTTAAATATTTGCTTGCCGTTTTAGCTTGGCCTGACTGACATGGTAGTGCTGTACCATCCTCTTCATTACCTAAAATCCAGTGCTGGTGTTTCCCTCTTTAATGTTGTTCTTGACACACTCTTGACCTGCTGAGCAGAAAGTGGAGGCCTGGGAAAACAGAGGGAGGACTCCCTCTCAACAGCTCCGCACTGCTCTGACAGCTTCAGTCCTTGGGGAGAGGAATCCCCACTGCTGTGTGTTTGCTTAGATTCCTGGCCTCTTCCACTTGCAGTGGTGTGCAGTAATCCTCCAGGAAGACAGTTGCCAGATTGCTGAGCCTTCTGCTGGCTGAGAGAGAGAAGCGAAGCATGCACTCCACCACTGGGAGAGCCGTGGTCTGCTGGCGTGACTGCAGCGTTGTCAGGTACATCAGCGTCGTGACTGCCGACATGACCGTCTCCTCGTTGGAGCTGGAGAGGCAGTTGATTATGGACTCTACCCCATTTGCCTCCAAGATGTAGTCTTTGTTAGTTTTATCCAGGCACAGGTTACAAAGACCGCCTGAAACAGCAAAAGAAAATGTCCAACACGTGAGACAAACTCTTCTCTCCACACCCTCATCTTTTTCATACTAAGATTCAAATTCTTTCTAATACAGAAATAAGCATCTGGATTTTCTGTGAAATTTGGATGGAAAATTCTTAACGGCTTCCTGGGCAATGTTTTCTTGAATCTTTCCAGAGGTTTTCCACCAGAACATTCCTCCTCCTGTATGTCATTAGAGGGCACTATACTGCCGGACATAATGTCTTTCACAGAACGAAGAATTCCAGTATCACTTAACCCTAACAGAGGCTCCAAGCCAGCAGTTAATTGCAGGTGTTTTAGAAAAACAGAGAGCAGACATAACGACTAGCCAAGAGGCACAGAATGTTTGTACTTGAAGCTTTTAAGCTGCAGCCATACCCTGGCATGGCTCAGCCACAAATCTTAAAAATCAAATATATTTATTATCATCTCATGGAAACACTCACAATTAGGATTTGGTCCCTTAGCTTATGTTCAGACCATGACGAATCATTATAAGGCAGTTCCTCAGAGGACTTACTAAAAAATTTCAAGTAAGTATTCTAGAAGACTGGTTGTCCGTAGTAGGATGATAACATTGGACCTGTACATTATACAGGGCAACAATTTATGTATTAATGACTGCTTCTCTATAGCAGAGATTTTGTTATGGTCATTCATCTAGTGTTTACTCAGAGTCTTAAAAAAAAATCCTTTCTGGAAAGCATCTTTTTTAAGCCAGGGGAGATACCTGCCTCCTACCTCTCACCCCACTCTACTCATTCTGCACTAAATGAAGCCTTATCAGCACAGCAAAGCCTTATCAGCACACCATGGGTCTGTTCTTGCAGCACAACTGCTATCTGCCTCTCAGGGAGGAGATTAACCACCAAATGGAAGTCCCCTGGCCTGTCAGCCTCTTACGAGGGTGTTCAGGTGCAGTCCTTACCAATCGCAAACTCCACGAGGGTCTCATTGTCTTCAGTCAGCGTATCAAGGAACAGATCCAGGACCTGAAGTTGCCGGAGGTACTCGTAGTTTTTGGGATCGTAGGCAAAGTTGGCCAGGTTTGCCAGTACCTGCTCCTTGGCATCTGCAGTGGAGAAGCATCAGGTGTGTGAGGAAACACACTCAACATGAAGAGTATTAGCAAGCAGCAGTGCCCGGGGCTTACCTGGGCTGTCTGTCACCTGGAACTCGGTGACGAGGGCCTGCAGGTACTCCAGCCGCCCCAGCTCCATCCCAGGCCCAGCAGCGATGCGACGCCCTAAGCTCAGCCACTAAACGCTCGGCGCCTGTGAGACACCCCGCGTTCGGCTCTCCCCTCTTTCGGGAACCCCGTGGTAGGCTGGGGCGCGGGCGATGCTTGCTCACGGCGAGGCTGCCCCACGGCCGCGTCCCGCAGGGCGGAGAGGAGCCAGCGGCGGCAGAAGCGCCACCGCGGTCACGCGGGAAGGGCGCGGCGGCCGCCATCTTGTGGGCGTGGCGTGGCGCGGCGGACCGTTGCTTTCCTCAGACGGCAGCTCCTCCGGCTGCCGGTGTGCGGGGCCCCTGGGTCGGCTGCTGTGAGGTGATTATAGATTGAAAGGCAGTCGGCTGCCTAGCGCGGTTCCCCGGCTGGGGTGTGGGGCAGTAGGCAAGCGCCTTGGGGGGGTGTTTCCTTCCCCGTGGATCGCGTTACCCGTTGCCGATCACTGCAAATAAGTGAGCGTGCATTGTGGTGTTTCACTCTGTATTTTGGTACATGGCAAAACTTTGATATTTAAACACTTTGCTCTGGAAAGGAGCTAATCTTTCCTCACTCACTAGTTATTTACTCAAAAATTTTTCACATATGTATATTTTTTCCTACTCAATTTTAATACCGTTATCCTTCCAGGTTCTCCAGAGTTAGCTGTAGTGGTGCTGCTCATTGTGGATTAATCCCGAGCCACTGCCCAGGCCGTGGCTCTGCTGACCAGCTTCCCAGCTGAGGGCCTCGGCGAGGGAATGAACCCGTTCTGAACCAAGCTGCTCGCTCGGTCTCGGCGTTTCTCTGGGTGGTGGGTGTTCACTGTTGTAAAATATGGTACGTGCAGATGGTAAAGTGATGGCTGGGGCGGTAGGGAGGGCAAGGATAGGGAGAGATGCAGGAGGAAATAAAGGTTTTAGTTAGTTTCAGTTTTAATATGGGATTGCAACTCATGGGCTAAAGAAGGACAAAGGAGAGATTTTTTGCCTTTTGTAAAAAGGCAAAAGGATTAGAAGCTGAGGGAAAAGCTAAAAAGAGAGCACAATACATGCATGGATAAGGTAAATTACCTGGGGAAAAAAAAGGAAGTGAAGCCAAGAAGGAGTGAATTAAAACAGCAGCAGATAGTTCCACCCTGGTTGTACAATGCCCTGGCCTAAGCATAAAGCAGAGCAGTTACGTGATTCTGAACTAGCACAGTTCCAATGAAACCGCTGTGATTATAAGCGCTGCAAGTGGATTCAATTGTGATTCATATTGTGCAGATATATATGGTAAAGGTACATAAATATCATAAACTAGGGGGGATGACTCTGCAGAAATTTGTGTTGCTTTTATTGAAGCAATTAAATACATGGAGGTTCTTCTGTAGATAAGCTAGGAAACAGGCTGTAAGCAGATATTGTCTTTTGTATTATCTCAAATGCAGTTGATTTTCATATAAAGGAAATTGAACATGGACTGATCTGCCAGATACGTGGCATCAGTGACAAGCATGTTGGGCTGATAATCTCTTTTACCACACAGCTGGGTGTAATAAAATATCTGCCCATGACCACATTAAATAGAAGGATGAGCAAAGCAGCTACACTGAATGCAGTAGTGCTAAATCTTTTAACATTGCAATGGTGTGGGAAGACAGAGAATGTGGAAATGAAGGTATTTATTTCTACCTGGTATAAAAGTTTAAGCCGGGCCTGTGCTACCAGCTTCAACTCCTATCATAATTAGCAGCTGAAGTTGATACGTATATGTGTGTATGTATATATAAGCTGTATATATATGAAAATGATCAGCAAAGGTGCTACAGACTCCTTCTATTTTAGAATGTTTTGGTAGTGTATTAACAAACATCTTTTAATATATGCCTTTGTAAGTGGTAAGTTTTGACATACTTTAAAGCCACATCTGTCATTACACAGAAAGTGAATGAGTAATGTGAGAAAGCAGGAGAAAAGAAAGTAAAGGCAGAGGAGCCAGTCGGTACAAAGAGAAGTAATTAAGGATATTGGGATTGGCTAATAAGGGGTGAAAAACAGTATTTAGAGAGGGAAAATGCAGTGACTTTTGTTTGTAAGTACTAGATCTGTGGTCAGTCGGTATAATTTTGCATGCACAGACACAGTAGGAACTTTGTCCCCTGGAGTGGTTTCACAGAGAGCAGTGGTTAGAAAAGGCTGGCGTCTGTGCTGGCTGAGTTTCAGGTGATGCATCTCCAGGTTACGCTATTCAGTGCATGGCCAGAAGTAACTAGGAGGAGAGGAACACCTATACTTGTCTTTCTGGGAACTGCGAGCTGTGCTCCTTCTAGCCTTTGTCTTGCATTGAGTTTAATCAAAGCTGGTTAAGAGATGTGTGGAACATCTTACATTTAATTTGCCATGTTGGAGCTGCCTCCTGGAGGAGAGTTTGATAACATCTCCTGGTTTTGTTTCTGCAGGAGTTGCAGACCGTGATAGTACTGCTTACACGACCTGCTTTGTTACCCGCTGTGTGCTTGTCGTCTTTGTGCTGACTTACTGTGGGCAGTTTGTCCTGATCATCCAGAAAGATCACTTGGCAGTAGGCAGAATTGGCTGGGGTATGTAACTCTCTTACTCAGGCTGTTTACTCACCCGATATTGGCTATATTGTTTAATTGTCTGAATGCTTCAAGCACTTGCTGTTTGCAAGAACAGTTAGCACAGAACGGGCTATTATAGCTGAGGTATTCACAGCTCTAGGGGCTAGTCTAGTGACATTGATAGCACACCAAAGTTAGAATTCAGTGAATTTTCATTTCTGGTAGTTGTGTTTCTTTTCTTGCAGTTACTAGCCAGCTCTGCAAACGGCATGCCAAGCTCTTCATTTAAGTGATTTCGCATTCCTGAGGTGTTTTAGTGTGTTTAAGTTTACCGTGACCTTTCTTTGGGTTTTTATTAAACTTTTCAAGAATTACATTGGCAGAGTATCTAAAGCTTTTAAGGATCACGATCTTGCAATATTTCAGTGTGAACTTTCTCGTGAATGTTTCATTGCAGTAAGGCAAGGTGCTTGTTGCAAAAATGCTTAGCTTGCAAGGTTAATGATACTTTAAATGATAACGGGAGCAGGAAGGGGTAAGAGGGGACCAGGCGAGGAAGGGACATTTGTTGCTGGTCAACTTTTCTTGCTCTGCTGGTTCTCAGAGGTTTGTAACGTGGCTGAGATTAGAGTTTGTCCATAATTAAAGCCAGGGTTATTTTACTGTCTGTAGGTGTTAAAAAAACACCTGCTTCAGGGGGTGGTGGTAATTAAGCTGTGGTTGCCTTGCATAATGGGACAACCTTAAACTAATGAAAGGAACTTTTATTGCTTTATTTTTCTTCTGGGCCTCAAGATTCTTAAGGACTGAGTATTACTCCTCCTGTACAATAGCTCTGAGGGGGAATATTTATTATACTGTAGCATGCTCAGTATGCATGGTCCCTTCAATAAAGCTCCTACTTAGGGCAGCCTGGAGTTCAGGTTGAAAAGAGGTAGGAGTGGAAAGCTATGGAACAGAAAAGGAGAGGGGGATTCTTCTCTATTATGGGAGCTCAGACATCTTATTTACCTGTGGAAACACAGCCTAAAATGTTACCTCTTCTCTCTCCAAGATTTGTTTCCAACCTGTGGGTTGCGGATTACTTCTAAAGGGTCTGTGGAAAGTAACCAGGGGAGACAGGCCTGTTTTCAGGCAGCTTAAATTCTGTAAGGCTGCTAGAAAGTTTTTAGTCAACAAGTTGAGAAAAGTTAAACTAATGGATTGGTGAATCCAGTGTTTTTCTTTCCAGAAACATCTCTCTGCCTCTGCAAATAAGTCACAGTGACCCTGGTGTTGAGTCTGGGAGTATCAAAAAGCAGTTCTATAAAGCACTCTCCTAACTTTTGATCCTAAATTATCTTGCACTGCTGTGCCTAGATAAGAAATAGTCAAAACAGATTTCTTTGCTATGGTGTAGGAGGAGCTGATATCTGTGTGTCAGCTTCAGTTAGAGAGTCCCTTTTTTCCCCGCCCCGTATCTTGCAAGCACTCATTAGACTATACATGTGCTTACTCATGAGCCAGCCAGAGCTAAATCATTGCAGATAGAGCAGTTGGCTCCACACAGGAGGTGCATTCTATTGCTCCTTCAACTAACCTTTTCTTTTCCTGTGATAAATTTTGATGGGTTGTAGCTTACACCATATCTTGCCTGTTTTGCCCAGGACTTTTGTAGTGCTGGGAGGATTTGTGACAACATGACCCCATATTTCTGGAAGAAAACGGAAAGAGAATGTAGAAAGGTGAACAGAATTTAAAATTTAAGAATTACACACAGGAAAAATGGTAATCTGTTCAGCTGCTTAGCTGTTTTATTTGCAATAGCTAGAAGAGGTTCGGGACTTGATCCCTTTTCACTGTTTTTCTTGAGAGGGGAAAGCCCTATCTTTTCCCTAGGAACGTACAGCAGTCATTGTTTCGGTAAGCTGAGAAGCACCAGTCCCTGTTTACTTTGTAGTTATGGACCACATAAGCATTACACAAGTTAATAAATATGTGTGATGAGAGATTAGATATGTATGTCTCCAACTAGCCATCTTATTTAAGTATATGTTTGATCAGGAAATGCAAAGCCTACTGGTTCAGTAATCCTAGAGCAGTATTGAAATACAGGTGCTATTGAGTAGTGGGAGCAGGAACCCTTCTGAAGGGCTGATACCTCTTCCACTGCAAAAGCCAGCTGTGAAGCCGTTATAGTCTTGGAAGACCTTGGGGTCAGTTTTCTGGTGGTTTCATCCAGTGTGGGTTTTTTTGGTCAGTTAGTTTGTTTTGTCTGGGGAGTCCACAGCTCTAATGAAAACTGTGGGTTTGTAGCTGGAAATTTGATAAAACAGTTTTCAAGATGAGCACTGCAGTTGAGTTGAAAGTTGTTACTTTTTCCATTTCACTCCCATTTTATGCTTCCGTCTTTCTGATCGTTCTGATGTGCTGAGTAATCTTCATCTGCAGTGCTTTGTGAGCTCTCTGCTTCTGTCAGATCAGGAATGATACAGAATATAAACAGTTTACAACTCGAGCTGATGCTGAGGGAGGCTGGAGGTGGATGCAGCTCTTATCTAAGTACTTACAAGTGTAACTCCCAGGAGTGTAGCAAGAAAAGCCACCTAAGTCAAAGCTGTATGGATATGAAAGTCAGTAACATTGACTCTTCTCAGTATACTTTTCCCTACAGATTTATTTGTAAGTTATGCTTGTGCTTATAAGAAATGTAAGTTATGCTTGTGCAAACTTCTCTATAATGAGAATGCTAGTGTAATTAAGTCTGAGTGTCTAAGACTAAAGAGCTAAGTTCATTTACACAAGGGGGAACTACAGTGGCTTTGAATTTAACCCTATATAAGGATGCATACACTTATTCTCAGGTCTAGTAACACCTTTCCTGCTTCCCCCCCTCAAAAATGGGTCCCAGTTAATGCTGGAAAGAACTGTATTTACACAAACCATGAGTCCTGTTTTGTTATATATCAAGAAGCACTTGAGATATCAGTAGTTATAGAAAGGCGGCACTCTAAGGTTTGGGTTTTTTTCTTTTTGGTGCTCTGGAGTTGAACCTTTGAGGCTTTGAAAATGTCCTTGGCATGAAGAACTCTATATATATACTTCGTAGGAGGAAATACTTGATCTTACTAGAGACTTGGCTGAGTTCTGCAACCCATGCAGCAGCCTCTTTATAATATTTAGAGATGTGGAAAATAATAATATGCTTCCTATGGAAAGTGTTTGTCTTGCCACCTCCAACTGGAAAGCAACCGGGAAACTTCATGTAAGTCTGCACCAAAATTGCATGTTCAGATGAGGCAATAATACTTCTTTGTGAAAGAACTACCATTGTGCATAGCCGTTAATACGTATTGTCCAGTGCTACCAACTGAAATGTGTATGTGAAATTCCAGTGACTTCTGAAAGGTACTGGCTTAAACCGATTGAACTGATGCAGTTTTTGTCTCTCAGCGCTGGTTACCATGGCTGTTATCCCGTGGTTTGCTTTAGGAAAGCACAGTTCTCTTTGTCTTTTGGCTCTTTGGCTGGCGCTGGATTCTGGGCTTAGCCTGTGATCTGGATCGCTCATGTGGAGTCTGACACGGCCCCATGGAGTGGAAGTGCAGGGCAGAAGGATGACGACAGTTGTGGAAACCAGACACTTATTTTCTCATCTGCCATCAGTGCTGGCCCTTGTGTAGCTTTGTACAGGCCACATAATTGTTTGTGTTCCTCTCCCCCCACCCCCCTTCTTTTCTTTCTCTTCATATGCTTGTGATGTACACAACTGCTGGAGGGGATTGACTCTCAGACTGTAGTTCAGTTGGCATTTCATGGTATTGGTATCTGGAGGGATTATCCAAAGGTACTTTTGAAACCTCTTTCAATGTGTTTTTCTTTTCCAGAGCGCAGAAGCTGAGCACCATGAATAATGCAGCTGATATCAGGAAGAAACTGGAGTTGTAGAAGACATAGTGGAAATCACGAGTTATATCCACCAGGAGACCTGAAATAGAAGCCACAGCTTAGTCAAAGAGAAGATGCATACTAAAGGCAACTGGGTGACATTTACATAAATGTTAAACCTAAATCATTCATCAAACTGCCATATACAAAAGATAAGCATTCACAGATGAGTTAAGTTCTCTTCTCTAGATTCTAGGGTTTGTTTGGTTTTTTTGTAGTCACCGCTCAGGTGATGTTTCTGCTTCTGTATGAAGTATTTCTCAATACACAGAAAATTCAGGAAAGAAAGGAAATTGTAACTTTTCCCCAACCTGCTGATTCATTTTGTTTACTCAGCAGAGGACCCCTGTGCCACTGCCACTCACTGGATTTCGGAATGAGTGACCCTGTTACATCCCAGGTCAGAAAATAGAACACATAGAGAAATGTCTCAAAAATCAACATGTTTGGTTTTCTAAACTGAAAACTTATCTCTAATGGTGTGTAATCAGGGAGAGGAAAATTCATAGCGCAGCAAGCATTATGACTAACATTAAGTACCTCAATATAAAACACTTAGAAGTGTGATATATCAAATGAGTAATTTAACACTAATCTTAGAGATGGAAAGGTGATAACCAGGTCAAATATATGATGCCTTCTCTGTAAGCTGTTTATTTATATGGAAATACTGGGATAATGTTTGTTTGCATGTATTCTTCAGTGAAGATTGGCGATGATTCTTTTCATAGTGCACTTTTCTTTAGCAGATTTTAGAACTACAAATAGAAATGCAGCAGCTTTTACTGTACTTTGTTTTGCCCATCTGCCATTCCTATCAGAGATACCCAAGAAAAGACCTTTTTTGCACTTTGAGAAAAGTGACTGACACACTAATGCCAGGGAATACCATGAAATGTGGTGCATGTTATCATCCCATTCTTAGAACAGACATTATTTTCCTCCTGAATGGTACACATACACACACAGTTCATTGTCTGGAGAAGAGAACTAAAGCCTGAATTGAGGATTCATGCTCAGGTTCACATTTCTTGTTTGTTAGTCTTTTGAATTTGCTGCTGTGCTGCAAGACCAGGTGCATCTTGGACAGGTCACTTGGCGGCATTTGGAGCGAACTGTGAAATCTGTGAATAATTTATTCGATTGGGGGTCATAACTATCTCCTCTCTTGTCTCCAGAGAAAAATTAATACACTTCAGAACTGGGAAAGAAGAGTGAACAGAAGCTTTTACTATAAGGGTCTTGAATAATGTAGAGCTGGTAATAATTCTGATCACAGTTAATTTGTTTAATGGGATGTTAGCAATTCCTTGAGACTTCATAGATAAAACAATGCAAACTAGCAAAGCAGTGAAATAGTTCGTAGACAGCAAGATCCTACCACAGTAATTCCTCTCCGTGTCTTGCCTCTCACTGGAAAAAAGCTCTCCTCGCTTCCATGCCTATCAAAGCTGCCTACCAAGTGGGTAACTTTTTCACTGTCTGCTGCTGCTGCAGTGACACTTGGACAGCTGCAGAAATGACCCTCCTTCAGCTGTGAGAAGGGCTGATCGTTCCTTTCCGACTCTCCCTTTTCTATTGCTCCCTTTGCATAACTCGCCTGCCTGCATGGGTTTGGAAACTCCCTCATTTCTCTTCTTTATGATCCCAAATACTTGTCACCAGTGTCTAAACAACCAATTTTTCCCTAGCTTCTCTCACCTGTGAGAGGGGGTCCGATGAGGAGCATGATACTCTCCAGGATGGTGAAGAGCCCTAGAGCACTTGAGAACCTGTCTATCTCCACTACATCCATCAGCACCTGGAAGGTGAGTGCCCCGATGCCACTCATGGCTATACTGAGGATGACACAGTAGATGATGAGCACACTGAACTCAGCTGAAATGACACAAATGAAATTGCTCAGTCCGCAGAGGAGCACAGCCAGGCTGAACAGGTAGATGCGTCTCCCTGTGAAGACTCTGTGTCCTGAGAGCAGCCCTGTCAAAGGGCGTATGAAGATATTGATGAACCCGATAATAGAGATGAGGAGGGCTGCCCTGCGTTCCTCCACCCCGTTCTGGATGGCATAAGGCACAAGGTAGACATGGGGTAATGCAAACCCCATCATCATCCAGGTCACTCCAATGGTGTAAATCTGGTAACCTTTGTTTTGACAGAAGATGTCAAAAGCCAGGTACTTCTGCAGCATCTGGAAGCACGCAGTCCTTCTGGTTTGCTGCTGGAGCTCGGGGTGGGGAGAAGATGCTCCATTGGACAGTTGTGCCCCTTCTGCTCTTCTCCCTGGCTCCTCTGTGGGCTTGGGTGACTGTAGTGGTGACTCTGATGCAAGCTGAACTGGTCTCATGATGGCTCCACAAACACAACAGTTCAATAGTATTCCTCCAAAGATAAGAAAAGTGTTTCTCCAACCCATCTCATCCAGCAAGTATTGAGAAAGTAGTGGCCACAGCGTGAAACCTAGAGAGACGCCAGTGGATGCTATGGCATTGGCCAGCGTTCGCCACCGTACAAAGTAGTAGCCCAGCACAGTCACTCCTGCCTGGAAGCTGAAGCATGATCCCAGACCTAAAGGTAGGAATGAAAGAGAAAATGACAGCACATGATCCCTCTGCCTTGTCTTAAAGGGTGAAAAGAGCCCAAATTCAGAATGTACCCACAGATGGCTCATCTACTACTGAAGCATCTCCTTGCCTGCTAGGCTGCACAAGCCCCAGCGATTAGTACTCAGAAACCCCACATAAAGGATGAAGAAGGATGTTGTGCATAAATTAAACTCCTTGTGTTCTTGGGTATACTAAATATACTGATCTGAGCTGACATTTGTCTGGGGCACGCTGCCATTCCTAAAATCGTTATGGAATTGTTCGTTAAAAACTTGGTTTTTATACTGCATGCAACAAGCAGTGCTGCTTTCCTGACACTTTCATCAGGGCTCAGGGAGTTACTTGTTTTTCTCTCTGTGCAGTGGACACAGCTTAGCTTGCAAGATCCAACAGGATTGGTCCCAAAGTAACCTCACTGAAGAAATTAATTTCTCTGTGTTAGAAAAAAGCAAGAGTTGAACATCAGTCACACAGGAGAAATATTTGGAAAGGAAGAGTTCCCATCTGTTCCTTCTGTTCAAAACCAATACGTTCTTTTGTTAGGAAAAGATATCTCCACATTTCCCCAGATGGGGAGTGGTGAAATACAAGCCCAGGGAGCTTGGGAAGGATGTTGTCCCAACACATTACATTCCAAGATTGAAAAAACCCTCCCTTTTTCAAAGACAAAAGGCTGAGAAGCTACTAAAAAGAATGGACATCTTTGCTCTCCATTTTGCCCTCTGGAGACCTCTAGCTTTTTCCAGAGAGAAGCACTTTCCAGTAAACTTGGCTGCATGAGGTGTGTGTTAAAGAGTTGTGAAGGCCAAGTCTAGCTGCTATACGATTCCTGCTGGACTGTGGCGCTTTTGATTTATCCTGTTTCACAGATGAACGGAAAAACATGAGCACTTAGTTGGGACTCTCACCATTTCACATCTTTCAAGTCAAACACAGCAGCTGTGTTTTCCTGCTGTTCTTTGGTACTTACCAGTGATGAGGCCAGCTGTTAAGTAAAGCTGGCTGATGGACTTGCAGAAGGAGCTGGACACCATGCCCACTCCACTGAGCAGGCCTCCCAGCATCACAGCAAACCTGCAGCCAAATCGCTTCACCAAGATGCTGCAGAGGGGCCCTGGAAGCAAAGAAGCGAAAGGGAAGCAGTTAGGGAGGAAGGAACTATTTAGTGACTGCTGCAATTATCAAATTATTTAGTCTAGAGACCCTAAGAATTGTCCCAGCAGCATCATGTAATAGGGGAGCCAGGAACAGAAAATATATCCCCTTATCCTCCCAAGTGCGTGGTCAACTTGTTAGCTGAAGGGAAGGCTCCTGTGATCTGCTTGGTTTTTGGTCATTAGGTAGGATTTCTAAGCTTCCCTGTTATGGATTTTAGTTAAAACTCTTGGAAATGGAATGGAAGAAGGACCTTCAAGTGTAATTCTGTTCTCACATGATATAAATTCTGGGAATGATTTGAAAAAGCAGAGGACTTGTATTTCTGTGCCTCCAAGTAAGAGATGTTAAGCAGGGTGATACTGCCATTTGCATATTTCCACTTTCATTTCACTGTGGTTTTCAAATATTCTGCCACAAAATCTCCTAAATTGCCCTTGGTGTCCCGCTACTAGGTGAAATTCCTTGCAAGAGAAGGCAGATTGACTCTGAAATAGATCAAGAATGGGAGAAAAATAGATGTCATTGAGGAGGATTATTTGAAAATGGTGTGTTGCGGTTGGATTTAGTATAAGAATAATGTTGCTAACACACTGATGTTTTAGTTGTTGCCAAGTAGTGTTTACACTACTCAAGGACTTTTCAGCTTCCCATGCTCCGCCAGGTGCACAAGAAGCTGGGAGGGGCATAGTCAGGACAGCTGACCCAAACTGGCCAACAGGGTATTCCGTACCATATGACATCATGGTCAGCATGTAAAGCTGGGGGAAGAAGAAGGAGGGGGGGGCACACATTCGGAGTGATGGCGTTTGTCTTCCCAAGTAACCATTACGCATGATGGAGCCCTCCTTCCCTGGAGGTGGCTGAACACCTGCCTTCTGATGGGAAGTAGTGAATGAATTCCTTGGTTTGCTTTGCTTGTGTGTGCAGCTTTTGCTTTACCTATTAAACTGTCTTTATCTCAACCCATGATTTTTCTCACTTTTACCCTTCTGATTCTCTCCCCCATTGCACCAAGAGGGAGTGAGCAAGCGGCTCTGTGGTGCTTAGTTGCTGGCTGGGGTTAAACCACTACAGGCTGGAGAGGTATATTCATGTCTGCATGGGAATCAGTCTAAGCTTCAGGCAATAGCATCCAAGCTGCAGCTTGTGGAGTCTTGCAGGTGTCCTGCAAGTCATCTTCCCCAGAAAAATAATAAGATGTTATTGTCAGCACAGCTCTTTGCACATGCCTGTCCTGGCATACCTGGCAGGGGTGGGTAGGTTTAACTGGGTCCACTTCCAAGAGGATACAAGCCTAGGAGCAAACCACACACATCCCGGTTTCCACTCCCACACCTCTGGCACAAACACTGCAGAGGTGGGAGTGAGACCCAGGTGGTTCTGATGGGCCAGAGCCTGGCACTGCCCTTCTTGGGCAGAAACCTGCATTTTATTGTGTACCTACATTGCTGGCAGGCTTTACTAGGAAAGAGTTATGTTATTTCATCAGAAAAAAGCAATGAACAAATAGGCATGGAGATGCGTGTTTAAAGTCAGTTAATTCTTTAATTTTCATAGACTTTTGGTGAATTCCATGAGATTGTGATAAATTACCAGTTTGTTAATGTCATTTAGCATCCTTCATTTTGAGGTAGGAGAAGATTAGTTCAGACCTGCAGACCATCAGTGGGAAACATGCTTCTCTGTGCATGCTCTGGCCAAAGAGGATCTGAAGTTTCTTTTCGTGTTCCTTTGAGGATCCTCAGGGTTTTCCAGTTTTTTTTCCCCCCCTCTCTTCTAAACACTTAAGGTTATATAAACAAATGCAAAATGACTGTAAGTACAGAATTAGGAATTAATCAGTGTAGGGAAAAATAACCTGTGGCATATTTGTGACCTAAATCAATGTCTGGTTTGAAATAAAATCCACATAGTCAACAAACAGTGGAACATTATTAAAATTAGGACTGCAGCTGTCTGTAGTTTGATCTGCTTGGGAGATTTTCAGCTCAGACTTCAATTGGCCTTTGAAAGAGTGTTCAGCAAACTGGTGACTGGATTATTTTTCCTCCTGCTGAAGACATTGAGGATGATACTGCTGTTTAACCAACCCAAATAGCCAGAAGTCATAAATTGAACGCTCCAAAATAATGATATTGGCTCCAAAAATCTTAAAGGTTTTTCATTATTCATTCCTGTTAACTTGCTTTCTAGGTTTCAAACATTATTTCTTGCTTGCCTGAGGCTTTTGTGCTTTTCTTTGCAAAAATAATTCCAACAAAAGTGCTGCGTTTGTATCAGTGCAATCCATAGAGTTACATGTGCATGAATCTCTAGGAGCCAGAACCTGCAAGAGCCTGAACTCTTGCATTTCCCCTTCCGGAGACGGCCATAGGATCCTGAGGTCTCTCAAATGATTCTTATAACAAAATAACCATTAATTGCTTTTACCTAGGAACATAGCATGGGTAATGAGATATGTTTGGCTTAGTAAGTTATGAGCTATTGTTTGCACTGTGCCCTTCCCTGTTTCCTTCCATAGCTCTAGTGAGCTGAGGTTCTCTCTCCTGCATGGGACCTTCTCACTGCACTGACCTGAGGATGGGCAGCTCTGTCCATTCCCCTTCTTGTTTACCAATTTTTGCAACAAATATTTTTTTCCCCTTCAGTTCCTCTGAATTAAAAAGAATAAAGGAGAATAAAATAGAGAAGCACCTTTAAGAGACACTGGTGACATAGCAGAATGCAATTTTGGAAAAGTTTTAAGTGCCAAGGTGATGGATGTAACCAGAGAACCTGAATCATAAAGAGCTTGGCCCACTGCAAAGGAGGTCAGAAGTTGCAGCAAAAGCCATACATGCTTGGTCCGAGAGGGTGTCTTTTATCTCTGGGGGTTTTTTTGTTTTTTCTTCCTCGTTTATGGTTGCATTACTCCTGCCTTATGCTATTGGGGGGCAAGAACAAGCACTCCTCTGCTGTAACAGCCTGCGATAGGAGACATAACTGGTAAGCAAAGTAACAACTCCCTTGTTATTCACTGGCTATGCCCTGACAAATTCTGTTAGTGAAGATAATTAACATGAGGCTGTTCTTTCCTTATGTAATTTATAACTTTTGCATCTACTTATTGGCTGTCTTTATTTTACCTTTTACTGTGGTTCCAGCTTCCTACAAAGCAATTACTTCATTAAAGAAGATAGGATAATTGATATTTTCTTGCAGATACTGCCAGACTTGTCCTTCCTGGACATGTTGGGACTGAGCTGCTTCTGAAACAGTTTCCCAAAGCCAGCAGGTCCCATTTGGTTCCCTCCCACTAATCACAGCAGGACCACAGGGAATGCCCAGCAGTTTCCAAATTCAAAGTCCCAAGGACACTGCTCTATTTCTGCTGACCTTCAGTGATAATTCCTCCTGTAGTTGCTTCCCCTGAGGTCTCTTTCCGTCTGCACCTTGCAATTTTGGACCCTACTGCTTCTGCTAAGGTGCAAACTCTCTCTCCCATGTCAGGTGGCTGTCAGCCAAGTCCCACACAGGAGAGACTGAACCTGCCACAGCCTTCACATCAGCATGACTCAGGGCTCTGCTTTTTTTTTTCCTTCATACTACAGTGTCACCTTTCACCAGTATTGGAAGGGGGCAGGTATGAACTCAGGAAGCAGCTCAGATACATGGGCGTCACTGGATATTTTGCTTCTTTGGCCTAGGTGGGGTTTGGGTAGTCAGTTTATCAAATAACCACAGAAGCTGCACATGAAGGGGTCAGCAGCAACATGGCTCGCTCATTGGGAAGTCCTTGAGGTGCTGGGGATTTGTTTTTCTCTTCTATGCAGACATATCAGTCTGGGTGGGGGATCTGTGCAGCCCCCGCAGCCCCCACATTTTCTTTGGGAGAAAACACAGTGATTCACTCTACTATCTGCAAAGCACCACTCTCCTTCCATCTCCCTTCACCTGGAGGGTCCTTCCATCTCCCTTCACCTGGAGGGTCCTTCCATCTCCCTTCACCTGGAGGGTCCTTCCATCTCCCTTCACCTGGAGGGTCCTTCCATCTCCCTTCACCTGGAGGGTGCCACCTGACTCACATTCTGCATTAATCCAGCTATGCTCAAATCCACCCTGATGCCTGCTTGGGTGTGCTCTCTATGCCACTGCCCACAGAGTTGCTTTTAACACTCTGCCTCAGCTAGCAGCCTAGAGGAGCTTGGCTTTTGGCATCTTTTCAGACGTGAAGTACACAGTTGTCATGTGGCACATAGAAGGAGATGTACTCTCATGGACAGAAAATGAATCAAGATAGCACCCAAGCTCCAGCACTACCTGCCAGCTTATTCAAAGAGCTGCTAAGGGAAATAATTAAGTTCTCGCTGATCTGGAGAAGCTGGGCTGAGAAAGAGATTCACTTTCTTTGACCCAAGGGTCTTGCTTGTCTCTTAGAGTGGCAAAAGGCAGCTTGGTGTCTGTGGACACTTAGCTTTGGACTGTGTGATCAAAGTGCCTGGGAGATGCTGTGCACTGCCAACCAGCCAGTCTGCTCAGACCTCCTAGTCCCCTCCACCCCAATGAAATGTTAAAAGTGCCCTCATTATGGCCCCTCATCAGCAATACAACCGCGGGAGGTCATGGAGGGCGTTCCCTGCAGCCATTACTTACCACCTCCATACAGCACAGCCACCATGATAGACGGGAACCACGATGTCTCGCTATTGCTGGCCTGGAACTCATGCTGGAGGTCTGTGAAGAAGACACCGATGCAGGAGGGGAAGCCCAGCGTCAGCCCTTGCAGCAGCACTGCAGCAAGCAAAACCATCCATGCCCATCCCCGGTCCTGGAGCTTGGCAGCTTCGCATGCTGTTGCTCCTCCCTGAGACATGATGGCTTCTTTCTTCTCCTAAGCTAGCCTGCTGAGGAAGGTAGTGCAGCTACCATGCAACCCTCAGCCCAGCAAATGGACCTACAGAGAAGGGCTAGTGGTATTCCCGAGGCTCAGAGGCACCAGTGTGTTCCATATATTTTGCAGCTGACACTCTAGACTACTTGCTCTGCGTTTCTTCTAGTACCTCCCTTCCTTCTCACTACAGGACCCTGGCAACAGATTGCTTGAGAAACAACTGCCTTCCCCTTTTATATTTCACAAGACTGTGACCACAGCCAGGTGCAGAACAGGACCACGCCTCCTCTGAGGTATGAATTGGCCTTACCTAGTTCCCGCCCTTATTTTCCCTTTCACCTGCTTTCATCATACGGAGTCCCCTTGCTGGTAATTGCTAAGGTCACTCAGTCCTCGTGCTGAGAAGAGAAGGAAAAACTCTGCAAATGTCAGGAAAAAGTAGAAACGTATAAAGCTTAGATGTTGCAGCAGAGCTTAGTGTGAACTTTTCAGGAAGACTGCACCTACCTACAAAGTGCTAGTGGTGAAAAAACATTTTTAAAGCTGTTAATTAATTAGGATTCAGTGATCGCAGATAGGCTTTTGCGTTAGCTCTGTTTAGATCTAGAGCTTCTTCTAAGAGATCCCAGTTTTGATTTCGTTGAGACCAGCAGCACAAAATGTATAGCAATAGCATTCCCCATCCTCTCCATATGAATAAACATGCATAAAAAAAAAAAATCTTTGGCAGCTGAGGGAGCTCAAAAAAAGTGCCCATAAGGTGACAGCACAGTGCAATATTTATTTAGCACTCAAATAGTGTTTTTTCCCTAAAACAATAGCTACATTTGAGTTTTGTGTGCAGCATTAAAAATTAATAATAGTTTGATTTTGGTTATCATTTCAAATATGCCATGGTAACAGAAAGTTTCATACCTCAGGCTGAGACCAGAATTGGTCAGACGGAGTGTAGTGAGCGCGTGGCTGCGTGTGCGGCACAGGCGGCTCATTCCTTGTGTGCACAGCCCTGTTCGCTCATGGCCCACGGTTAGATACTTCTGCTTCAGTAGCGACTAAAAGCTTTGATGAAGTCTTTTGCAATATTAACCTAGGCATCACTTCTGTAAACAGGGCTCTTATGCTGGCTGGCTCACAGCCAAAAAAAAAAAAAAAAAAAGGCTGGGAGCAGAGGGGGCCTGTGGGAAGGGGCTCTGAGATGCAAATCATGGTGGTGGTGCTCAGCACACTTTAATCCTTTGTCCACTTTAGCTGTGCACAGATAATGCAACTAATTCAAGTGCTTGTCTCTCTCAGTGAATTAGCTGGATGACCGCCTAAAACCTCTCCCCGGCAACAGCAAACCTGCAAAAAAAGGCAGAAGCACAGCTCCTCTCTGTTCCCAGCTGCCCTGTCCAACTCTTGAGTTTGTCCAGCAGATTTCTGGCTCCCCTCACATCTCCCTTGCGCCTGCTCACTGGGGAGGACTCTTGGCTTTTGTCCACCTTCTGCCCCTGGCTGCAGGACACCTTTTACCCTGGGCAGCCCGACCTGCACAGTCGCTGCAAGGACCCTGCAGATGTGCTGCCAAGTGCCACATGGCCTCCTCGCTGCCTCCTCACTGCCTTCCTCCTGCCTAAAGGTAAAGCAACAAGTTTGTTCCAGTGCTGGCCACACCGAACAACAGCAGCAGCACAGGGTAACCAGATAGGATGGACAATGCAAATGTGGAGGGCTAGCACGTGCTTTTGTGCTCTTATAGGCTCGATGTTCTTGGGCAACCTGCTCCTGGTGTTGAGCAGTGAACATGAAAGACCAGGGACACCTGACCAGGGACACAGGCAGATTTTCACATGCACATGATCGTCTCATGCTACTAGTGTTGGGAATAGGATTGAGGTTCATAGCAATAGCTGCACCTGGGTGCCTACTGCAAACAGTGTGCTTTTGTTGGGAGCAGATGAACCGGTGCAAAGGTGTTTCCCTCTACCAGCCCTTGCAATGCCTGTGGACAGACGGGTGCCCTGAATGGGACAAACTGCTGGTTTCAGTCTTTCTTTCCTGGCACTCTCTGCCAGTCACTGCCCTGATGAGCTAATTCTCTCTTGTTCAGGTTTGAATGTTTGTCCTGGTTTTGGATAACATAGAGTTAATTTTCTTCCAAGTAGCTGGTATAGTGCAGTGTTTTGGATTTAGTATGAGAATAATGCTGATACACTGATGTTTTAGTTGTTGCTAAGTAGTCCTTATGCTAGTCAAGGACTTTTCAGCTTCCCATGCTCTGCCAGGTGCATAAGAAGCTGGGAGGGGGCACAGCCAGGACAGCTGACCCAAACTCTCCGAAGGGATATTCCATACTATATGACGTCATGCTCAGTATATAAGTTGGGGGGAGTTGGCCAGAATGCAGCGATTGCTGCTCAGGGACTGGCTGGGCATTGGTCAGCAGGTGGTCAGCAGTCGCATCACTTGTTTTTCCTGGGTTTCGTTCCTCTCTCTCTCGTTATTTTCCTCTTCATTACAATATTATTGTTGTCATTGTTGTTATTATTATTTTATTTCAAGTATTAAACTGTTCTTATTTCAACCTATGAGTTTTCTTACTTCTGCCCTTCCAATTCTCTCCCCCATCCCACCGGGGGAGGGTGAGTGAGCGCGGTGCTTCGTTGCTGGCTGGGGTTAAACCATGACGGTCCTTTTTGGTGCCCAGCATGGAGCTCGAAGGGTTGAGATCATGACAGATTTGACCATTTAATAATCACTGGTCACAATGTTGTTTTATTTGTTCGCATGATTGTATTATGTAAATCCTTCTTTACAATATGTATTCCCTGCGGTGCTGTTTATCACTTCTGGGAGATGGGTCAAGTTTATCAGTTTGCTGTACTGTGTAACATGGGCTTCTGATACGATAATATTATTGGTAAAAAAACTAATTTGGGATTGGTAGGTGGTATTCCTGTCAACTCCGTACCTCGAGCGCCATCTCTCGGAAATCATTAATAATGACACTCTGCACCTTTTCCCCCCGGAGAACCAATTTATGGGGAAGACAAAGGGGAGGCTTCCCCCATTCTTTCACCTTTCCTTTCTCCTTCAGGCTAGTTTACACCAGATTTCAAGAATTTTGAACATCTTTGGGATGTTCAAGCCAGCGTCCTCCTATTGCTATGTCTCCTGAACGTGTTTCAGGTCTTGTTCAGGGTTAAACAACTATTTAAAAAAATCACCCCGAGATCTGCCCCGAGGCTGGATGCTCATGGGTGGCACTGCATGTGGGAGAGAATACGGGCAGGTACTTAGAGAACTTCTCACCTCCAGTGGTCTGGAACTTCACTCCCGAACAACTAAGCATCCTGATGAACTGATAGAATGCTTGGAAAAAAAAAAGTGCTGTGCTTATTCCAAAGAGGCACAATTTACTGCACTGTGCTGGGCCCTGGCTAGTATCTACCAAGCACTGGTCGGTATTATACAGCACCCTCTGGGAGAAGAGAAGGAAAACAAACCAACAGGCACTGCAGCTACTCCAACCCCAGCAGCAAGAGGCACTGATGGATCCCTGTTTTTTACTTTCTTCATCTCTCTCTGCCCAGCTCCAGATCCCTCTCTGTCCTGTAGCCTGTCAGTATTTTTTTTCTTTGGCTCTCTTTGTCTGGCTCCCTGTCCCTGTTGTTCCGTTTTTTCCTTCTTGGCCTTGTAGCACGTTGTGATTCTGTTTCTTTCTCGGCCTCTCCTTTCTCAGCTCCCCTTCCCTCACTTTTAATTCCTCCCTCTCTGTCCTGTTGCCCGTCAGATCCCTCCTCCCTTTCCATTTCACTCTTTCTTGCTTCCCATCCCTGTTTTTTAATTCCTCCCTCTCTGCCGCATAACCCATCGCCTTTTTATTTTCTCCATCTCTCTATGTCTCTCACTGCCCCTGTTTTTTAATTCTTCCTCTCTGCCCTGTACCCTGCCGCTATTTTTGCCTTTCTCTGTCCCTCTCTGTCCAGCTCCCTGTCCCTATTTATTAATTCCTCCCTCTTCTTCCATCACCCACTGCTATTCCCTGTGATCTCTCTCTCTGTGTCTGGCTCCCTGTCCCCAGTTTTTAATTCCTCCCTCTGCCCCCCTGTAGCCTGCCTGGATTTTTTTCTCGCTCTCTCTCTCTGTCCAATTCCCCTCTCTCCATGTTTTAATTCCACATTCTCTGTCCCATAGCCCAATGCTCTTTTTTTGTTTTTCTCCATATCTCTCCCTCCCGCTTCCTGCTGCTGTTTTTTATTTCCTCCCTACTGTCTTGTAGCCCATCACTGTTCGTTTGTTTTCTTTCTCCATGTCTCTCTGTCCAGCTCCCAGTCCCTGTTCTTAAATTCCTCTCTCTTCCCTATAGCCCACTGTTGTTTTTTTCCATCACGGTCTGTCTGGTTGCCTTTCTCCCTGTCTGGCTCCCTGTTCGTGTTTTGTTAATTCCTCCCTCTCTGCCCTGTTGTCTGTGTGACCTTTTGCCTTTGTCTCTCTCTAACCAGCTCTCTGTCCCTATTCATTAATTCCTCCCTCTCTGCCTTGTAGCCTACCGCTTTTGTCCTTTCCCCATTTCACTGTCTCTGGCTCCCCAGTGACCCTATTTTAGAATTCCCCCCCCTTCTTTCTGTACATATTGCTATTCTTTTTGCTCTCCATCTCTCTTTTTTGTTCCCACCCCTTCCCTCCATTGTTTGCAGTCCTGGCTCCCTGTCCCTGTTGTTTCATTCCTCCCTCTCTGCCCTGTTCTTGTAACTTCTTTGTCTTTCTCCAACTCTTGGTCCGGCTTCCTGGCCCTATTCTTTTTCCTCCCTCTGTCGTGCTGCCCGTCCCAGGTTTTTCCTGCATCTCCATCTTCCATCCTTCTTTGTCAGTCTCTCTGTTGCTCCCTCTCCCTCTTCCTGCTGCCTCTCTTCCTCCTGCTTCTTTCTCCACCTTTGTCAGGCTCCCCGTCCTTCTCTCGCTGTCCCATTCCCTGCCTCACACTTTCTCACTACACCGGCCTGTCTAGCCTGCTGCCGCTTTTTTCTTCTCGTGTCCTGCGCCCTACTCCTCATTTTTGGCAGCGTCCACCTCTGGCCAGCAGCCCATCGCTCCAGGAGCCAGCCGACCGTCTGTCTGTTCCTCGCCAAACTGACGAACGTGGCTCCGGGCATGACTGTCGAGGTGTCCTAGGGGCAGGGGGAGCGTCGGGGGCCCCGAGCCCCGGAGCAGACTCGCTCCTGGGACTTGTTATGTGCATGACTGAATAAACACTCGCCGTCTCTTTTGCCCTCACGGCTGCGTTTGCACGGGGCGAGGGGCTCTGACAGAGCTGTGGGGGTCGGGTGATGTCCCCCTGTTCCTGCTGGGCTCCAGCTGCGGACCGGGGCTGGAGGAGCCCCAGGTGCGGGCGCTGAGGCTGATGGCAACGGCCCCTCCCCGTAAAGGGGTGGCTGCCGGGGGAGGGGCTGGTGCTGCCCTGCCCCGGGCGGCCGTGGAGGGGTCAGTGTGAGCCAAGGGAACCACCGGGCTGCGGCTGCACCGAGGGAGAAGGTGAGCGGGGGCCGGGGAAACCCCCGAGGAGGGCGGCGGTGCCGCCGGGCGGGATCCGTGTCGGAGGCACGGAGCGGCGGCGGCGGGAGCTGCCCGGAGCCGCGCTGGGTCTCCGTGGGGCTTCCGGGTGCGTCGGCGGCGGGGAACGGTGTCCCCGCAAGGTCAGAAAGCAAGGATGGCTGCCTCTCGTGGCATGCCGGGAGCTGTAGTCCTGGTGCACGTAGCTTCCGGTCGGCCATGTTGTTTCCTGGAGCATGCCGGGAGTTGTAGTCTTCCGGCACTCGGCACCCGGGCGGCTGTCCTGTGTTTGCCAGTGTATGCCGGGAGGTGTAGTTTTTGTGGACCGGGCTGCCTGGCAGCCGCCTTGCTCTCGAGCGCGTGCGGCGCCACGTTGTCCTTGCTACCATCCCGGCCCCGCGGCGCGGCACGAGGTGTAGTTTTGTTGCCGGTTCCGTGTGGTTTTCTGCGGGCTTCCAGCTGCGTCCGCTTCCCGACAAGCGGTGCGGCCGCCCCTCGCGAGTGCGTGCGCCGTGGCGCGCCGCCCGGTGTCCAAATAGCGGTACTGCAGATCGCACGCGGCAGGGTGTGGCGCTCGTCCGTGCTCACTGCTGCCGTCTGGAGAAGGAAATGCGGTACTGCAGGTGGGCGCCGTGGAGGCGCCGCCGTGCACCACGCTGCCGTCCGCTGGTAACGGCAATGCCGTAGTGTGGCGCCTGCGGGTTGATGCCGCCGCGCTCGTCGCTGCCTCCCGGTAAGGAAAAGCCGCTGCCGCCCCACGTGCGCGGTGCCGGCGGGCGCTGGGCGCGCAAAGCGCGGAACTGCAGCGCCGGTGCCGCCCCCGGGCACGCTCCGCCCGGCGGCTGCTCGCTGCTGCTGCCGCCCCGTGGCCGAATCGCGGTACTGCAGCGCCGGCACCGCACAGGTGGGCAGCAGCGCCGCCGCCTTCGCTGCTGCCGCCCCGAAGCCGAAGCGTGGTGCTGCAGCCCGGCGTTCGCGCGCCGGCTCTGACCGCTCTGGCGCGCCGTGGGCGGCCGGCGCATGCGCGTTGCCCGGGAGCAGCATGGCGGCGAGTGAGGGCCGAGGCCACCGGTGAGGCGAGCGAGCCCCTTCGACAGATGCGGGGCGTTCCCTGGCCGCTCGGGGGTGGCGGAATGGGAAGCTTCAAATTGCCTGCTGCATCAGGCTCCCGGTCTGTTGGAGGCGAGCCACGTCAGGACAACCAGGGAGTTACCCGAGAACTGATAGACGGGAAGAGGGGAAGGAGGCGGACCTGCCCCCGGCACAGACGCCAGGCATCTCCCCAACTCGCCAGAGCTCCTCCTGAGTCTCCCCGGGCCCTGCTCCTGTGCAGCAGTCTCCAGCTCCAGCACATCCNCCGCCCCACGTGCGCGGTGCCGGCGGGCGCTGGGCGCGCAAAGCGCGGAACTGCAGCGCCGGTGCCGCCCCCGGGCACGCTCCGCCCGGCGGCTGCTCGCTGCTGCTGCCGCCCCGTGGCCGAATCGCGGTACTGCAGCGCCGGCACCGCACAGGTGGGCAGCAGCGCCGCCGCCTTCGCTGCTGCCGCCCCGAAGCCGAAGCGTGGTGCTGCAGCCCGGCGTTCGCGCGCCGGCTCTGACCGCTCCGGCGCGCCGTGGGCGGCCGGCGCATGCGCGTTGCCCGGGAGCAGCATGGCGGCGAGTGAGGGCCGAGGCCACCGGTGAGGCGAGCGAGCCCCTTCGACAGATGCGGGGCGTTCCCTGGCCGCTCGGGGGTGGCGGAATGGGAAGCTTCAAATTGCCTGCTGCATCAGGCTCCCGGTCTGTTGGAGGCGAGCCACGTCAGGACAACCAGGGAGTTACCCGAGAACTGATAGACGGGAAGAGGGGAAGGAGGCGGACCTGCCCCCGGCACAGACGCCAGGCATCTCCCCAACTCGCCAGAGCTCCTCCTGAGTCTCCCCGGGCCCTGCTCCTGTGCAGCAGTCTCCAGCTCCAGCACATCCCCTAAGCCTGTCCTGTAGCCTTAGGTCACCCCCAAGCCGTGTTGTGAAGACCGCAAGCTGGCCCTCAAATGTGCTTGATCCTTCCTTAACGTGGGTACTGTTAGCAGCAGTGTGGGGAAAGAGCAGCATCTCCAGAAGGCCCTGCAGAAAGAGAGGCTTCAGCCAGGGGCAAGTTACGCTAATCATGGTCGCTGCTGCTTCTTTCCCTCTCCCAGAGGCCATGCTGGGGATGCAGTTTTCCGTTCCCCCTGCGAATGGCATTGACTGCAGCTGCCTCAGGCTTGTGTCGGTTATCTCTGCCTGGCCTTGCTGCCCTTGCAGCATAGGGGTGAAAAGAGACAGGCGGAGCACTTGCTGGCTGTGGAGAGAAGTTGCCATGACTGAAGCTGGAGAAGCCAGAGAAAGGTAAAGAAAAAGAAATCAAAAGCCATCCGTCCGGCAGCTGCCTCCTGCTGCAGGCAAGAGAAAGCCTGCCTCTCTGGGTGAGGAAGGATGCCTCTTCGTAGGCTGCAGCGGGCCAGGCTGCCAACATGGACCGCAGGGCCTATATGTGTCACCAACAGTGTGGTGCGGCCACGTAGAGCACAAGTGAGCAAGACTACTTTTCTAGGAAGCCTTGCCTTATAAGAGCTGTGAGACACCTACGTATCCTCTTAGATGGAGGACAGCCAAGCAACCAGAGTTACAGAAGAGGAAGGGAGGAGAGAAGGAGAAAGAAGCATCTGAACTGTTAAAGTCTCCTGGTAGCACCGAGAGCGAGAGCTGCAGTGAGTCCCAGGTCTTCAGTCCCCATTGCTTTTTTCTCCATCTCGGTCCATATCCCTGTCCCTCTCTTGCTGTCCCTCTGCCCTGCTTCCTCTCGCTATCTTTTCTGTCTTTCTCGCTCTGTCCCATTTCCTCTCCCATCCTTTCTAACTGTATTCCCCTGTCCAGCTAGCTGTCCCTTCTTCCCTTTCTCTCTTCCTCAGTATTTTTTTCTTCCATCTCTCTCCCGCTGCCTATCACAGTTTTTTTTTTTTCCTCGATCCCTTTTTCTCTCTCTGTCATTCTGTTATGCTCCCTGTGTCTATTTTTTAATTCCTCCATCTCTGTGCTGCAGCCCATCGCTGTTTTTTTCCTTTCATCCTTTTGTCCTGCACCCTGTCCTTGTCCCTCTTTCCCTTTTTCCTACCTCCTGCCCTTTTCCCTTTTCTTGCTCCATCTCTCTGTCGTGCTCCTTATCCCTCTCACTCTGTCTGTTTGTCCTTCTCCTTGCCTTTCTGCCCATTTCTCTGTCCTGTTCCCTCTCTGTTTTTTATTCTCTGTCACTTTGTCCTGTTCCCTGTCATTGTTTTTTCTCACTCCATCTCTGTCCTGCAGCCCAGTGCTGTTTTTTCCTTCTCCATCTATGTCTCCTGCTGCCCATCCTAGGCTTTTTCCCCTCCATCCCTGTCCTGCTACCTGTCTCTTATTTTTGCCTTTCACTTTGTCCTGCTTCCCTGTCTCTTTTTTCTCTTTCTGTATCACCTTGTCTTGCTCCCTGTTTCTGTCTTTCTCTGACACTCTGTGTCCTGCTCCTTGTCCTTTTTTTTCCCCTCTCTATCCCCCATCCTTATTCCTGTCTTTCCTTTTTCTCTTTTTATTCTTCTGCCCCAATGCTTCTTTCTCCACCTCTGTTGTGCTCCTTGCCCCCTGTTTCCTCTCACTGTTCCTCTGTCCTGCTTCCTGTCTCCGTTCTTTCTGTGTTTACTTCTCTGTCCTGCTGCCTGTCCTGTCATTTCTTGCTATACCTCCCTGTGCAGCCAGCTCTCCCTTTTTTCTTTTCTCTCCTCCTCTGTCCTGCTCCCTGGCCCTTTTTTCTCTTCCTGTGTCTCTGTCCTCTAACCGATTGTTCGTTCCCCCCCCGTCTCTTTGTACAGATCTGATCCTTTCTTTATTTCTCAATCCCTTTGTCCTGTTTGCAGTCCTTTTTCTCTTTCTGTTTGTATGTCCTGCACCCTGTCACCGTCTTTGTCCCTCCTTCGTTCTTCCTCTCCTTCTCCCCCATCTCTCGCTCCCTCTATCCTGCTCACTGACCCTACATTTTCTTGCTCCCCCCCTCTGCAAGGCTCCTCGTCCCTATTTTTCTACCTCTCTGACCTTTTCTTTCAGCCTTCCTTTCTCNGGGAAGGAGGCGGACCTGCCCCCGGCACAGACGCCAGGCATCTCCCCAACTCGCCAGAGCTCCTCCTGAGTCTCCCCGGGCCCTGCTCCTGTGCAGCAGTCTCCAGCTCCAGCACATCCCCTAAGCCTGTCCCGTAGCCTTAGGTCACCCCCAAGCCGTGTTGTGAAGACCGCAAGCTGGCCCTCAAATGTGCTTGATCCTTCCTTAACGTGGGTACTGTTAGCAGCAGTGTGGGGAAAGAGCAGCATCTCCAGAAGGCCCTGCAGAAAGAGAGGCTTCAGCCAGGGGCAAGTTACGCTAATCATGGTCGCTGCTGCTTCTTTCCCTCTCCCAGAGGCCATGCTGGGGATGCAGTTTTCCGTTCCCCCTGCGAATGGCATTGACTGCAGCTGCCTCAGGCTTGTGTCGGTTATCTCTGCCTGGCCTTGCTGCCCTTGCAGCATAGGGGTGAAAAGAGACAGGCGGAGCACTTGCTGGCTGTGGAGAGAAGTTGCCATGACTGAAGCTGGAGAAGCCAGAGAAAGGTAAAGAAAAAGAAATCAAAAGCCATCCGTCCGGCAGCTGCCTCCTGCTGCAGGCAAGAGAAAGCCTGCCTCTCTGGGTGAGGAAGGATGCCTCTTCGTAGTCTGCAGCGGGCCAGGCTGCCAACATGGACCGCAGGGCCTATATGTGTCACCAACAGTGTGGTGCGGCCACGTAGAGCACAAGTGAGCAAGACTACTTTTCTAGGAAGCCTTGCCTTATAAGAGCTGTGAGACACCTACGTATCCTCTTAGATGGAGGACAGCCAAGCAACCAGAGTTACAGAAGAGGAAGGGAGGAGAGAAGGAGAAAGAAGCATCTGAACTGTTAAAGTCTCCTGGTAGCACCGAGAGCGAGAGCTGCAGTGAGTCCCAGGTCTTCAGTCCCCATTGCTTTTTTCTCCATCTCGGTCCATATCCCTGTCCCTCTCTTGCTGTCCCTCTGCCCTGCTTCCTCTCGCTATCTTTTCTGTCTTTCTCGCTCTGTCCCATTTCCTCTCCCATCCTTTCTAACTGTATTCCCCTGTCCAGCTAGCTGTCCCTTCTTCCCTTTCTCTCTTCCTCAGTATTTTTTTCTTCCATCTCTCTCCCGCTGCCTATCACAGTTTTTTTTTTTTCCTCGATCCCTTTTTCTCTCTCTGTCATTCTGTTATGCTCCCTGTGTCTATTTTTTAATTCCTCCATCTCTGTGCTGCAGCCCATCGCTGTTTTTTCCCTTTCATCCTTTTGTCCTGCACCCTGTCCTTGTCCCTCTTTCCCTTTTTCCTACCTCCTGCCCTTTTCCCTTTTCTTGCTCCATCTCTCTGTCGTGCTCCTTATCCCTCTCACTCTGTCTGTTTGTCCTTCTCCTTGCCTTTCTGCCCATTTCTCTGTCCTGTTCCCTCTCTGTTTTTTATTCTCTGTCACTTTGTCCTGTTCCCTGTCATTGTTTTTTCTCACTCCATCTCTGTCCTGCAGCCCAGTGCTGTTTTTTCCTTCTCCATCTATGTCTCCTGCTGCCCATCCTAGGCTTTTTCCCCTCCATCCCTGTCCTGCTACCTGTCTCTTATTTTTGCCTTTCACTTTGTCCTGCTTCCCTGTCTCTTTTTTCTCTTTCTGTATCACCTTGTCTTGCTCCCTGTTTCTGTCTTTCTCTGACAATCTGTGTCCTGCTCCTTGTCCTTTTTTTTCCCCTCTCTATCCCCCATCCTTATTCCTGTCTTTCCTTTTTCTCTTTTTATTCTTCTGCCCCAATGCTTCTTTCTCCACCTCTGTTGTGCTCCTTGCCCCCTGTTTCCTCTCACTGTTCCTCTGTCCTGCTTCCTGTCTCCGTTCTTTCTGTGTTTACTTCTCTGTCCTGCTGCCTGTCCTGTCATTTCTTGCTATACCTCCCTGTGCAGCCAGCTCTCCCTTTTTTCTTTTCTCTCCTCCTCTGTCCTGCTCCCTGGCCCTTTTTTCTCTTCCTGTGTCTCTGTCCTCTAACCCATTGTTGGTTCCCCCCCCGTCTCTTTGTACAGATCTGATCCTTTCTTTATTTCTCAATCCCTTTGTCCTGTTTGCAGTCCTTTTTCTCTTTCTGTTTGTATGTCCTGCACCCTGTCACCGTCTTTGTCCCTCCTTCGTTCTTCCTCTCCTTCTCCCCCATCTCTCGCTCCCTCTATCCTGCTCACTGACCCTACATTTTCTTGCTCCACCCCTCTGCAAGGCTCCTCGTCCCTATTTTTCTACCTCTCTGACCTTTTCTTTCAGCCTTCCTTTCTCTCTCTGCTTCTCAGTCTTCTCCTTTGTCTTATTTTTCTCTTTCTACTCCTCTGTTCTGCTCCCCATCACCATATTAAATATGGACGGGACAGGGCTAGGGTGCCTGTGTAGGCGCAGAAGAGCAGCATTGTCGGCTGGTTTGGTTGCTGACTTTCGTTTCCCTCTGGGCCAGGGCGGCAGCTGGAGCCACATCAGGGCAGGTGAGGGCCTGTGGGACTGGGCGTGTTATGGGGCCTTGGGTGTGGCGGGTCTTGGATGTGGGATCCCCCAGTTGGAGTCTCCATGGACAGGTCTGGGCTCTGCCCTCCTGGGGCCAACCAGGGCAGAAGTGGCCCTGGGACCAACACTGCCCCAGGGTCATTGTGGGGGTTTTGGGACTGAACCTGTGTCTGGCCAGGGTGAGCAGGGGCAGCCTCATCCCATCCCCATCTGTCCTCGCTGGGGTCGAGCAGCGGTGGCCCTGAGGGCTCCTGTGGCACCAGGCGGGTCCCAGTGCCTGCACAGGCGGGGAAGGGCCCTGACCGCTGCTGCCAGCTGCTGGCAGTTCTTGGAGAGGGGATGACTGGGCATGGCTCCCCATGGGGGTCCTTCAGCTGGGGCGGGTTTGGGGTGCGGGCCCTGCGGTAATGCTGGCAAAATAAAGAACTGAAACAGCAGTAGTAAAGCGATGCCTGGCCTGTGCTGGTGCTGTCCTGCAGAGGCGTGGGGCCGGGCCCTCCACAGTTCCCAAGCACGCCCCAAAACTGCATGTGGGGCCCTGGGGATGCAGGGCTGGGGGCTGGCTACACTCCCCTCAGCATCGCACGTGGGAACTGCAAAGGGGGTCAAAAAACAGACAGGGTGAGCTGGTTTGGGGCCCGAAAATGGAGACCAGATCTTCTGTTCCTGGGGCTTGAAAACAGGGTCATGGGGCTAAGAAACAGATTGAGTCATGTGTTTTCAGGACCTGAGAGAGGGGACTAAGTTGTGTGGTTTTGGGCTCAGGAACCAGAGGTAAAGCACTGCATTTTTGGGACTTGAGAATAGTCTCAGCAGCTGGGTTTTTAGGCTCAGAAGTGAGCACTAAGTTGGTTTGGGGGCCAAAAGCAGAAGCCGATTTCGCTGTTTGTGCAGGGGTTGGGAGGGCATTGGGGGCTGTGGAGGAAAGCAGGGGGTGGGAAAGAAGAAAGGGTGCATGGACTCTCCCAGGAGGTGGGGGTGTGGTCCTGTCGGACCCTGCAGTTCAGGAGGCTGAACTCAACATCTGAGGTGATCTCTGGGGGGAATGGTGCTTTCAGACCCCACATACCCTCTTGGAGACCAGCTCTTTTTTGTATGCTGCTTAGAATAGTTATTAAGTAATTAATCATAGAAACTAATTAATATTTATACAATGTATAGCTATGACAGTAATAGTAATACTCAAGTTATGACAGCAATTGATTTATGACCTTGTCAAAGGCCCAGACTGCTGCAAATAGCTGGAGCTTGTAAGAAGAAGGAGCTGAAATCAGCTGGAGCTTCAGTGAGGAGCTGGACCTTCAATTAGCCCAAACTGGAGCAAGCAGGAGCTAGAACGAGACGGTGTGTCCGCTGGGTGGAGTATGTCTTAGCCAGAGGCAAAATTACCTGCAGCTGTAATGAGCAGGAGCTGCAGTTTGCTGGAGTGTCTATTTGCTGGAGCATCTGTCGGCCGGACTGCACTCCCAGCACAGCTGAAGAGCAGCCAGGCGCAGGCAGGGCTGTCCCCAGCAAGGAGCTCCGAGCAGCAGGGAGGCGAGTTGTCCTTCTGCCAGCAGAGAGCCTGGCCTCTTCCCTCGAGGATTAAATCCATGCCATGCGCCTCTCTTTGCGTGGAGGGTCTCTCCCAGTCCCTTTCCTGAGGGCCGAAGTGAGGTGGGGGTCCCCTGGCTCTTCTGGGGCAGCCCTGCTGCGAGGGGGTGCGGGTGAGGCAGCAGCACGAGGTGTTTTCATCTGCCCAGTACCTGGCAAAGGGGAGAGAAACCGGCCGGTCAGAGCTCCCGGGGTGCACAGCCTGGCCCCGCATGGCCCCTCTGGCAGAATTCTTCCCTGTGTTTTTACCGTTGGCTGGGTGTGACAAACAGGTTCATATTTTGCCTCCTCTTTTCCCAGTGTCACCTTCTGCATCACGTGAAGAAAATCCTGCGTGGTTGATGCCACTTGCTGCTCAGGTAATGGCACATATGGGGCTGAGGGAGCGGGGAGAAACATTTGCGAGTTCAAGGACACTGCACATCAAACCCAGAGAAAAGGTAAATTTGCTGCCAGTGCAGAAAAACTGATGAGNCTGCAAATAGCTGGAGCTTGTAAGAAGAAGGAGCTGAAATCAGCTGGAGCTTCAGTGAGGAGCTGGACCTTCAATTAGCCCAAACTGGAGCAAGCAGGAGCTAGAACGAGACGGTGTGTCCGCTGGGTGGAGTATGTCTTAGCCAGAGGCAAAATTACCTGCAGCTGTAATGAGCAGGAGCTGCAGTTTGCTGGAGTGTCTATTTGCTGGAGCATCTGTCGGCCGGACTGCACTCCCAGCACAGCTGAAGAGCAGCCAGGCGCAGGCAGGGCTGTCCCCAGCAAGGAGCTCCGAGCAGCAGGGAGGCGAGTTGTCCTTCTGCCAGCAGAGAGCCTGGCCTCTTCCCTCGAGGATTAAATCCATGCCATGCGCCTCTCTTTGCGTGGAGGGTCTCTCCCAGTCCCTTTCCTGAGGGCCGAAGTGAGGTGGGGGTCCCCTGGCTCTTCTGGGGCAGCCCTGCTGCGAGGGGGTGCGGGTGAGGCAGCAGCACGAGGTGTTTTCATCTGCCCAGTACCTGGCAAAGGGGAGAGAAACCGGCCGGTCAGAGCTCCCGGGGTGCACAGCCTGGCCCCGCATGGCCCCTCTGGCAGAATTCTTCCCTGTGTTTTTACCGTTGGCTGGGTGTGACAAACAGGTTCATATTTTGCCTCCTCTTTTCCCAGTGTCACCTTCTGCATCACGTGAAGAAAATCCTGCGTGGTTGATGCCACTTGCTGCTCAGGTAATGGCACATATGGGGCTGAGGGAGCGGGGAGAAACATTTGCGAGTTCAAGGACACTGCACATCAAACCCAGAGAAAAGGTAAATTTGCTGCCAGTGCAGAAAAACTGATGAGCAATTGCTGTTAACAGAGCATGCCTTGTTCCTGAACTGGTCCCTTGGTAGTTATGAATGTTTTCCTTTCAGGAAAAAGAATGAACTTTCATTTACAATAAATTAAGAGCTGCCTGTTACCTTCTTCAGGGTCAAATGTTTCTTTTCTATTTGATCATACTGATTTTATGGGCAGGTTGGAAATAGCCTTTTATTTTTATATGCATAACTAAATTTTTAGTAATATGTGGTGTCAGTATAGTTCATTTTTGAGCACCTAGATGCCAGTAGAAATGTAATGAATGAAACATGGTAGAAAATGATATTTAAATTTGATTTTTATTCAATTTTTTTTTCATTAGAGTGTTGATGGCATGATGTCCTGTGGCTCAATCCACATTTTGTTCCGTGGAGTCTTCACTCTAGGACTTTTATGTAAAAAAAGTTTGTCCTTCCAAAAAAGAACAACTCATTCATAGGATTGGGGGGTAGACTTGGAGAGTCTCTTAAGTACATGATCAGAATTAAAGGCAAACTTCACTTAATGTTGCTGCTGTTGGTCTTCACTCTCATTAATTTCCCCACTGCTCCATCACAGTTGGGAGTTCTGAATCCTTATTTTTTTCAGTCTCTGACACATTTTTCTCCCCAAGGAGAGGCTATGTTTAAAAATTAATTAGTTTCCTCACAAATGCATCAGTCAATAAAATTGAGTTATGATTATTAAAACCACAAAAATGACACCAGTCTTATAGATCTGGGCTATTTCTGAACATGTGTTCATCACATGCAAATGTCATTGGGATACAGATCATCTGTGCTTCATGCTCTTACAAGACAATATGTTGAGACAGGAATGAGCTCTGAAGGGCGGGGCAGGGAGCTGTCCTTGCACTAGGAGAGTACTTAGCAACAACTGAAAACATCAGTGTGTTATCAACATTCTCCTCATACTAAATCCAAAACAGAGCACTAGGAAGAAATTTAACCCTAGCCCAGCTGAAACCAGGACAGGGAGAAGGTCATGGGGTTTTTTGTTTGGTTTTTTGTGGGGTGTGGATTTTTTTGAGGGGGGGGGGGAGGTGGCTTTAAAAAAAAGAGTGCAACATTGAGTGGTGGCAACCTATAGGTGCTTTTGCTGCTTGAGCTCTCCTTTTCTTCTTTTTCATGGCTATAATTTTAATTTGGATAATTTTAAAAGAGCACCATTTCACCATGGTTGCCCTTTCTTCTGCCATGAAAGTAAAAGACAGATGGAAAGCATCTATAGTGGTCTATAAGTACAAGGTGTGTCTGTGATGTGTGTCTGCATTTTTCCTAAGGTACTTGTAGTATGGGGTTTCAAGTTAACATTGAGAATGTGGCAACTCTCCTTCTATAGTTTTTATATGAAATATTTTAATACAAATGCTAAAAATGAGGTCTGTTCTGGAGCATGTTATGCCTATGCAAAGCTTATTTCTCTCTATTTATTTTCTCTTCCTGAAAGCATAATCTTCTGTTTCTGTGTGCTTACTATTAAATGATACTGTGAAAATAACTTTGTACAATAAGAGGAAAGAAACTGTAAGAGTTCAGATGTTCAGAAATCGGTGTCATTTCCGCATATTTTCCAGACTTTCCCAAGAAGCATCAGCAGCCTTGTAACTAGTCACAGTGAGTCCTAATGGTGGTTTTGGTGAGTTCAGTAAGGTCCTTTTTCCTTAACCTACAGTGTGTAAATTTTTACTTCAGTTGGAAAGAGATTTTCCAGAATGGAAATCTTTCTTAAAGAAGTTGCATTTTATGAACTTCCCGTCAGAGTGGATCTTCAGAAATTATGTACTTGGCAGTGGAAGTCATCAGCAACAAGACTTTTCACTATCTTGGAGGGGGGAGAAGAAAAAAAGGAAAAAAAAAAAATCCATTTCCTTCCAAAGAACCAAGCACAGCACGTCTTCCAATAATTGATGTATTGTTGGTCTTTGGTTCTCAGGTGTAACAGTCGACATATCGTAAAAACGTGTTCCTCTGCATGCTTTAGTACAGCCAAAAGCGTAAGCAAATCCGCCAATCCTTTTTGGTAGCCCTATGTATTGCAGCAATAGGGATTTGATTCCCCAAGCCCCACCCCCGCCCCGCCACCAGGAGGACCGGAGAATCGGTACACTCTTNAACCATATGGGAGATCTCTTAACTGATTTTGCTATCACAACTGAAACTTAAAAAAAAAAGTTAAAATTGTATAATTTACAAACTGACTTGCATTGTGTAAACTGTAACTGCCAAATAGCTGTAGCATGCAATTTATTAGGTGTATTTAGGCAGTTAGGTATTTGTTTTAAATCTTTAAAAAGAGAGACAACTGAATGTTACGGTTTTTTTTTTTTCCCCAATGTTTTGACGGAGGGCTCTGAAGTACTTTATTTCTGTCTTGCTTTCAATGGCACGTTTCCCTGGCAGTTTGGTAGCATCACTCTCAGTGCAGCTGGCCAGATGTCCCTCCTAATTATGTAACACACAAAAAAACCCCTAGTCAAATTATAGCTGTGTATTTTGGAGATAGATGATTTAATGGTATCAATTCACAGTTATGCAAGTTAAATTAATGCAAAAGGAAAATCAAATATTTTTATAGTATAAATATTTTTATTGTATGTATATAAACATACGCATACCTTCTTAGTATAAAATGAATGACTAAGATTTGTTCTTTTTTTCCATTTTATTCTTTAAAGTTTTACACTTCACTTTCAG
>VZTQ01006818.1:0-39393 GCA_013400755.1 Pelecanoides urinatrix | reverse complement strand
GGGGGGGGGGGACGGTTGGGGGTGGCGAGTGGCTCCTTATCTTTGCCTCGCCCCGCAGACGTGCCCGCTGCTGCTTCGCGTCTTCACCACCAACAACGGGCGGCACCACCGCATGGACGAGTTCTCCCGCGGCAACGTGCCCTCCAGCGAGCTGCAGATTTACACCTGGTGAGTGCGCGGCGGCGGCCCGGGCCCCTCCGCCCGGTCCTCGGGCACTGAGGCGAGCGGGGCCCTGCGGACGGGCCTCCAAGCGGTATCGGGGAACTTGCCTGGCTTGAACTCCCTGTCCGAGGCTCAGCTGCAGGGGGGCGGTCGATAGGCCTCATTTACAGCAGGAAACGTGGGGAGGTTTTCGTGGGGGCCGTTGTGCGCGCCGCTGTGGCGGCAGCTGCGCGGGGGAAGGCAGCTGCCACTGAAACACGGCGCTTCTGCCTACAGCCGTGCCGGCTTAGACGTGGCATCCGCGGAAGCGCAACTTTAGCTACGTGCTGAGTGCCGCACACTGAAACTTACTGCGGCTGAATTGCGCAGTTACTGATGCACGTAATCAGAGGCTTGTGTTGTGGTGTATCTTTAATTATCACAACGAATCTATTCAACACAGAAGTTCTCCTTTAACTAGTGCTTAAATTTTGTTCCAACAGCCCTGTTTTTTCAATAGAAGTAGTTGTCCCGGAAGGCTTGAACTGTTGTGTGAATGGTGTGTTGGTTTTAAGTCCGAGCCTCTTGAGGGTGGAGTAATGTGTTTCTTTTTGTCGGGTCAGGTAGCAGTGCTTTAGCAGAGAGCTGCTTTTTATTGCTTTCAGATTTAGTTTGGAGCACTGCTCTAGTGTGCGTTGCAAACATGTTAGTTTTTGTTTATAGTATTTTGAAGAATGCTTTTGAAAGTGAATTATACTACTTTTTAAATCTTATTTTTCCTTCAAGGTGTCTGCTAGGGTTATAACTTGTACGTCACATGGTTGAATAAATCCATTTTTGGGGCTAGCAAAGCATGCAGTTCTAATTTACTTCTTAATGGGATTTATGGACTCAGTCCAGGCTATTGATGGTGTCTGAGCTGTTTGCCATCTGCAGAAGTCAGAATGGGCATTGTCTGTCAACACACTGCTCCTTGGTTGCTTGGAGTGAGTGTACAGTCTGTATAATTGGAGCCGCTTTAGTTGTGAGGATTGAGTCCTTTTGTTTTTGAAATTCTAGAAATGAGCTTTAGCCTTGGTCTGGTTGAATGCTGAGAAAAGGAAGAGTGCTGCTGGTTAGGGCACAAATGGAAATACTGATGGAAATGGAAAACTATTCATGATTTTTTTTTTCTTTTATTCCTACATTTCCTCTAGTATTCAAGAAGCTATTTTAACATAGACACCAACCTCGGTGAGGAAACACAGTGTTCGTTGTATAAATGCATTCATGCATTTTTAAAAAAAGTTCCCTGCTGTTTAAATAGTAACTCTTTTGGGAGATATGGAAAAGCAGGTGTTGAAACATGCACAGAGGTGAAGAGACTTGTCTAGTATGGCAGTAAATTAGAAGCTACTACAGCTAGAGCCACATTTGCATATTTGTTGCCTCCAGTAAGTGGTGAATTCTCCCAGGTGTTATAATCAATAACTACAGCAGCTTCTTGTCACTTGATTGTTAGACCAAAATGTACTGTTTGGAATGCCATGTAGTTATGAAATCGATGGCTCACTGTGTAGCTGAAACGCAAGATCTTAATCATCTTCAGGTATTGACAGAAAGTATGCCAAGGCAAGGAAACGTATGGTTAAGTTGTAGCAATATATTGATTGCACCTTAAACAGATTTTGGGAAGCTTTATTTATTGTTGTTGCTTTTGAGAATGTGAACCGCTTTGGTTTGTTTGTTTAATCTAGGATGGATGCAACTCTGAAAGAGCTGACCAGCTTAGTGAAAGAAGTCTACCCAGAAGCACGGAAGAAGGGCACACACTTCAATTTTGCAATTGTTTTCACAGATCTCAAGAGGCCTGGATATAGGTAAATGGCATTTCTTTTCTGGGTTAATAGAAGACTTCAGGCACCAGAGCAGTAAATTATTTTTCATTAACACTGATTTTAACAAATCAAACTTCTAAAGTCTTGATAACAGACTATATGATGACCACTGCAAACTCTAAATTTTGCTTGGTGGACATGGTTGCTAATGTGTTCCCCAATGAACCCGTGTGCTTGAAGGCTTTGGTTGCTGTATTGGCAACTGACCAGAACACAGACCTACTGCTTGAGATAAAGCTTTGTTTCTGGTGATATGAGGCGTGGTAGGTCTTGTATCTGAGAATGCATTTGAGTTTTAGCAGTGATCTTGTTGCAGGTATCTATCTTCCAAAACTGTATGAGCTAACCCTTGTCAGCAGCCAGTGGACATATCCTGCTCTGTAATCTGTGGGCTCTTGTTTGTGTGTATGGAAGGGGGCAAGGCGTTCTCTCTAGTATTTAACTTAATACGGTAGAAGGTTCCTCCACCCCTTTGCCCCATCAGAAAGAGGATTCTGTGTAGCTTTTCTTGGTGTACCTGGTACTGGAGGGGAGAAAACCCCCAGAACCTGTGTACATAGCTAAATGCTAAATACAGTGCAGAGGATGGCATGGGAAGGTTGTCATTAGCCAATACAGTTCCTGGTTTCAACATCTAGAGAGATTTGCCTCTAACTACCTTGCCTTTTCTCTCCTGTGCGCAGGGTGAAGGAGATCGGCAGTACCATGTCAGGCAGAAAGGGCACAGATGATTCCATGACATTGCAGTCTCAGAAATTCCAGATAGGAGACTACTTGGATATAGCAATTACTCCTCCGAATCGTGCACCACCCCCATCAAGCCGCATGAGACCATACTAAACTATTGCTTCTTTGTATGATGACATCTTCTGTTTATTCCTACTTGCTGTTCTAAAGCAGGCTTTTTTTTTTGCTGTTCTAAGGCAGGCTTTTTTTTGCTTTTGTTGCTAAGCAAGAACACCTGAAGACAAAGCTAAGCATCAGAAATGAAAGTTATCTTTTAAACCTTAACTTTTAGTTTATTTGTTTAGAAGAAACACTTAATCTTTAGCAGTGCCATCATCCTACCCCTGATTGTTACAGCTTGAACAGTAAGTCAGTGTGTCCAGTGTTTCAAGATTTCCATAAAATACAACCAGGAGGATTACAGGTGTTCTGTAGTTCTGTCTTGTTTGGAATAAAGATTGATGTTATTAATCTTTTGATAGTGTGGTGGTGGTTTGTTTTGTTTTTTAAAGTGAATTTCTGCAGAGAAATTTTGAACTTGGCTTTTAAGCAGAAGTGCTTGCCAGTTTCTTCTGTCACTGCAGGGGGAGATCTTGAGACATGCAAGTGCCTCTGGTCTTACAGCATGCTCCTGCTGTCCCGGGGCTGTGTGCCTCTGCTGCCTGACCCAGAGCATCCAGCTGGTCCGGAGAGAGCCAGACGCTTGTCTTCTGCATGTTGTGTCCCTGTGTGCTGAGAAAGACAAGAGCAGGAGAAGTAGAAGCTGTAGCTGCTCCTTAGGGCCTTCACCTTCCTCACTTAAGGCATTAGCAGAGCAGAGGCTAAGACTGAAGTAAGTGTTCCTGTCTGCTGAGGACAAGGCATGCCTTCTTCCATGAGCTATGAGTTAATACTTTTTTTTTCTCTCTCAGGAGTCCCTCGGTGCAGTATAGCCTGCGGGATTTTAGGTTCAGTCCTGCTCATGGTTCACCCTCTTCTGTCCCTGTTCTCTGGCTTCTAAATTAGGGAGTTGTGATTTCAACCTTCATGAATGACCCTCATTTGCAGAATCACCTGCATCCCAGTCACTTTTTCCCCTGAGACTGAAGAGGTTGAAAAGTGCTCCTCACCCTTTTTTTTAAAAGAGAGCTCAAGAAAAGACAATATAAATGCTGCTTTATAAAGGGCTGTGGGCCTGGAAGTGGCAATGGAGCTGGTCTAGCGTGGCCAGAGATGGGATGGGTGGGATGTTTTGCCAGGGTGAAGGCATTCGCCTCCGGTGTGAGGGGGAGGCTCTCAACAATACTGCTGCTGTGAGGATCCCATGTGTCATAACAGCTCAGTGGTTTCTGCGTCACCAGGGGCTGGTTTGGTCAGGCTTGGGACCCCTGCCGCCTGTGTGCTGCGTCATGGCCAGCAGGTCAGCTGTCTGGTTTTTGGCACCTTACAGAGCTGGGCAAACAGAGAAGTGAAGACCACTGCTAAGTGGCCTGCTCGCCACAGTGCATCATCCATGCTGCAAAATGAGTGAGGTGAGTCCTGCAGTAACCAGCATGTAATTACAGAATTGCACAGCCTCCCATGAAAGGCAAGGACAGATGTGCCATTAGAGGTACACAAGAATATGGGTGTTTCGTCATTTTTCTGTCCTGGTTTTTGCTTTAATTGTGTTTAAGAATAATTCTCAAAATTAAATGTAGTCAATATATAAGGCAACAGCAGCAAGTGAGCCCATGTCTGTGACTCAGCTGCTCTGGGAGGCAGCTTGGCTTTACTGCCAGAATGGGAGACATGGCCCAAGTGAGGGCTTGTGCCTGCCCAGCCTGGGGCAGCTCTTCACACACCAGAGAAAAAGAGGAACAACCTACTGGCTTTATATTTGGTGACCCATGAAGCAAAATCACCAGGAAACGAACAAGCAGAACCAACTGCCTTCAGTAGCAAATACTTCAGCTTGACTGCTTAGGTGTGGAGTTCACCTTCATGTGGCTGCCATGGAAGTATAAACCTCAGCTGACCTCTTCCCTGGCTGCTTCGGGCTAAACATCTCTCAAGAAAGAGCTTTGCCCTCAAACACTTGCACTTCACACAGAAAGGTAATGCAGAAGTGAAGAGAGTTCAGCTTTCTGTACCTATTTTTATGGGAAAAGACACCTGAGAGATCAGTGCAGTTAGGGTTAGGGGTTCCTTACATCAAAAATTCACTGCACAACCAAGGCCAACAGCATCAGTTTTGAACTCGGACATGGGGATATAGCGAGCAGCTGTGAAAGCAGACAGCACCAGGGTACAACATTCCAGATGTGGCAAGAGGTGGAGTGGTAAGTGAAAGTTGTCACCTGTTGAGCTCCTACTGCACAGGAGGGAATTTACTCACAGTAACAAGGTTGTGTGTCTCTTTCAAAGCTACTATAAAAGCTGAGGAAAGATGTCAGTCACTAAAAAGAGCAAAATAGGTACAGCGCTGTGGTTCAGGGAAATTAAAACAAGATCTCAAAAACAGTGAGCAATCCCATATGCTTAGGAAGCAAAGTGGTGTAGACAACTACATCCAGATCTGTCAATCCACAGGACTTGGCTTTGTATGCAGCAATTACATGAGGAATTGTTTCCCTCATCACGGCAGCTGAGATGGGTTTTTTCCCCTTTTCTTTTTGGATGCTCAAAGCCCTAACAAACACAACTCTCCCTTTCATGTCTGTACTTTCATCAGCAACCACCCCTCCAAAGCTCTTTTTATCTCCCAGCTGCATAAGGCGAAGAACTAGGATGACAGTTTTCAAAAAAAGGTTTTCTGATTTTGTCATTTCTTAGAGGTAAACCCCACGTGCAGCACTGCAGCTAGCTCTCGCCTCCTGCCCAGGTCCCTCCAGGGACACCCCACCTACCCCTGCCACACACGCCCTGGCAGGTGTCCCTCCAGGCCTCACCTCCTCCCTCTCCTTCCTCAGAGGGGCTTGGGTTTTTTCTCCCTTAAACTGGTGAGAAACACCTGGGCCACGTGTGCAGGTCTCCAGCCTCTGTGGTCCCCGGCCCCTCTGGGCTCCCGGGCAGGGCCAGAAGTGCCCCACACCCACCTGTGGGGTGCAGCACAGTCAAATGGACCCAGCTACAAAACCGAGGCAACTTGCCCTAATTTCTCTTTTTACCCTCAGTAGCAGCTACCACAGGCTGCTCTGCTCCCATAGATGCGACTTCATGTTTCTGTGTTCCTTCTGGTGTGCCTTGCCTGTCCAGGTTGGTTTGTCCTGAAGGACTCTGCTCTGTTTCGCCAAGCAAACTTGGTTCTTTCATAGAACTAATTTTTTTTTTCCTCATTTTATCCACCTAAACCAATGCTTTTTTCAATTTAATAAATAAAAAAAGTGTATCAAGAATGCTAATTTTTTTTCACACCAAGAACCCCCCCCCCATTATCTTGTTACACCTTAGATAAATATGGCTGCTGCTGTTGATCTTTAGCCAGGCTTTCATTCAACACAGCGGGGAGGGGTGGGAAGATTCCTTTTTGACATGCTCAGGCCTTGAACTAAGGGCTCTGTTTTCACAGTTCCCCTCTGATTTCACCACCCCTCCACTACAGGTTCATGCGTGTGTGTGTATGCACATACGTATGTATGTACAGGAACGGAGGCTACAGCCTCAGAAGAGCAGCCATTTCCTTCCCTGCAATGGCAGCACGACCCTCATAAAAGTTCTTCTGCAGCGCTTTTGGGAGAGGCTGCCTGGGTCTCTGGTGGAGGAACTGGTATCTGGGTTAATTCCCTCCCTAGTTAAGCAGCGAGGATGAGACGTGTACACACACTTTGTCAATAACCTGGGCTGCATCAGACACACTTCTCACTCTGGCACCATGTTTGCCGTCTGACTGGAGCAGTTGTGGAGGCTGAATTTTTTGCTTTACAGCTCCGGTCAAAAGCAGAAACAGTTGTGGTACAGCAGGAAAAGATTAAGCATTATCAGCAAGTTCTCACTCTTGCTATGGAAAGCATGGAAAAATGAGAAGGTCTCAGAAACCCTGTTGTGTCAGAACAAATGAATGACAGCAGCTATGGCTGTGTTCAAAGAACAGAGGTGTAAGTAATGCGACAGCTAAGAACAAACTGCCAGTCCCAAAGCGATCCAATTACCTGCTACTCTTGGCTCAGCCCTTGCGTCTAGACATTGCAGCCCATCAGCTGGGTTAAAAAAAGCATCAGTTCCTCTGACAGAACAGGGCCCTGAAGAATGTGAATTGTAGAACACCCATGTCATGTTGTGCGCAGCTGGTGCCGTGCCTGGCCACAAAGACCTGTTGGTGATAAGGGGGGGATGCCTGGCTGGCAAATTGGGGCAAGGCACTAGAGATAAAAAATGGCTAAGGGCTAGGTTCAGAGGGGCCAGGGTGTTCGGGACCCTCCCTGGGGTACTTCCAGTCTCACAGAACTGACAGGCTTAAGTAGAGACATCCTGGCTCAAAACCTCACTTGACCTCTTCAAAACTCAGCAAGAAAATCCAGTGAACGCTGCAAGTGACAGCTTCAAGGGCACCTCTGCGTGAGCTCCTCTTAGCGCTGGCTGAGGTATGAGTTCCCCACCCCATGCTTCACGCATGCAGAAAAACGTGTGAGTGTCTTCAAGCTTGAAGAGACTTGGGAGTCTTTAATAGGGGCCTGAAACTGCACCTGGCCCAGACAGCCACGCTGTGTATGCTGTTTGAATCCAAGTATTCCTTTCCTTGAGTCCTCAGTGCACATTTGGGACATGTAGAAGACCTCCCAGCACTCCATTGCTGAAGAGGTAGGAGCCAGCATAGCTGACTCTTTTCCTTCTAGTCTTCTGCTGAGGTCTTTTGGCTGAAAGCCATGAAGCACATAGCCCAGGCTTCAGAGGACAAGAGGGGAGAGCCCCAACAGCGGTTCCAGGTAGGGCGTTTGAAGAACAGCACCAGGCACGCAGCAGTCTCACACTAACAGCCCTCGCTGCCTGCCTGCTCAGCCGGGGCTGTGCACCGTCCCACAGCCCTCGCCTAGCCCAGCGCCTGCTGGCAAGCATGTCACATTCCTGCTGCCTCTCCTGGAGAGCAGGAGGCTTACGCTTGAAAAGGAGAAGGGAAGCAGATTTAGAAGTACTAAAGGTTTGAAATACGGTCCCACTGCACCACATCACAACAGCCTACATGGCCAGGAAGAAACACCACCCTGAACCTATAGGGCCCTCTTCAAGGGTGAGGTTTGTTGTAGTAGCTGTGTCACTGCCAGTCTAATTCATGCACAACCACCCAGCAGTTGTCCCAGGAAGGGGGAAGGGGTGATGGGTGGTGCGGAGAAGAAGAGGAATTGCTTTAGCGCTCACGGAACAACAGCCTCGGGAAACCTTACCAAAGCAGCCAGATAGACAGGATATGATTCCACCAGCAGCTTAAACCGCCAGCGAAGGAGGATGTCCTGGCTCCCACTGCCCTCGCCCCTTCCCTTCTCTTGCCTCAACATCCGTCCATGCCTGTGCAGGTGAGCAGTGATCTGGGTCAGCGCGCAGAGTCCATGAATAATTTAACCTTGGAAAACAACAATTAGTTCCTGGTGGCTGGGCAGGCAGGAATGGCTTCCCGTGCACGCAACTGCAGTGACGCAACCGAGGGTGTGGGACCTGCAGCTGGGGGAGAGGAAAGGCGGGACCCATGCAGCAAGGCCTTAGATTGGTTTACAACAATTGCGTAAGCAATCATTAGGGAGCGTAACCACAGGTCTTTAAGCCAGGAACACATTATGCCAAAAATTATGAAAGTATTTGAACACCTTCCTGATGGGTATTCTGCAAACTATGCTTTCCTTGGTCTCGCCCCGGCAGAAACGCCTGTGTAGCAGAGAATCTTCTTCCGTGGACCATTTCCTGTGTGTGCACATTTATGCTATATTTTTTTTTTAAACTCTTCAACTTGAATTAGACAAGACAAGATCAAAGAAGTTCACAGACCTCGTCAGCTCCCTCCCATGATGTCAACTGCCCCTTTGTAAAAGTGGGTATTACCGTAAGAACAGCATGAGGTTTCACGTTTAAGTTGATAGATAATATAGCCAGCATCGACTGATGTCTTCTGGGTAGAAAGTTGTATTTCTATGGACTAACGTACATGTGATTCCATAGCGTGGCCACTGGATGTTGTCATTGCTCCTTGTAAATGCCATAGTCTCTGTATTACTGTCCCACGGGGAAGCAAGGTACTCCCCAAAACACAAGGCAACTCCAACATCAGCTCCAGCTGTTGATGGAGCACATGCAACCACCACATGTACTGGAATATGTGAATAATGACAACAGGGAACAAAGCAAATATCACATCTTACAGAAATAAGCAAATATCACATCCATGATGTTTTAAATAACCAAGGAAGCCTGGACTCCAGTTATTGCTCCAGTGATTTATAAAAACATCAATAAAAGCACAACGGGAGGCACACTAAAAGTGATGCTTGTCATTTATCCATCTGACAACCATCTGGGAAGTTTCATTTCACTGTGAGATCTATATTTGTATTTAACCTCAGGCAAAATATTTCCAAGCTAAGAAAGTACTGACCACCATAAGGGGCTTCCTAGGCAGAACAATCGAGACACTCCTTTGACAACAAATGGGATTATGGAGAGAAGCTTCTGTTAGCTGACACATTTGATATACTTAAAAAAATGACAAAAAGATTAAGAACCACAGCAAATGAAGGAAAACTAAAGTCTATGCTTTTTTGGTTGCTTCCCAGATGTCCCTAAATACTGAAGTGCAATTTTGTGCTGCGTTCAATCTTTTCTGGCTGCAGGCTACTGCTAGATGTGATCCCATTCTCACCCTTCCCTTACATCTGATCCAGTGCTCACACAGGCAGAAGCTGAGTTTGGGATTACTGTTGGGGAGGACAAACTAGATGAGAAAACAAAATTAATTAACCTTTCAGTGGCTTGGCAAGTGGAAGGAATCCATCGTAAAGCTGCACAACCCCTAGATTCTGTGCAAGAGAATTGGTGAAACAGCCTCTAGTGGAAGCAGCCCCCAGTTAAACTAAATTAAGCACAACACAGAACCCTACTGTGAGTCAGTTTTGCCTATTTTCAGGTGACGACTGTCCCTTACAGAACTACTGCGGTTGCTGCTGTTTATCCAAACTGCACTTTCTGACAGGCCAATGCTGTTGTCAGATTCACCCCACAACAAACCAACATGTAACTTTTGTTTTAAGTTCTTTTGCATCATTCCCACTTTGACATGTTATATTGCTTCAGTGCGCAGCGGGACAAGCCTTTCTTCAGCAGCAATACTGGCTTAAGTGGAGTTCTACTCTCCTCCAGCCCCACGGCTACATCCTTGGTTGTTCCAGCATTTGAACTTCTGCAGTTTATCAGATAGCCACACAGCCACCTGCCTGAGAGAACTGATCTGTGTTGGGGAAAAAACCACAAAACAAACCACAAAACTTTCCCTCCCCAGTTTATTTTGAACAGATCAGTTTCCAACACTGCTTGTGCTTTCACTTCTGCCAACTTTTCCCTCCCCCACCCCAATACTGCTTACGCCTTACTAAAACCTAAAAGGTTTTCACAGGTAAAGCATGACAAATTGAAACTAGCTTTTGTTTTGCTGCTCTGATTATATCCACCTCAGAGCAGTGGTCCTGCTATAAAGAAGAATATAAGTTCAAACAGCAATATTACTTGCATTAGGGCAATATTGTAGGCAAGAAAACAAAAACTACCTAGTAAAACTTCATTTCTAGATTCCAAAAAGTCTCATGCCAGCATCATGTCATAATAGCTCACGTAGACCAGAAGATTTTAAGACTTCAATTGTCATCTTGAAGATAATTTGTATCTCAAAATATTAATTGTATCCCTTTCGTATTAGTTAATGAAATAGCTATGAAATGTTGCAGAAAATGTTGTTTAATAGGCAAGAAAGATGATGCAAACGGTTTACAGTGAGAACCCCAGCACTGCTAGGTACAACTGTACCATTCCCTAACAGAGGAAAGGACAGTGGAGTGCAGAGTTGTTCTCAAGTTTAAGGAAAAGACATTTCTAAGCCCTTTTGGGAATTTCCTTAGTCAAAGGTGGCAGGGGAAATACAGCAAGGTCCAAGACAGTGGTGCTGCTTGTTCCATTTCATGTTAAATGGCATCTTTCAGGGTATCTGGCTTGCTTCAGGGCAAGAAAGTAGCCATGAAGTGCTGTGGGGTGAGAATGCAGGCTGTGAAACCCCTCCTGCTTAGTGCCGGCTGAAAGATTCTTGCTCTGCAGCAGAATACTTTGTACCTTTTTAAGGCAGTGAAATTCCATGACTAGCATCCGGCCCATAAGTGGTTTTAGTCCATGGAGATGCTGGAAGCAGGTCTGGCCTTCACTCTCTGAAGGAGTTGGGTAGAAAAAGTAAGTGCTTTTATATCAGCAGATGATTAGTTTTCCAAGCAGCCACCAAGCATCTGAGACAGATTTATTTAGTATTCAAAAATGTTGATCAAGCTTAAAGACTGACACGTAATAACACATACATATTTTTAAACAGAAGCTAGTACAGAAGAATGACAGTGTGCACAGGCCAGAACTATCAGAAAATCAGCTTCCCCAGTTAATTTGATGTACGCTTATCCTGGAGAATGACTGGAATAGCAGAAAAAAAGGCACCTTTACTTACTAGGTTTTAGCCAGGACAAGTCTGTCTAAGCAACTGGAGAAACACTTCCGGGCATCTCCAGATGTTTGCATACCCCAAGGACTTCAAAAAACGTGGAGCTGTGTTCAGAAAAGCATACACTTCTCCCTATCTCCTGGGACAGTATCTCCCTTCTCATGTGTTGCATGCCTGCACTCATATAAATGAGAGTATTTTAGCCATCAACAAGAAGACCATGTACAGCTGGTAAGAGCAGTTCTGGAGTCACTCAGAGGAATAGCTGACACTGGAAACAGCAAACTGGCTCCAAATAAGGATATGTAGCTGGGATTTCTTGTGGACAAAAGTAAAATCTCTGGTAGAAAAAAATCCTAATTACTGTGACTACCAGATACCAAAAAAGTGCCCAACAGCTCTAAGGACTTCAGCTTGGTCAGCTATTATAGGGATAAGTGTGCATGTTTAGAAGTGACAGCATCACTTACAGAATGCACACAGCAACAGCACAGGAGAGTAAGCAATCATCTACATGCCTGCCAGCAAATCTTTCCAGCAGTTGAAGATATATATATAACCAGTACCAATTACACAATATATTTTCAAGTAATTCATATTCGAGCCAGAGTCACCTTTTAGGGCTACAGAGGTCAAAAGGAAAACAGATGTATAGCACGTAGTATGATGTTGATGTAAGAAAACTATAATAAGAAAGAAGCAGCAGCATAAGAAATACCTGTCCATCAGATCGGTAGCAAAGAGCCTGATGCAGGAATATGTGTGATATGTCTTAGTGTTGCAAAAGTGACTAAAGCATAGAAGTGCTTTAAACAGTAAAGCACGAGTTACTCTTCACATAAAAAAAGACTTGTTTCTGTTGAAGATACAAAATACTGTTGAAGTACTACACATCAAACTCAGCCCTGAAAAGATGTACAGTGTCACCAGAACAGCCAGAGATATCCACTTTCTGGGCAATATACTGGACTTTCCCTTTATTGCAACCTACACTTCTCTAGAGCCTGCTGCAAACGCAAGCATACACAACATAAGAATCGGGTGAAACAACTAAGTACTACCTCGTACATGACCCCAGTCCTCTTTGAAGCATATATATATTTAAAACCCCTCAATATATTTTGCCAATAATTTCAGTAAAAAATTAAGCACGAGTTGTTAGTTCAAACAAGTTTATCCACATCAAACTTCCTCCACTAAAAAAGCTTTTCCTTTGTATGGCTCTTTCCTCTCACCATTATTTTCTTTTGCTTTTCGAGCTTGTTATGATTCAGTGATATGATCCATGAATGTGAAACAGTCTCAATATAGTCTTCAGCTTGATTTCAGATGTTTGGTTTGAAAAATCCAGGATATCCTCTGCAAATATATCCAGAAGAGTTCATGAACTTATTATCTCAATCATATTTTGAATTAGCAGAAGACACAAACATTGAAAACTTTATTTGATTATTCAAATGGATTCCAACTCCAAGTATATTAAAATACCTACTGTATGGAGTCAAATAATAATCACATGTTCCTTGTATCTCTTACCTAAATAATCTGTACTGACCCCAAGATTAACAGGTAATCAACAAGTGTAATATACATTACATTGAGTCACAAATATCTACACTTGATCAAGTTGTCACAAAAACTTCTGTTCAAATAGATCAAGTTCTTTTTAAAGCTATTACTCCATTGTTCAAAGATTAGTCATACTTATTGCAGACTAATTTCATCTCACATATTGCTCATAAGGTGGCTTTGCATTTCAAAGAATTTTGTCTTTGCCAAAATGACCATGAAATTGGTCATGTCACTTATATAGTTTTCTCCAATTCCTTAGTTTTATTGCCTAAATTTACTCAGAAGAAAGCATTCACTAGTGCTTTGATTGCCACGAAGCAAAATATACCTACAGATAAAACAGTAAAACTCCACTTTTTTTTTTTAAAGTTTAGAGGATTCAAACACACAGTCAATTATAATATTTGTTCTTTACAGTAAAGGCAGTCAGATACCACGTCAAAGAATAGTTACTTAGTCACAGCAACAAGAGCTATTTTGGTAGCTGAAGAGCAAGCAGCTGCATGAATTCCTAAACGCATTAAAGCATCTTTATAGCTCCTCCAAATTAAATTACTTAACCAAATTTTAAAAATTTAATCATACCTATTCTCTTTATTGCAGTAATTGGTGAAATCACTTTCGTATCTTGTCGTATTTCCTGCCTTGGTCTCTATTTCCGTGGCTTTGGAAGAGTCTACTTTATGGTTATACTTGGACAGAATCTACAGGAAATATTAAAAGGTAATAAAAACAATTATCTAAGAACTCAAAACAGGATTACAGTTTATACATTTTTAATAAGCAGCAGAGAACTCTTTCTTTTTGAAGAACAAAATTTGATAGAACTAAGCCCTTTTAATTTTACTATTTTGATATTAAAACTATTTATAAAAAAAAGTATATTAGCTAACCTGTAGAACATCATCTGGTATCCTTGTTATTTCTGGAGGTGGAGGAGTACTGAGTAACTGGTCATAGTGTTTTATTTTGGGAGGAGATGGGTCTCCAAAATGTTTAAGATACTCATCAGAGCTCACAGCAAAAGAAATGCTATCTTCTATGTATTGTTTATCTTTCTTTGTCACCGACTCAATCTTTTCCTCCTGCTTTACCTGCTGCAAAAGAGGTATTAAATGCTGTCAGTTAATTTACTGTTGTGGTTTAATCCAGCAGGCAGCCAAACACCACAGAGCTGCTCGCTCACTCCCCCTCAGGATGGGAGAGAGAATCGGAAGAGTAAAACTGAGAACACTTAGGGGTTGAGAAAAGAAAAGTTTAGAAATTGAAAAAAAATAAAATGCAACAACTGTGTAATGAAAAAAAAAAAAAAAAAGAGAGAGAAATAAAACCCAAGAAAGACAAGTGAAGCAAATAAAAAAAAAATAAAACAAACAAAAAACAACCCACAAAANTGCAAATGAAAAAAAAAAAAAACAAACAAAAAACAACCCACAAAAGCAATTGCTCACCACCCGCAGACTGATGCTCACCCAGTCCCTGAGCAGTGGCCCCCTGGCCAGCTTTCCCCTAGTTTATATAATGAGCATGACATCATATGGTATGTAATATCCCTTTGGCCAGTTTGGGTCAGTTGTCCTGGCTGTGCCCCCCTCCCAACTTCTTGTGTATCTCCAGCCTTCTCAGTTGGTAGAGCACGAGAAGCTGAGCACGCCTTGACCATGTGTAAGCACTTCTCAGCCATAACAAAAACATCTCTATATTATCAACACTGTTTTCAGCACAAATCCAAAACATAGCCCCATACTAGCTACTACAAACAAAATTAACACTATCCCAGCCAAAACCAGCACACTTAGGTAAAAATTCGATGTTCTTACAAAATTACCATTAGAAAGTTTTTCTACAATGACATAAGAAAAATTAGTATTGGAAAAGAATCCCAAACTGACATTTGAAAAACTGCTTATGGTAAAAAGTGTGTGAAAATGTACATAATTGCTATTTACTACCTTAGCTTCTGATTTTAGCCATCTTGTTTCAAAATCTGGAAACCGTGGTGTTCCTGCATGACTGGGAAGAGGCAGATCATTTGTCTTTGGTGACCTTGATAATACTGTACTATTTGTTCTGGAAGGGATTTTCACGTCAGGAGTACAGAACACAAGTATCATAGGAGAAGCCATCCAGTCACCTGCTGAAATTAGGGGGGGGAGGGAGGAGGGATGGGTGGATAAAAATAAAAATATATACATACACACACATATACACATCTTATCAGTTCCAGTGCCCCAGTTTAGTTTTCTATTAGCTTTTCATAGATTTGCATATTCTAAAACACCTGTATCATTTTAGCTGATATTTTTAGTATCAAGAACCATCCGAATTACAGAATTCCATAAAAGCAGCAAATGCAAATTTTAAAAAAAAAAGTAATAAATTTAGTCCCACTACTGAATATAACTGAAAAAGCTCAACTTAAGTCCACATTGCTTTAGCTTCTCATATATTCAATTATCACTATGTTTGTCCCAAGATCTTCACCCATTTTCAAGAGAACATATTACATTTCGTCTCGAAGAACTTTTAGCACTACTCTTGAAAGAACTAAGTTACTGTCTCGTTAGCCTCTTTCAAAGCAGTTTCTTTCCTATCTTTAAATAGATCCAATGGGTATTCTTAGAAAAAAAAGGCTAAGTTGGCAAAACAGTATTTTTATTTCAAATAAGGGTAAGTTGCAGTTACAAAATGATGGATCCCTCTGCATAATTCTAGATGGATATGAGTAGAAGAATGAGCAAAGATTTATACTGAAGTGAGAAACTTTGCCACAGAAGCCACCAACATTTCATTTTCTAGACATTAGTACTCATACAATGGCTGGGCCTAAATCAACTATATTTAACAAGAAACAGTTTAAAAGTTTACCATATGTTTACAATGCATTTACACATGCATTATGTAAAAAATGCATATGTATATTTATTTCACATTTATTTTATTTTTAACTTACCATTCTCAGCTGTCACTTTTGGTTTTGGCCCAGGAGTAACCACGATTTCCCTGGATGTCATTTCTGGTACATTCACTTCATGATCATCTTTTTTAACCAACCTGAAAACCAAAACCCTCAATTAGCTCTCAAGTAATATGAAGAAATCACAATTAAAAGAATACTGTCAGCCTGATCACTTTTCTAGTATTTGTTCATCAACATGGAAGTCAAAAATTAATTTCCTATTTTTTCCATAGATTTTTTCATCTAGGATTCTTCTGCAGCAATTTGTAGCATGCAAATGTGCAGTCTACCTGCAAATTATCACGCACACTCAGATTTCAATCAAAGGCATTCCCCCCCCCCCCCCGAACAAATCAAAATAAAGAAAAAGGTGTCCAGAGTAGGATCAATTTTCTTTGTCCCAGATGATCAGTTCTGTATTAGGGGTACAGTTTTAAATTTTAAAATTTTAAATTTTAAAAATTTTAAATTTTTAAAATTTTATTTTAAATTGCTTGCTGCCTACAAAATTCTAAACAACAAGAGGAAATCTTTTTGGTTCTTAATAAAAGATTTTTAATTCAATTTTTAAGTTTGAATAAGATTACCTATGTTAATCACTAGCTGATTTCAAAGTGAAAAGCCATTTAATATCAATTCCACAAAATTAGAAACTGAAATTTTTAAAATTCATTTTTCACATCCAAGATATTCTAGTGGAAGAAGGGTGTAGGCAGTTAAAGAGACAATACCAGACAAAAAGTGGAAGCTTACCTGAACTCTACACAAAAGTGTGTCTATAAGAAAATTATTTTAAATGTTTAAAAAGTTATCTTAACTATGAGAACCAGATATAGAGCTGCTCTACAAAAAGCTGAAGCTTAAAAAAAAAAAAATCAAATCCATTTGAGGCAGTATATTTTACTTAGATGAACACATCTCAAATTTTGAGTTAAAGAAAAAAAAAAGTAATTTTTCTAGTCAGTTTTGCCTTGGAAATATTATAGATACCTGAAACCATACGATTTTTAGTTTTTACAGTGGACAAGAACAAGTATAACAATAAACACTTTTGTTCAATTTTTTTTTCCTTTTCTTTCATAATTACTTTTGGTTTCAGTTTTGTAGTAGGTGCACTGAAGTATATTGGTTTTTTTACCTGCTTCAAAACTGAAAACCTGAAAAACAAAGTTGGAGGAGTTAAGGTCTACTAAATATTTTTAAGAACTTTGAGATGAATTTTTAAATTGGTTTTCACACAATACACATCTGCTAGACAGATTTCAGCTAAGTACAAGATGTGGCTGGCACAAACAAGGAATATGAAAGGGCAGGTCTGCCTCCAAGAAAGTCAGAATTATTACCTGTCTTTGTACCTGGAAACTACAGGTATAAAGCTAGCTCATTTGTACTAGTTTTTTTGCTTATCTGATCCTCAAGGAAGAGAATCTGTGCATTATGCAGTAGGGAACAAACAAAAACCAAAACCAACCAAACAAAAAAGAGGTGAGATGAGTGCTTTTTTGAGGTAACAAGCTGTTTAATTGTTTCAACCTTTCTGATCAAATTGCAAGCTAACTCTAACTTAATATTGTATAATAAACAAAACAAATAAGCTAAAAGACAGTAAAACAACATTTTAACTCTAATGGCTTAATGTCATGACCTCTCATGTATGCCACTAATTCGGAATCCATACGCAGCTTTAACTTTAGTCACAATTAGTGTGTGTCCATCTGTTTTGGTCATTAATAATGATGATGTGTTAAAGAACAATCATGCTGTAACTAATTCTCAACAGAATTTTAATATTACCATTCGGGGTATGGAAGACTGCTAGTGTGATTTTTTTTTTTTTTTTTGTATTATATATAAATATTGCTAGTGGACTGTGTAATTGTTTCACTAGAAGCCACAGAAATAGAATCTACATTTGTGGAAGTATCCATTTATAAATTACAACCATAATTAAAGCTGAAGATCACATTTAAAACAGTTCTTATTAAATAGGAAAAGTCATACAAAACCACAAAAAGCTATAGATATCAAAAGAACTTAAATTGTGCGATAAGCTGAAACTATTCTCAAAATATTATTTGAGAGGGAATGCTTTTTGAATTAATATTTTTCAGGATTCAGTAACAGTTTTCCTGTTATTACAATTCCAATACTATAAAGCTTTACAGACATTATAGTATTTACATAACTATTCAAAAGGAGAGATGCCAAAACTATTTTTAAGGAAAATGTATCTTTTCACTTTCACTTTTCCCCCCAGCAATCTTAAAATTAAAAAAAAACATTCAAAATTTAACCATTGCAGTAATCTGGATCTTTGGGGGACAAAGTCACTTAAGTTGGCATGGTTCTGAAGGACTTCACACCTGTGACTATATTACAAATATCAAGGACTTGGGGGGAGGGGGGGAAGTTGAATGATTATTTCCACAACTTATTTTGAATATGGTTCTTGTTTTTTGAATAATTTCTCTAAATACCAAACATTTAGCTGCAGAACAGCGAGTTTCTTTTAAATACTGCCGGCTTTTAAAATTGAATGTGTTACTAATACTAATTATAAAAACATGATCTAACTACCTTTACATGACCTTAGAAGTATAGAAAAATACTTCTACTGCTAAGGTGTTCTACACCTCACTGCTGAAAATTCTTTAATTTTAATTAGAACAGTGAAAATCTGGAGATGTCTTCTCAACAGAAGACTGGAGCAAAAAGAGCTGTTTGTAAGGTGGGGCTGGATAACATAAGAGACAATACACTGTTTCTACAATAAGGCATTTTACAGAATGCTTCAGAAGTTTTCTGGGTCTATATTCCTAAAGCTTCTGAACCTTTAAATTGGCTGTGTAACATCTACGGCAGACAACATGTCCTCAAAAACAAATTTAAGGTTAAGGGAAGCAAAAGATCACAGATGTACTGTGTATTTTCCCTTTGCAAACAGATTGTGTACACAAGATCCTTATCATGGTGCAGTCAAGGGAAGGAGTATATCAGAGATGTGTTTCATGGTAGCGTTTGGCACTGCAAAGGGTATGTGAAAAGACACATAGAGAGTTGAATAAAGACACAGGACTAACCAGCTGGTAGATAATAACATATCACCTGTTGAGGAAAAAGAGAAGGGCAATAGCAGCAAGAAATTAGTACAGCAAGAAGAAACTACAGAAAATTCAGTAGAGAAACAATGTGAACTTAAGTAATTTACTCACTTTTTGCTTGTCTGAGCAGTTTTATGAATAAGTGACATTGTATAATCTTCATTCATACACATGGTATGTTCACTAATGCCAAAGTGTTCCAGTTTTGGTGTTATGCACTCATAATCGTCCATCCTTAGCATACATTTTGGTGTTTTGGGCAAAATACAGGGGGTCTGTGTTTTTAGTGGAGTCCTGTCCTTTGAATTTTCTTCATATGAATTTGTTGCATGTTGTCCTTTCACTGCACTCCAAGGCTTGGAGAAAGCATATTGTGAAAGACCAAAATCAGAAAGCTGAGGGTTACGCAGTAGGTCTTTGGGCACCAGTGGCTTCTCAGCACAAGGAGGAAGATGAGGTGCATCATCTGCTTTTTCTTCACCAGATTTATTCTGGACAGACACCGTCAAATCACTGTTAATTTCTTTTTCCTCTTCTGTTAGAGAAAAGTAATAATGAAAAAAAAAAATTATGTCAGAAGTTTTTGTTTTAAGAATTTATAAAATAAATTGGGACTTCCCCCCCTCCAATCAAAAATTTTTTCTTTATTATTGTAAAAACTAGTTTCCTTCTTTCATTTTAAAGCACTGAACCTGAAGCTACAACAGATATCAAAAGCTTATATCAGGCTAAGCTGTATTTATAATATAGATCACACATTTACTGAATTTCACTCTATTAGTAAATATTATCTCTAGGAAAAATGAAAGATTTTTACACAACTGTATTTTTAACAGAATTCATCTCCCTGCATGGAGCAGGCAGGAGGTACTAATCTTAAATATATTTATTTGTTTTCATTTCAGTGCAAGAGTGGAAATTCATTAAAGATGTACCACATAACTGACAATGAAAACAAAATTTGTGTAGAACTGAAAATGTTTTTGGGGAAAGAACAAAGGTTGCACACAGTACTAGAATGGTCATTCTTCAGAAAACCGGTATTGAAGAAAGGTTATGAAGCAGCAACTAAAAACTCATGAAAGAGGGTAGCTTTTTAGATAACAAGAAGAGTCCACTGCAGAAATAAGCAAACGTATAATTTGTACGTTTCTGTAGTTAGATAAACTGAAACACACCAAAATATTTGTGAATTCCTGCATGATGCAAGAAGATGGAGTGGGGGGGTGGGGTGGTGGGAAGCTATTTAAAATAATATGGCAGACGCATTACCTTTTTATGGGTATTGATATTACATATTCAGATACACTTAGCTTAAAAATACATCTTAAAAAAATAGTTGTTTGGAGTCTTCTTAAAAGGCAGAGAGAGGACAGGAAGGAAAGTACTATAAAATTAGCCTTCTGCCATATCTTTGTAAAACAATTGTAGTAGTTTTACTCAGAGGTGAATATGGTCCACGACCACAGCTTTGTTTTGTGTAATGATTGGATAACGCTCAGGGGAAGGTTAAGGCATGCCCTGCCAAAGGCATCTTGAAGATTGATTGGGCCCTTGATACCGAAAGGGGTATGTGTAGTACTGACAGTTGTAGTATTTTAAACTCATTTGGCATATCTGGATTTTTCACACAAGTGCGTGTGCACTTTCTGACTGGATTAAGGATTTGCACCCCCTCCAATGATCAAACTACTACTGCTTCATGGATTGCCATTAGTCACCTAATCCCTGTACGTGCTTCTCTTGTCCCATTTGTGCTACGGAGCATGTTATTATTACGGTGATTTCAGTTAATGGAATTTTCACATATAAATACGAACTAATTTAAATACATCTTCAATAGTTTCCCATGCATGAGAATCATAGAATCATTAAAGTTGGAAAAGACCTCTAAGATCATCGAGTCCAACTGTCAACCCAACACCACCATGCCCACTAAACCATGTCCCTAAGCACCTCATCTACACGTCTTTTAAATACCTCCAGGGATGGGGACTCCACCACTTCCCTGGGCAGCCTGTTCCAAGGCCTGACCACTCTTTCAGTAAAGAATTTTTTCCTAACGTCCAGCCTAAACCTCCCTTGGCGCAACTTGAGGCCATTTCCTCTCGTCCTATCGCTGGTTACTTGGGAGAAGAGACCAACCCCCACCTCACTACAACCTCCCTTCAGGTAGTTGTAGAGCGCGATGAGGTCTCCCCTCAGCCTCCTCTTCTCCAGGCTAAACAATCCCAGTTCCCTCAGCCGCTCCTCATAAGACTTGTGCTCCAGGCCCTTCACCAGCTTCGTTGCCCTTCTCTGGACACGCTCCAGCACCTCAATGTCCTTCTTGTAGTGAGGGGCCCAAAACTGAACCCAGGATTCGAGGTGCGGCCTCACCAGCGCCGAGTACAGGGGCACAATCACCTCCCTGCTCCTGCTGGCCACACTATTCCTGATACAGGCCAGGATGCCGTTGGCCTTCTTGGCCACCTGGGCACACTGCTGGCTCATGTTCAGCCGCTGTCAACCAGCACCCCCAGGTCCTTCTCCTCTGGGCAGCTTTCCAGCCACTCTTCCCCAAGCCTGTAGCGTTGCCTGGGGTTGTTGTGACCCAAGTGCAGGACCCGGCACTTGGCCTTGTTGAACCTCATGCAGTTGGCCTCAGCCCATCGATCCAGCCTGTCCAGGTCCCTCTGCAGAGCCTTCCTACCCTCCAGCAGATCAACACTCCCGCCCAACTTGGTGTTGTCTGCATGACGGCTGCTGAAGCAGCATAATTCTCTAGGTTATAAAAACATGTTTGCTAACATGTTTTCTGAATATAACTATTACTGGAGAAAAAAAACGCCACACACTAACTTAAAAGCATGCCACGAGATCTAACTCTAAGTTTTTGTATTTTGGTTTATTCTTATGGCACCAGTCACAACAGAATCTTTTACCCTCTGGATATTATTATAAAGCAAATAATTAAGAGATCAAGTACATCTATGTTAATAGAAATATATACATAGCTAAAGAGAGAAACATTTTAGAAAATTACATTTGTCTTCACGTACTGTTTTGCCAAGAAATATTACCTGTAGAGTTTTCGGCATGTGGTTTGTAGCCGTATTTCTGGAACAGCTCTCTTATTTTTCCAAGATCTGCTGCATTTCTTTTCATCAATATTTCAATTGCCTTCATAAAGTCATGAATTGCTTGTTTTTCAGAGCAACTCTTACCCAGACCAGCATTAACAGCTTCCTTTGGGGGTGGAGGGAGGAAGGGAAACATATAAATACTGGTTTTCAAATCACCACATGGTAGTTGTTTACAGATGAAGTGTTTTGGGAATAAGTATTGAACTTCAATTCAGATGAGGATAAGTAGCAAATTTAGGTCTTATGTATACCTGAAAACTAGGTTAAAATATATCGGGAATATATAGGGCATGAGTGTTCGAAAACTTACAAAAATTAACCGAAGATGACAGTTCACAGTATGATAACTACTTACTGGTAACCTCTCAAACAAAAATATATGCTATTACTCCATAAAAATATGAGATAACAGCAATTAGTTGGGACTCTTACTCCCCATATACAAAGAATTAGTGCAGAGCAGATGGTAAACCTCAAGTTTATATACTAGCTTACCTCTCAATTATTTCTACATTTGCTCATTTCTATAGCCCATTTTTCCTACTTCTATTAAAGAAATAAAGAACATTCTTCACAAATTTAACTGAATGTCTGAAGGTACTGAAACTTCTGTGAAGATTTTCTTTATCCTAAGCGCTTCTCATTGAACACAAACAAGCATACCTCTTCTGTAGGGAGCTGCTGCTCCTGAATCCTTCTCCCCTATACCTATGCCTTGGCACAGCTACAACTTCCCTGTTACCTTTCTCCCCTGCTGATCTGAGCAACAGTGACTGCAAACTAATAAACACTGTTAAATCAGCTTTAAGTCACCCACAAGTTTTTGGGCACTATCCTGACATCCACAGCCATTATAAGGACTTAGAGGTAAATGAATAAAAATAAGGGTCAGAACTGCTGACTAACAAAACTGTATTGTGTCTTAATGATCAAAATAGAAGCATAAGTTTACGGAACACCCTCCCCTCCAAATTTTTCAAGAAAGAAGTGAGTTAAGATGTTACCTTCAGAGTCCTGATTTCACAATGGAGGTCATGCAAGACTCTTACTGGAGATTCATCTTCATAGTCTTTGATATGCATGTTCACGTGAAAGAGTTGGGAAAGAAAAAAGGGGTATGAGTATTTTAGCATGCAAGGACATTCTACATCAGAACGTAATCTCCTATGTTGGAGTCATATGTTAGAAAGTCAAGATAAAGAAAACCAAAGAGAAACTAGTTCACATCGGGTACTTTGCACAGCATGAGACTGCAATTTGCACAGTATGTTAAACTACACAGAGAAACTGCACAGGCTTCCATTTTACTGTTGCAGCTAATACTGTAAAAATTAATGTATAGCAGATGTTGGTTCAATAGGTAGGTCCCTGGGCTATCAAGGATTATTTATGCTAAATCTTTATCCTTAAAGAACTTAAAATAATAATAAAAAATGAAAAAAAAGTGATATATACACAAATGAAAAACATACATCAACAAAAAGCTGAATTCTTCTGCCTTATTTGCACATGGGCAGATGTTAGTATTGTTCACTTACACATGCAGCAGTCATTACTTCTTTCACTGGAAATCAAGGTTATGCAAATAGTGTAAAAGAGGACACCTGCTATGTGACAAGACATAGCACAGCCACAGAAGCTTGATCTATCTGTGCAGAGAGAGAACAAGCCCTGCAAATGCGTTTTGCAATGAAAAAAGTAAAAGCAAGAACGTGATTCCCCGTTCATCCCGTTTTTCCCCGTGATAAAAGCTCACCTACACACTCACAAAGTTGCTCAGAGATACAATAAGAGAGGAAGCCCAAATAATACCCTGCCGAACTACTCTCAGGCCCATCCCCGGAACCATCAGCCCACCAAAGGCCCATCTCCGCATGCCCAGAAGGACATAGGGGTACAACGGCAGGCGGGAACCCAAATCAAGGACTCCCGAGGAACGACAGCCCCCGGGCTATCCCAGCAGAGCCATCAGCTCCAGCGCCCAGGTGTGATGCCCATTATGAGGAGTCATGGGGAGCAACTCTCCAGATCGCCTTCCGGACTCGGGGTCTTGCTGCCTGGGGGTGGGACGGACACGCCAGTAGGAGCCCCGGAGCAGGGCTGCGGCCCTAGGAGCGGGAGGCCCCGGCGGACTCGGCCGCCTCAGGAAGGAGACGAGGCGAAGCCTGCGCTTACCCGTGTCCTCTCTGCGTAGAGCCCGCTCGAGCTGCTTCACCTCCTTCTCCAGCGCGAGGGCTAGGGCGCGCAGCTTACCGAAGAAGACCCTCGACACGTCCATCGCCGCGGGGAAGGGGAGCGCCAGGGGGACAGCGCCAGCACCACCCGGTGAGGGCCGCCCGAGCCCCGCTCCCCCCGACTAGCCTCAAACCACGCGAACGGCCAGTAACGGCTGCCCGAGATCTGGGGCTGCCGCTATGGGCTCGGAGCGACCGTGAGGAGAGGAGAGGAGAGGAGAGGAGAAGAGAAGAGAGCCGGGCCGGGCCGGGCCGCGCGCTGCCTGAGGAGGACGGTTACCGCCCGCCACCAGTTTCGAACCGGGGGTAGCGCGCGCCCCATTGGCGCCACCAGGCCCCGCCCCCCGGCCGCGAGCTCTCGCGAACTCGCGCGAGACGGGCCGCCCGCCGCCGCCTGCAGCCATCTTGTTGCCCGCCGTGGGGCTGGAGCCGTCACCGGAGTCGGTGAGTGAGGATGGACGAGAGGGGCCCGTTAATGACACGGCTCGGAGCGCTGCTGCGGCCTCTCATGGTGCTTCTTTACCCCGAGCGCGGGGTGTCTCTTGGCGGGTTGGCCCCGGTCTCGCTCGGTCTGGCCTGGGCGATAACCCTAGTGGGGAACGGGCAGGGGATCCTTCTCCCCAGGCAGCAGCGCTCCGCCGCGTGCACCAAGGCCCGCCTGGAGCTGGCGAGTGCTGAGCGGGCAGTGGCAGTGCAGAGCCCCGGTGGGCAGCTGTGCCGCGTCGCGCGTCGGCTTCGCTCCCGCTCGAGGCTGCAGCGGGAGCAGGCGGCGCTGCTCTGCCTTCCCCTGTCGGGAGGGGAACCAGACACGGAGGCAGCAGTGCCCCTGTGAAGCTCCACAGCTTCATCTCTAAACTGGATCAGAGAGTGGAACATCAGCATGCAGTTCCACCATGGGAATGGGATATAGTGGGGTGGCTTTTCTCAGCAGTAGTGCTGGTTTATGCTATGTTAAAGTGCCTGGCTGACTTATTAGTTGATCAAAATACTATGTAAATGAGAGACCTAGGAGTTAGGTGTGTTCAGGGCTAATAAACAGGTTAACGAAGAGCATGTGTGTCTAAACGTAGCTTGGCCTTTCTTGCCTCTTTGTAACACTTGTGTATTGTCTCAGAAGCTGTATTTGTGCTTTTTACATACACTAGTTGGTCTAGTATAGGATATTGTTTTTATCTACAAACCAGGTTTCCCATAGCTAAAATACAAGACTAGGTAATTGTATACTAAATAAGTTCATGGAGAGGCTGTAGTTTAACACTTAATACTGAGGATAGGCCAGATCTGGATCTAGAAGGTAGACCTGGAAATAGTCCTGTTTTGACAACGCAGTTATCTATTTAAATAAGGAATGAATAAAGTGAATCCTTTGTTTAATAGTATCTGGGACTGGATTTTTCATAAATAATTTAGAGAGGACATGCTTTAATCTCAATTTAAGGATAACTGAGTAAACTCTTTAGCTAAATAAAGATTTCCGTTTCCCTTTTCTGGTCTTAAGTTTCCAATATGTCTGTCATTGTACTGTCTAGTGTACATAATGGTTGTGAGTATCAGGTTCTGAACTTCAAAACAGTCAGCTAAAAGGCAGTGGAGTAAGTATTTGCAGATTTTTCATTTTTCTTGTTAATTTTTAAAATTTTGTCCCTAATGTAATGAGTATTTTATATTTTTGTCTACATTTTAAGGCATAATGTTTTTAACAACGGTATTACTCCGGAAGAGAATTCCTGGAAAACAATGGATTGGAAAATACAGGCGACCAAGAGTGGTTACCCTTTCAATGAAGCAAGCAATGATCCGAAGGTTGGAAATTGAATCAGAGAACGAATATTGGCTGAGTCGACCTTACCTGACACGGGAACAGGAGTACAAACATAACACAGAAGCGAGACGTGCAAAATGGGAAGCTTTCAAAAGCCTCATAAGAGCCAAGTTTCCTGAGCATAAATATATCAGCGATCATTTAAACCACTTAAATGTGTCGAAAAAGTGGACATCTTAAATAGGCAGATTTATATTTGGCATGTATTATGCACTACCATGGGATCTGCTGTTGTAGTAGTTTTGTAATTCACTATAGTAAGGGTGGATAACAAATAAGACTTTGTTACAGTGTACAAAACCTTACATTAAAAGAGTCCTACAGAACCGTGTATGTTTTATTACTATTGTCTTTTGAGAAAAAGACAGTTCTTTCTGTGGCGCTCTACCATCTGCCTGCCTTCTGTTCTTCAGGGGTTTTGCGTAACACAGCGTGAGTTACCAAGTGCAATGATGATGATTTGAACAAGATTTATAGCTTCACTAATTTCCTTTTGAAAGCTAGGAGAACATACCTGCTCTGTAGGAAGGGATTATCTGCTGGTCCTGGCCAGGTGGCCGGTCACTCTCCCATCTAAAGGGATACTTCTGTATGCATCAATACTTGAGACACAACTGATGCTACTTACATAGTGCCCACTTAATCAGGCATGCAAGGACCAAGATGAACTAGAATTACGGTTAGGTGTATGAGGCTGGAACTCATGGAAGATTGTAAAATGTTCCAGTTCTCTTAAACTTTCTGGAAAGAATTGTTGAGTTTAAATGCCAGTGTGATTGTCATATCAGTGTCAACTTGGGTGTTACTGCTCTTTCTTACAGAGATTATTTCTGATCTAAAAGGAACACAGCTGATTCCCATTTTTAGTGGCTATCTGATTTCGCAGTCATGTTTAGTGTCCTGAAGCAATACAGTCAGCCACAAGTCAGCGTTTTTTTATTTCTCCTCAAGACCAAGTGATGTGGAAGATGTGTCAAGAGTGTTATCTTAGGTTTGTTGCAGCTGGAGCGTAAAAACTGGGAACAGTTACCAAATGTTGCCCAGGTGGGCAGTTTTTCCTGACTGATCTAATACACACATGCTACAGCTAAGCAATTTTCAGATTCTTTCACATACTTTTATTAAGTTGATGTTGCATTCACTGATGAATTCAAGTGTCAAATCCATTCATATTTTATCACTTTGGAAAAGAGGCCTAAAATGGTCCAACTTCTTTACTTAAACATGAACTATACTTCAGAGAAGTATGAACAGGTCTGAACACTGATGTACAAAATTTTGAATGCACTTTCAATAGTTACAAATGGCTTAAGATAACATTTATGGAAAAGTATAGATACGGGGAAATTGCACAATACAATTAAAACATGAAGGAACTTCCAGGCAAAGTAATGTGATTTTGTATTTAATTCATTTATAAAAGCCCATTTTAAAAAGTTACTTCAAGTATTATAAATGGCAATGTTTTCTCTGTGCATAGGACTAGACCTATCTGTAACATACAAAAAAATACAATAAATGTGTCATTATTACATACATCTTTTACACTTCACCTCAAACTTAAATACAGCTCATTAAAAGTTTAGGCAGCATAATTAAAAATAACTCTGTGGAAGTAGAACAGCTGGGACATTGTGATTAGTGCAAATGTTGATGACCCTTGCTGGCAAATACAAAAATAGTTGCAGAGAGAACGCAGGGATGTTTAATTCATCTAAGTTAGAAAGGGGACAGGGAGAGGCAGCAGACTTAACAGCAGGAATGCTGCCTCCTGTGATATTTTTATGATTGTGAATTGTTCAGAAAGATTTAAGTTTCTCACAATACAGCTGATAGCAACAGGTTAAGGGACAGGAGAAATCAGAGAAGAACATGCTAAGCACGTAAGTTGTCAGCTAAGCAATGTGAACGGAAGGGCATCTGCATGTCACCATTAATGCTTTGGTGTCAATAAAGGTGATATCAATACTTCATCCCCAACACATCTGCTTGACTGCTGAGCATGTGCTCTCTGTTTCTTGGGGCAGGGAATGGGAAGAAAAATGGGGAAACCCCCAAAAGACAAAGCAAGCAATCCTGTAAACATCAGACTTTACTACCTAATGGAACCAAGATTCAAGTAATTGCTGCAGAAAACAAACAGCCAAACACCACTTTTAATCAGCATTAAAACTAACTACAACTTGCAGCTTCATTACATTTCATGACAGTTATGTAATTAAGAAAAAGGCATATAAAAAGCTATCTATATATACAAAATAAATTGATAAAAATGAGTGTAGTAAATGTGTTCAGTATTATAACAAATCACTTTATATGCAGCTGCTCTCTTTGGTGCCATTTAGGGATAGAAGAGCCTCTGATGTTGCATTCCTAGCCATTTTTTAGGTACCGTAAAAGATGTGTTCTTGATCTGCACTTACAATTAAAGTAGCCGCTATTTGGAACCTCTGTAAATGTGTACCTGAATCCCCCAATTTTAGAGGTGTCCTCAGAGAGCATATACTATAAAGCTCAACGTTTGTAGTGTGTTTTTTTTGTTGTTGTTGTTGTTAATAAATATGGTCAGTCAGTGCTCCAGATCTAGGTAGATCTGGTAAATTTATGTCAGAGTCAATGCATTTCTTGGTAAATCTGCCAGACACTAATGCTGCTACAGACGCTGATTTTTTTTCCCTCCTCCTGGGGCTCTGGTGAGCTAAAACCAGACCATACTTCAGATAGATCAAGAAGTTCTTTGAGTGGATACTGCATGGTATTGAACTTAACCAAACCCTCCAAACCCCCAAAGATTATTTACAATACAGAAGAGCTACACAAGATCAAACGAGGGAAGAAACAGTACCTGAAAACTATAGGCATTTAGCACTTTGGAGAACGGGACCAGTTTCTAAGAACAGCATACCAAAAGTAGCTTGGTACCTACGAATTCCACACTCAAGGGCCAGCTTTAACAAAAATGTTACCGTAGTTTCTGCTCAAATCACGAAAAAGAAACTCCGTCTAAAATAACCCTCTGAATAATTAAAGTGGAAGTTTTCAATCAAAGGCTTATAAGGCATGACCTTGTGACACTGCAATCTCAGGATAATACTGCAGGAAATCAGTCACAACAGAAACCTACACCTCTTCCTGCCCTCTTCCCATAACACACCTTTGGTAGGAGCAGCAATGATATGTGTTGTACAGTCTGCAAATAAATCGTCGCAAGAAAAAATAATATTAGCTGTGTAGTTTTATGTATTCTTTTCTACTTATGGATGTCCTTGCCTCACCTTCACAGGGGCAGGTTTATCATCTCAAGAAATTTCAGAAATCTCGAGGAGAAATCACACTGAAATCTTGCCCTACGTCAGGCTACTGTCCTCACACTGGGAGTTTAATGTCATGTGTGCATGACTCTTGGTGTATGTGGAATTTTTTAAAAGAAAAAAGCAGTAAGAAATATGAAAGCATGGTTTCTAATTCTAGCCAATGTCAACTATCCTACAGTAACTACAATACTACTTATGGCTTGCAATAGTAATTATTTTGATGTATCTAAGATCTTAAGTTATCTTTAGTGACTAGGTATTTTCAAGACTTACTGATACAGAGTGGGTTAAAGCACAAAACCAGCACATACAACGTGACCCAGCACCCTAAACAGTTCTTTTCTCAGGATCCATCTCCCTCTGACCTCCTGAACAGGTAGGACTGCTCTTCTCGCTGCATTCACTGGAAGTTTTCAGCTCTTCAGTGCATGGGCTAAAAGGGCCTATTTCCTGGAGCACCCTGACAGCCCCCCTGCCTCTGCTGGCAGTGATACCCAAGTCTCCTTGCAACTCAACAGCCAAACAGCTGTTTGTCCTCACCAACTTTTTAATTCCTGGCTTGTTCCCTCGTTTTACCTATCCTACTCTTTGATACAGCACAGAGTGCCCTTGCTTATAGCTAGGGAGCTGTCAGGACAGAACTCTGAAAGACACAACAGAAGACATCGTCCTGCCGCCTTCGACATGATACCTCCTCTGCAGCCAGGGCCTGCCAAGGAAAACCTGACCCCCCCATCCCACTCACTGGTGAGCCCTTAGAGTTCATCAATACAATTCCCTTAGAGAACTTAATTCCTTTATATCAGTCTGGGGTTTCTCTTAGTAACCAGTTCCCCAGGGAAAAGAAAAAGGGGAGGGAGTGATGAATTTGGAAGAATCATACTTGAATCATTTTACTACATTTCATATTTGTCAAAGTGACTTTTCAGTAATGCCTGCTTTTACACCAAGAGTGGCCTCAAGAGTATCCTAAGCACACTGCTCTCCTCCTTTTCTCATCTGAAACATGAGAAAAATCTGGGACAAAATGTACCCTTGATCTACATAAACATGTCAGAAACATCAGCTCTTTGTGAAAAGCCACAAAAATGTGCATTAGATATACAAAGAACTGGTTTCAGAAGAACAGCATTTGATAGAGAACACATATGGAGTTAGCCCAGTCTGTTTACTTGGAGTTTTTCCTGTAGATTAACTATCCCAACTTAAGAAATCAAACAAGTTATACTGATGTTAGCCTACAGTATATATACATTCATAGGGGGGGTATATCAAGCATGTTGGGGGTGGTAGGGGAGGGCAGAGACCATATGGCTGGATCAGTGATATTTACCATATTAGAGACATAGANCTTGTAGTGAGGGGCCCAAAGTTCTGCTAGTCGATGACTGTGCATGTATGGTTATCTCAGTTGTAATACACTGATGCAGTAAATGCCAGCTGATACCCTGGACCCTCCATTACAGTTCCACCAGTGTTTGGGGCTGCAAATTTTGGTATCCAGAACAAGCCATTTGAACTTGCAGTCTTTCTGTCTCTGTTGTCTTCCCCAAGAAATGTTGCTGGTGCAGTACTGCTGAGAGCTTATATTCCGATGAGCACTTCTCACTTGACATTTGAGAAGAAAAAGCTAAACCTTTCAGATTAATGTGTAGCAAATGTTTTTTTAAGTTTTGAAATTAACAAATGCAAAATTTCTTGTACAAAGTTTGAAGAAACATTCTACAACTTTTATAAAACATGCAAGTTTGGACTATTACTTCTGTCTCAAGAACATCCAACAGTGACCAAATCACATTCATAGGTTCTCGAAGTGTTCTTGTTCTAGTAGATTAATATTTAAGAAAAATTTATTCTTTCCAAAGACAAGAAGTACTTGTTTTTAAACATCACAGTATATTTGATACCTTAGTATCTCCATCATAAACATATTTGACTTAAGCAGCAATCACTCTGGGAGAGAAACCAAACAGGTTCTTTTGGTCCAGATCATCAACTTGGCTACTACCTTCAGTCTCTAGCAAAAGGGCTCACATCTATTTGTAATCAGCATCAGCTGAACATCAGAAAAGTTACAGATGGGAAAACAGTATTTGTCACTTTTTCCAGGTGCAAAATTCCAATATCACCCAAAGATGAGTTAGCAGTCTTCTCTACAGAGGAGTGAGGGGAAAAAACCCCCACGTTGTTTGCTGTAGGTCTTGAGCTTAGGATGGACTTTATTCCTCACGCAGGAAACACATTTTGCCTTTTGTGAACAGGTACATCACTGCACAAAGCATTTAATCTTTAGCAATTTCAGCATCACTTAAACTGGACTTGAAAGTGGCAGACTAAAGCATAGAAATTTTCAGTGTGTTAACACAAATGTATGATCCAACACTAATTTTCTCATAAGTACTTGATATTTGTTTAAATGGTACTTTAGAACCAATAAAAACTTGTGCCTTTATTAAAAAGATAAAACAAAAGTATAAAACAGTATTTATAAACCATCAAGAGTCCCATAGAAAAAGCAGTACTCTTCTAGTTCCATTTTCTAACAACACATAACTGCAGTAAGGTTTTTCTCAGGGGTACTTTACCATTTTTTTACTGCCTCATACAGAACACTGCAGACATTAACAGAAAATGTAACAATTATTCATTCCTTTTTGGATTGGCTTTTCTTTGTATGCTGACAGACAATTGTTGGAAAGTAATAATCCATGTTTTTTCAACTAAAAAATGAGTTTGCTTCTTTGAGCTCTGTCCTTGGTTAAATAAATCAAGTTAAAATGATGAGGGGGCTCAATCCTACAGCAAAAAAGCAACACCCAAGTAAAAGGCTTTTACGTTGTTGGCATTGCCTTTCTCCAAAGCACAGCTAGTAGAAGGAATCCTCAGTCCTGAAAGACTTGGAGAGCTATGATCATGGGGTAGACTGGTTAATAGGAAGAGGGGAGAAGACATCACCCAGTCCCTTCCCCATCACCTGGTGTTTGAGCTATGTATAGTCGCACTTCAGACTCACTAGCCATGCTTTATGTTGATCTTTCTTTCCCCCGCCTCCCCACTTTTTTTTTTTGCTTTTCCTTCTTCTTTCTTTCTGTACCCTGGAGACCTGCTATGGAAGTGGAAGTGACTTCTGCAGTGCCTAAGGTATGAAGTTTGCCCATGGGGAGGCAGGAGTCTCTGCAATCTACCCCCACCACTGCAGCATAACAGAAATGCATAGTTCCCACTCTGGACCTTGTGCATCCGAGCAGGGCACTTCAGGATTTGGCCCTTTGGTAGCAGTATATAATTCAGTGTTGCATAAATGCACATTAAGAATCTTAAGGCATCTGTCTTAACTTCCCTGCTCTGCAATAGTGCTTACAAGAATCCATTGTACTGTGCAGAAACTTGAATTTCTTGTCTCTTCCTAAAATGTTCATGTTCAATTTTTTTACTGATCAACTTCTTCCAAACAAAATTAAGTAATATTCAAACACAAAATGTGTTGCAGAAACCTAGTGAAACAAAAAAGGTAATTAGTGGAATTATACCATTAGCTTTGCAAAACCAGATCATAGTGCATTACAAGAATGCAGCTAGGTAACATGTAATTTACAAACTCCTGATTCAGGACAGCAGTTAAGATAACTTCAACTCATAATTAGTCTTCTGGGAGGTGTGGTTTTTTTGTTTTGTTTCTGTTTTAAACCTCTTATGTTTTAGAAGATTATCTGCACTAAGAATGTCAATCCATCACCACTGACCCATGGCTAAAGTGTCCTGGATCCCCAATTGGCAAGAATTGCTCATTCATTTTGAATTAAATTGATCAATATGAGAACACAAATGATATTTGCCTAGGTGAGGCTAGGGGCATTGGCCTTCTTTTGCAAATCATGCTCTTTTCTCTAGAACAATCTGGGAATTTTACGTGTCAGCCATAACTTTGATTGCTTCTGCTGCGTGTTACAGGCATAAAATTGAAAAATACAACTATCAGTCTGTTACAGGGTATATGAAAGTGCATGGAACAGATGTTGGATCTCACAGCTATTGCATAGTTGCTTACAATTGCAGGGGGATTGGAATTAATCACCTTGGCCTACAGAAACTGTGATCAAATCCAACTGAACTCAGAACAGCTGAAACGTTGTGCTATTGAGTTAACCATTATTTGAGACAACACATACCAAAATGCTTTTGTGTTGGATGCAATTATGCACTATTTATTTATATAACTTTTAAAACCACAGCAGTTAGGGCAAGTGCGACACAATCTTCCTGTATTAAATTTGGCCTGACTTTAGGAAGAGAGGGAGGAGAGAAAGGAAATTAATTCCAAACTATTACCAGCTAATTGTCTAGCCTAAGCCAGTCACTTATGCTCCTCTTTAGGATGGCAGAAAGAAAGATTAAGACCTTTCTATAATACCCTATCAAAGGCTGCTGGGATGAACTGCTCTCCGAAGATATCTATTCCTTTCTGTGAAGAATAGAAAAGCCTTAGTAACCTGTTTAGATCAGATTAGTTTTAATACAGCTACAGGCTGAAAGGAGTCCCTTGCTGGGACATTAATTTGCACATTTATATAAAGCATTAAGAAAAGTCGCAAAGGGAAAACATCATTGGTGGGTTCTCATGGTTGAGTAGGTTTTTCAGAAGTACCACTAACTAGTCTAATTTTGGTTTTGTACGAGTTTACATTAAGCAGTCTGACCAACATCAGTCAAAGCATCACACCATCCTCCACAAAGACCTTTTAGACAGATTTTTTTTTCCTTGAAAACAAACCCAAAATCACCCCAAAACAATGATTCTAGGTCAGAAGGCTTATTTAAAAAAAAAAAAAAGAAAAAAATTTAAGTGATCCTAAAATTACCGAGCTCACAAAACTCAAATACTGTGTTTTCTTTCAAAATAAAATGGGAATTCCTTGCAAGTTCTGCCTCCCATTTTTTTTGAAGAAAAAAGAAAAAGAAGGGGGAGGGGCAGGAAGGGCAGAGGGGGTGAATGACTCAGCCCTCAGCATCTATGGTTGCTAGTTGTCCAAGTAAGATTTGTTTCTCTTCCAGAGAAAAATTTAATGGGAGCTTATAAGCTTACCACAGTATGAAGTCAACATAAAAGAAGTCTAATTTAGTCACTGGAAATACACCAAGGGAAGTTTTCATATATGCAGCAGCACTCACTGTATTTCCTGAATGCAAAGCGTGTGCTGAGCTCTTACATAAAAGAAGATCACTGTCAATTCCAAGTGTGACGCAACAATCCGTATGTAGACACCTATATTTATCTATTGACCTTCCTTCCTCGTGTGCACATAGCTTCTTAAAGTGTAAGAGCAGTTACACTTATATATGATATATATGATATATACCAATATATGATTAAGAAAAAGACAGTTTAAGGAGCTGTTCCTTAAGAACAGCGCTTCCTCAAGACAGCACTTCATCTCAAAATTGCCCGTTTAGCAGATTAGATTCTTCTTCCTGGTCAGGTAACAAATCCAGCACTGCCCACTTCAATCTAAATTACAGGATTAGCCTGACTCATCTCAGATCTAGCCAGTCCATGTTTCCTGCACTGCAGCATTACTCCCATTCTTCTGGACAGCCATTCTGAGTTTTGTTTAGACTTTTCTATTACACATCCAACATCAGAGGACTCCTCTGCATTCCATGGCTAGTGACTTTTGACTTCAAGATGTCTATTTTAGTTTACTCATACGTATACAGAAAGGGCAATCAATTACGTTGGTCTTACCTGTTTCTCATTGAGATGGATGGTTAGTAATAAGCTGAGATCAGCTTTCCAATGAAACTATAATATGCTTTTTTGCACCTAAAATGTGAGAGAATCTCAATTATGTGTTTCTGCAGATTTGCACAACAAATAGCAAAGACTTCAAACCAGAAAGCACATTTATCGTATTGTGCCTATTTTAGAAAAATATTTTCCTCCCCCTAGTCAAACATAAAAAGATCCAAAATCTCAGAATAGGAAGTGCGAAAGCAAGAATTATCTATCCATTACCTTAGTGTAATAACTCATTTTGGAGCAGAGCATGAGACACAAGTTAGCCTTAGCATCTAAACATGCTGACTTGATTCTATGGAACAAATTTTCCTCTACTTGACTCCAACCAATTCCTAAGGACTTTTTAGGCCTTAAAAAAAAACCAACAAAAAAACCCCACCACAAACAAAACTATAGAATCATCAGAAGTGTTACAATGCAGGTTACCTGATTTAACATTTTCCTCTTCAGGGCCACTTTCCACCCACTGACTGTCACTGGCTAGCAATCGATTTTGTGATTCACTGAGTGGTCGAGTAGGAAAGGACTGATTGGCTCCAGAGCTGAAAAGTAAGCAAAGTCAACAGAAATTCTGTAATAGCACTAGCTGCTTATTTCAGACATCTGTAGAGTAGTGAAGTTACTTAAGAGCAAAGCAAACAAAAAAACCTACACTGCCAACTAAAAATGGCCCTTGGTCCCCAACCCCTATTCTCCTACAGGCTTGTTCCAGTCAGCACTCTAAACTCTTATCTGACATAGGCCACTCACAGTTCTAATGGAAAAAAAGCACAGATTGATAGACAAGAAATGGCATATTGACAACAATGCTGCTGCCACACAGTGAAAAAGAAAACCTAACCAGTACTGTCTGGAAGAACAACCTAATGCCATCTTATCCCATCAGTAAATGCTAGGGCCTTCTGCTGAACATCTTCCTAATGCAAAAGGATACCCTGCTGTTCGCACAAGGGTCCTGCTCTCATGTATGCTGCACTGGAAGCAACTTCTTCTCAGTATTGCCTTTGAGCACCCCTAATGCCTGATAACTCAGGTGACTGCTGTTGACAACAACCTTCAGCTACAAATTCACCAAACTACACAGAAGACTTCTAAAATGGCAAATGTAAACACCCCCAAAAGTTTCACATATTCCTGCGTCTTTGAATCTAAAGCAGGCTTCCTGAAAATACACTGAAGATACAAAACATGCAAATGTGGAGGAATAAAAAGTAATGAGCTAAAACCCCGCCTGTGCTAAAAACCAGCAATAGCCACAGTGATCTACCTCTCTTGCAAACTGTGTCTCAGCATCCCTTGTTTAAGCATGCTGGAGGAGGTGAAATACAAATAATACCTTGCCTTTCTCTCATTCCAAAAAATATCTTAAACTTTTTTTGCCATGGACCGTTACTCAGTCTTCCCTAGGACTTTTTTGATTGTGGTTAAGAGCCAGTAAGCTCTCTACTTTCTGTATTACTGTCTCCTTAGAGCCATATCCTGTGTTGTAGGTCCAAACCAAGAAACAGACTTTCTGCATCAAGCAGCACCATTTTTTAGTCTTGATCTATTGTGTCCTTCTCAGAAGACTTACAAACTCATTCTGAAGATGACAAGTATAAAAAATTAAAAAATAATTTTGAAACAATTTTTTCTCCAGATGAAGTACAGGACAGTACAAAATCAGTATCTTAAATGCTACAGTTACCTTTTGGCAGGTTCATTTTGGCTTGAGACAGTAAGTTGCTCTGGATCCATAATCACCAAACGAGTTGGAAAATTACACCCGTCGCCCAAACTAAACCAGAAACAAAGATGCAAATAGCTGTTTGTAGTTGACTTAAATGAACTGAACAAGTACCCATGCAAAAGGCAAACGCTACAGGCTCGAGTCAATTACTTGAGTGCAGCACTGAACTCCAGACTTAAGCAATGTAATTCTACCACTAAGCCAGATGATAAGTTAATTAAATCTTGGAGCTCAAGTGATTCCCACCCTATCACTCAGCATGGATTGCTGAGCACAGCACTAGTCTATGTATTTCAGAAACATCACTGTGTTTCTTTAGACTGTAGCCCTGGTCTTTCCCCAAACCACCATGTACACGTAGCGAGACTATCTGGTATTTACAACTGCAGAAGCTGTAGCATAAATAATATTCTGGTGGCCATGCTTTTCCCTCCGCCCATTATTCTGAGGTTAGCTAAGCCTTCTTTTAAAGCAAGTTTAATCAGGTCACATGAAAAGTCATGGTAGTTGAGCAAACAGCTGAGGCAACTTAAGATCTTGTTATTACCTCCACTGTTTGCTACCAGACCTCAGCTTCACAAATGGGTTCACCAACATTTTAAACTGATACACAACCCCCCAAAAGCAGTGTTGAAACCTGGCTCCTACTTTATTCTGCTGGCTTTTGGGAGTGGTGGGAGTAGGCAGCAGGTCAGTCTTGCTTCATCAAGCTTCTCTGACACTTGTCTGCAACTCCCCAACACTGGCTCAGCTGAAGTTTTAAAACCAGTATTTTGCATCATATCAGAATTTTTTTTTTTTGCACTGCTGCTTATTTACATGCACTTGCTCAGGCAGCTTTCAATACCCAAACTGTCATCTACAGCAAAAGGAAAGCTGTCAAGTGTTTTCAGAGGTAAGAGGGGGTATTTTTAAACTGATGTTTTTTCAATACAGCTGAAGTTCAAGCTTTGGATTTCCTCTAAGTTGCTGATTTCTGTTCTATAATCAGACACTAATACTACCACCAAAAGGTGTACAATTTTTGAAATACAATTCTCAAAGCTCTCCAAACTTCCATATTTAGAAGGCCCTTGTAAATGAGGCCCTTGTTTCTGAATGAAAATCCTGCGCAGAATTTGCTCAGTTTTCTCCTGCACATTTTCCCTACGCCAATATTCATTGTGCAGGATTTACAAGTTGGCTTTTCAGCTGTGCTTTGTTTTTTAGGAGAAGGGAAAGCAAGGTGAAAGTCATGGAATCAATTTATTCCCCAATTCATTCACATTCAGACTGAATACCTGGTAAAAATAGGGAGTAGCCAATACTTCTTTTCATCTCCAAAAACCTCCCTCAGATTTTTGCTGCATCCAAGAGAAAAGCCATTTTTATCAGGGCCATTTCGAAATGTGGGTGCACGGAATGTTTCTGTAAAAGAAAAACATGCAGTATCTCTAAAGTGATAAGAAGTCAGGGAAGACGAATAAAGAGACTCAAATTTCTCTATTGTGAAAACAGTGTTGGGCAAGCTGAGACGATCTTGTTGTGTATTATGGGGGGGGGGAGTTATCTCAAGTAATCAGAGAGCATAAAAAAAATCGCTGGGTTAATGACAAAAATAGAAATGAAAGGTAAGAAAGTAAGCAGAACAGTCATCTTTCTCTCTTTACATTTAACATAAGGTCTGAGACAGAGCTAAGTGCCATCAGCATGCCAAAGATACCACATCCCTTATTCATTTATGGCTAGCTCTCTCTTTGGCCTGTGAAGCCTTCTTTGAGCAGAAGACTTCCTCTTCTAGAAGCAATTTACCATAAGCACTACTGGACCTAAACCCATATAGGATAGTTTTTTCCACTTCTGCCAAGGTCTGAAGTTGAATTAAGAGCATCCTGTGGTATCAGAGAAAGATGAGATCTATTACATTAGAAACACAGACACACCATGAACTGTAGCAAACCACCACCATTTTTCTAGTCAGTCGGGTTACACCCTTGGCCAAGAACCGTGAGGACTCATTGCTCTCCCCATACCAACAGCTTGTCTTTTTACAGTCATGATCCAGAAAGTAAATAAAGTACTGACTGTGTTGCCTATTATGACCATTGACTTTTGGGCAAGGAACATGCTAAGATTTTTTTCAAAGCTAAAAAAAGAGACTGTGAATATTCCTTAGCTGTAGATATGTCAAAAGAAAAAGGACTCAAACAACCCTCCTGTCAAGCAATCAAAAAAACCCCTTTTCCTCCATCCAAAAATTCCAGCAAGTTGAAAGTTATTTCACTTTTAATCAACCCACTTATTTTTGAGGATAGAAATTTAATTTCTGTCAAAAGGTATAAGGTTTTGACTTACTCAGTTGTGCAAATACCCACCAGTACCGTC
>VZTQ01006817.1:47264-76228 GCA_013400755.1 Pelecanoides urinatrix | reverse complement strand
TCCTTCTTGTAGTGAGGGGCCATCAGTCTATCTTATCTAGCTAATGTGTCACTTCTTATAATCACAACACTAGGAAATTCCCACCGAATATGTGTTAATTTGCTAGTTTTATTGAGTAAAGGTTTGACTACCAGATTTGAAGCGGGGTTCACTTCCCTTATGTTGGATGTCGAGAAGTTAAGCATCTACTCCAAACTCATTGTCTAAACTCTTAGTAGTCAGTGGACGAGGCTGGTGTAACCAATAAGTCACTCCTTCCTCTGGAAGTCAGGGATCTCAGGTACATGGAAGAAATTTCTTTACTGCAAGAGTGGCCAGGCCTTGGAACAGGCTGCCCAGGGAAGTGGTGGAGTCCCCATCCCTGGAGGTATTTAAAAGACGTATAGATGAGGTGCTCAAGGACATGGTTTAGTGGGCATGGGGGGGTTGGGTTGACGGTTGGACTCGATGATCTTAGAGGTCTTTTCCAACCTTAATGATTCTATGATTCTATTCTGTAATTAAGAGCATATGAAGTAGGAGGTAAGCACACTAACAAGCTTCCCACCATGTCCCTTCTACACGCTTCCCCTTTGTGGGAGGGGACGATACTTCTAGATGTTTTGAGCAGAGGGATATTATTTTTTCTAAACTCTCCTGCTTCTGCAAAGCCCCAGATGTCTCAAGCAAATGGAGACAGCACTGACTGCAATGCACAAACTGTAGTCATTGCTGTTAACCTACTCCTTTGGACTGCAGCTAAGTTATAAAGGTATTCATCCTGAAGCAAAAACTATGGGTCTAGATCCTCCACAAAGGGTTTCTCCCATTAAAGGAATTCAACTTTTCGCAGTGCCCAGACAATACAGTGATTGCCCTAGTGCTTGCAGCAGGTCTCCTTTCGTGACACTGTGAAACTTGAAACCACTGCCTATGTGACTATTCATAACTGAGGGAAAAAACCTAGAACTTTATACTGTGCACAAAAAAATTGTCAACCAGAAACTCTGAGAGGCCTATTCCCTCCCTTCTGCTCCCAGAACAGAATCTGTTATAAATAGGCTGTGCCTGACAAATGTTTTTCTACACAGTTCTTAAACGTTTGCAGCGAGGAGAAATCACGATTTCCTTGAGTAATAAATGTCATTCCTTTCTAGTTTTACCATTCAAAAACTGCTTTTAAAGTCTAATGTATGAAATTGCAGAAGAAAATTTTTTTTGGGGGTGGAAGTCGTTTGCATGAAGTCCAAAATGGATTAGCAAGTGATTAAATTACTAAAATCATACACTTTTCCTATCAAAGCTCAATATGTGCATGTGTTCATACTCTTTTCAATCTTCTCTGTTGAAATGTGGCAAAGCTAAGCAATGTAAAAATGTAGCATTGTTCTTTTTTGACTGTATACAGATTGGCACTTCAGCTTCAGTTTAGATCTAGTAATTCATTAGAAACATTTTCTATATCTATACTACAGGACATCAAGGATCTGACTCCAGAAAAGAAATCTGGGGTAAAATTCATTCCAACTCCTGGGACAACTCAACAGTAAAGCACTTGCATTTGAGCTAGTCTTTTTCATCTCCCTTTCTTGTAAATAGATAAAAAAACACTTTTAAAGACACCTTTAGGATGCAACATATCTAATGCATTTAAAATGTTATATTAGAATAAGAAAAACTATCAGATACAGGTCACAGATAAGCTACATCCCTTCAATCACATTACTCCCATAAAACAAATAAACCAATGCCTGTTGTAAGGGAAATATGGAAGGATATAAAGAAAGTAAACACAGAAGACTTCTGTATGGAAACCTCATGTGGAACAACACTTTTTTTTCCGATACGTCTTCCTGATGTAACCAAATGAAACATAGTTATGCCCAGCTGATGTTTTAGAACAAATCTGTTATTTGAAATCTGGACAACACGAAACAAAGCAAGGAAATAACGACAACATTTCTCAGAAACCAAATTGATATAGGTGATTTATTGAGTGATTTTTTTTAAAAAAAAAAGGAAATGGAAAATACATCCCTTACCTTCTAACTAATAGTGAAAGTCACAAAGCAATACAGACTTCAAACTATCACAGATATCTGAAATATAATGATGATCTGGAGACATTTGTTTCTTAGTCATGGATAAAAATGGTTTTACAGGCTCAGCTTCAGTTTACATGGTTAAAGACTTCAGCCATAACTATCTCTGTGTAAAACAGGCTATACACAATGAAGTTTTTCATGAATGTCTTTTTGTTTGCTACATGCATTGGCTGGGAAAAGGTGTTTCTCTAATCTAACAATTCTGATGACAATGTGGGGACTTTTGCTGTGAATTCTTTAGAAAAGTGTCAGCCCTAACTTCATTCCATATGTAAGCATTTTAGCCTTCTCACGCACTTGACATGAGTATACCAGAAGTACTGTAAATGGCACAGAAAGAAGTTTGGTTTTCTTGTAATAGTGTCCAGTTGGTAAAACTTGAACTTGCAGAGACTGAAAAGCCTGTTAAAATGTAGAAGAAAAGAGGAAAATCACAAGTCAGTGAGTCCTGCATGGACCATTCTATAGGACTGGTTGCAGTAAGAAAATGAAAAACTTTTGGAGCAGTGAAAAGAAGTATTAAGATAATCTCCATTTAAAATCACGGTATCCCAGCATGAAGAGTCATTTGGAAATAATATTGATGATTAATTGCAGTTTGACTCATAATAATTACTGAACTGACTGCATTTGGCCACAGCCAAGCTTGTTTGTGGAGCAGCTTCTCATCTTTTTTTGTAATAGCATAGAGGTTACAACACTCTGAAATGGGAAACTACTTGATAAAAGATGAATCTAACCTACATAACAAGAGGGCATATTACATACCCATTCACAGCATACCTTGACTGAGAGGGTTTTCCACACACCTCGCTGAAGCTGAGCCATTCCACAGTCTGACGTGCAGGAACCATAGGGCTAGATGGAAAAAAGGCAAAAGGAAGTATTTAATTGTGTGAAAAAGACCCTGGGAAAAAGTACTGAAAAGAGAGGCATAGATTTCTGGTTTCTGCATCCTGTAATGTTTTTCCCTTTTAGAGACACATGATCTGATAGAAAATGTACACACAGTCCAGGAAGCAGAAGCTGGAACACTGTGTTCTGTAACGAGCTGCAGAAAAATAATTAGTAAGAAAAAAAATATTACCTGGCTGAAACTCATATACATCTCTTACAAGTTTTTGCTATTGGAAAGTACCCAGTTATTCACACTGGTATCAACGATATCTAAGCACATGTGCTTACGTTAGTGCTTTTCTATGATCAAGGCGGGGAAAAGCAAATACATACATTTCTTCATAAATCAATGAATAGACTCTTTTGAAAGAAGTCATAAAAAATAGTTGTGTCTAACTAAAACATGGTATCTAAAATGTAGGTTTCTACATCTGAGCTAGTTGTCCCAACAGAGGGAAGGAGATCTAGCTTAGTGGAGACTTAAGACTAAATGCAGTAGCCTGTATGGAGGCACTTGGTACCATTTCATATCAAACAAGATGTCCAAGACACCCTTGCAGTGCTAAAGAAGTTACAAAGGACATATGGAAGACCTGCACCCTTCCAAATTGTAGCTGGAGCCCTGGCAGGATACTCTGGGGCATCTCAGGAGGTTGTGGACTCCCAACTGAATGAAACACTTAGAAGTGACAATGAGAGGTGTCTTGGAAGAGATTTCTCTCATGCTAAGATGTCCACATTTCAGCAGGTTTATTGTGTATCAAGCTCTGTTGTCTTCATTGATCTATCTGCACCAAGGAGAGGAACCCAGAGTAGTTTTCTGGAAAAGCTAAACTTGTAGAATCAGATAATCTCCAGGTGATGAAAGGCAGATGAGATCAGTAGCAATCAAAGCATCTCTGTTTTCTAAGCGTGCACTCCTGTACCTTTTATTTCATGGCTTGCAGTATTGCTTTTATGATTCCATGTACCCATCATAGTCTTTTAATAACTAGGGTAGAATTCAATTTGTATTCAAACTGTATATATCTATATTATAGCTGCCTTCATCTAAATTTAGTTCCCTTTATAGTTACTGGAGAAAAACAGTCACTTCTGAGATATGATGTGCATTGCCCTGAATGTCTCACCCTAAAACAGACCCCATAAATCTGGGATTAAAAACATGTATTTTTTTCAACAAAAAATAAAAGTAATTTGGAGCAATTAGTCTGCATTATAGATATTTCAGTCCAGGAGAACTGAATCTCACCTCCTACTCTTCAGCAATGGAGTGTAACGAACTGGAAGTCTCTGTTATCTATGAGAAAGTTTAGTATGGACCAGATATCCCAAAATGAATCTGTAAAGAGGAAAAAATCATGCAAAAACAAACTTGCAGCAGCCAGAAATTGTTTTAGAAGCATAGTAAATAAATACTCCCAGACTTTTGTTTTCCTTGTGTGACTGATGTCTTATAAATTATGTCTATCCTAATAAATTAATCTTGCTCAGAACAATTGTGTTCAGAGATGTGGGCCTGATGGCTTTGTTTCACCTACTGTTCCAAATTCAAGTGCATTTACTGACCATGTCTGGTTTAAGTTGCCGTCTTTGTCCTGTGTTCTAACATTCTGCTGTATTTTATTGGTAATAAAACTGGAATAAAGACTACCTTTCTATTCAGTTTGCCTGGTACATGTCAGGACGTGGTAGAACCTTCATACAAGATATAGGAAGCAGGAATTAGTGAGGAGGAGGGGAAAGAAATGGGATGTAAAAAGAGAAGCATGCAAAAGTAAGATACAGGTATGCTCAAAGCAAAGTCAAGCTACAAAACGGGGCCATTGAAGGGCACCACAACTGTTTAATTTGTACCCACCTGCAGTTATGCTTTGTGGAGAAAGCCTGACAGTGAGCTGCTCAGTGGTTAGAGCTAAATTCCGCTCTATTGTATCCATTGACCACACAATCAGCAGCTAAACAAGCAATTTAGCAGTCAGCTCCTAGAACAGCACACACGCTTTTCTCCTCACGTCCACTGCTGGCAATGAGAAGTCATCACAAAAAGTTCCTGGATATACAACCTGCAGGTGCAAAGAGAAATAGGTACTAACTCTCTTTTCCTGTCCTCAGCTCTTAACAGCTTAATACCTTTGGCTAGTGTCTTGCTTACATTTAGGATTTTGGGGATGGGAATCCTGAACCTCACGGCATCAGTAAGGCTGCCGAGCACCAGGAGCGATGAGTTTTGTGGTAACAGCTGTGGATGTGGATTTGCAGAGGCTGCAGCTGTGTGCAGAGAGGAAATGGCTGGGGTAAGAAACACAGGGCTAATGGCTCATAAAACCCAAAGCATAAGGGCAGAAGTCTATGATCCGTGCTATGCAGCAATAGCCTAGGGCCATTCATTGCAAGTTGAAGTTCTTCCAGGTTTGATTTCTTATCCATGCAGCTCAAACTAAGCAGTCAAATGTGCTTGCCAGACAAATAGCAAAACTGTGGCCTAGTGGGGTAGAACACGCCAGCTGGGAGTCAACCTAGAGCTGAAAAAAAATCTCTGATGTTGTAAGTAGCAGATCTTTCACATCATACCTCTGACACCGAAGATGAAGAAGAGATATTCAGAGTATGCCACTTTTTAATGTCAGCTTGGGTTGTGAAGTCAGCTAGGCTGACATTCACTGATCCTTAGGAGAACAGAGCCTACAGAGAAAGGGTAGATAAGACATGAGCACATTTTAATCTGTCTCCTTTGCAAGCCATAAAAAGCTGTCCCTTAACCTAGATGACTCAAGATGACTCTTCTGAGGAAAAGGAATACCTTATCTGGATGGTCTAACCTAAAGAAGTTACTGCTCTGGTATGTGACTGGATTGCTTTCAATCTGTGAGTTTTCAGTCCTGTGAAAAATTGCGAGAATATAATTTCTGAAAACGGCCAAAATGACTTTGCACTCAGAGAAAGCAGAACCATAGTTTGGCTGAGGATATAGCTACAAACCATTTTCTCAGAGTGGGAAGGCTCCAGTGGGTCCACAACCATGAACAAAAGCTTTACTGGTTCTGGCCCAGAATGTTCAGCTGTAGAAGTAGGAGCCAGTTTCTTTTGTATTCTCATTTGGAAAATTGTGAGCTAGCTGAAGAGCATTGTTTTAGTTATCCTGAAACTACTGGGACTTTGGGTCACATCAGCCAGTAGGTTTTGTTTGGAAGTAATTTTTCAGAGTTGGATAAACCCTATTTCTTTTTCTTGCTGGCATGGGATTAAAGCACCCAAACAGACTACGTGAAATCCAGTTTAATTCACAGAATCATAGAATCATTAAGGTTGGAGAAGACCACTAAGATCATCGAGTCCAACCGTCAACCCAACCCCCCCATGCCCACTAAACCATGTCCCTAAGCGCCTCATCTACACGTCTTTTAAATACTTCCAGGGATGGGGACTCCACCACTGCCCTGGGCAGCCTGTGCCAAGGCTTGACAACCCTTCTGGGGAAGAACTTTCTCCTAATGTCCGATCTAAACCTCCCCTGGCGCAACTTGAGGCCATTTCCTCTCGTCCTATCGCTAGTTGCTTGGGAGAAGAGATTTTACAGTCACAGTTTGACACGGCAATTAACAGGTTAGGGTATTGCCTGATTACAGAACCTCATGCTCTTTTTCAATAATGCTTCACATTCATATTTCTCTTTTAGAATACTTTGTTTTATGCTGTACAACCCTGGACAGCTTTCAATTAATCTGTGGTGAGAGAGGTTTGGGAATAGGACTGATGTAAGCATTTGTAAAGGTTTGGTAGGAGAAAGGAACAGTCTCTATCCAGATCTGAAAAATAACTTCCAGCCAATTATTTTAAGCACTTTGTCAAAGAACCATCTCATAATGTTGGGGAAACAATGCAGTGGATGCCAAATATAAAGAATGTATATGACTGGTTTTTGGGAGCACTTAAGAACAGCTACGGGAGTCCCAGGATGGAGATTTTTTCAGGCTTCTTGTTTCAAGTGCAATTAAAATTCTAACACTGTCATTTAAATGATTTTGGTGAAATCTTAATACTTTGGCTGTAGCTTTCTGCCACAAATACTTGTTGATTTTTTTCCCTTTTTCTTATTTGTCCTGTCATTTTTTAAGGATCGTTACTTTATGAAGAAGAAATATTGATTTATGGATCATCTCTTTTTGGAAATATGCGCTACAGTGTACGGACCACCCAGAACTCTGTCTTTGATTATTATTATATTGCATGTTGTGTTTTATTCTGACCATCTATTCACGTTAGTCTGGTTACTCCTTCCCCCTCAAAAAGCAAGAATAAATAAATCCCATAGTTCTAGTTACTCAGACTGCTTCCTGCTATCTTTTTTCTGAACATTATCAGTCTCACAATGACCTTGAGAAACTGAGGAAGGTGGCCAAATGTATCCTCACTAAAATTCCCATTGCCTGAGGTAAAGTGTTGCTCTGGATGGAGAAATGATGCTACTCGGATTATTACAGCTGTAAATTTCTAGTAGGAAAAAACCCCTGAAAATTTCAAATATCTACAAGAAAAAAGCCCCTTTCTTGCTTACGGCAGCCATGTAATACTTTAAGTTATTGTGTAAATTACTTAGCCCGGCATAAAGTCGAACTCACACATCCTTGTTCTAAAAAACTGTGCTAGGTATGTCCAGAAAGTGCAGTATAGTTGTTATGTACTGAGTAATGTCTGTACTAATATTTACATAATGATACATTATAAATGTCTTTGGAATATTAGTACATCAACTTAGGACTTACTGATGGTGAACAGAGTGAAATAATTAACCTAGGGCTTACTAACAGGAAGATCATTAATACATCTCAGAACAAAACGTGCCTTTTCTGATTTCTCATCCATTTAAAGCTTGCTATCCTCCAATTCGCATTCATATACTTTGTTATTCTGTTAGCCCAGATAACATTTCCAATTTATTAGGCTCTTTTTTGAATTCCAGTCCCATCCCCTACACAATGTGGAACCTCAACCAGTTCAGTTACAAAAAAATTTTTAGAATGGAATTCCCTGTTCAAGGAGTTCTAATCTAATTTAAGATCTAGATCCACTATGAAATTACCATTTATATGTGACCCAATGCTATTTCCCCCCCCCACCAGATGCTGACCTGATACAAAGTACAATGGGTTGTCCCATAGGGGACCTTCAGTTGTTCTGGTGGACTCAGGTCTGCAGGTTGGCATCACTGAGGTCTGTAGGTGCACCTACGCTCTTGATGCCCAGAAGATTCACTTACTATTTTTCTTTGATTTTATTCTTTATTTTTCATTTTTCTGGGTTTGAGTCCACTTTTTCACTGCCCTTGCACCCTGTTTTATCCTTGCAAACTCCTCTCAAATAAGCAAGCCTTTCCTAATTTTCCCCTTTCGTCCTAGTTTTGCTTCTAGTGTGTCCAAAACCTGATATTTCTGATAACATTCCCTAGGCAACCTTGCCCTTATATGGTATTAGTGATAAGGCAGGTGTGAGTGCCATTGCAACCCAAAACACCCCTGTCATTTTCCAGTTCATGCCGGTTGTATTTACTTTACCATATCCAGTCACTTGCTACTTTAGACTTGACTCTTCTGCCTAGCTCCAGTTGAACACAAGCAGGTTCTTATTTTATGTGCCAGTAGTTTGCATACCAGAGCAGCAGAGTAACTTGTTTCACATTTCTACTTTGCATACGTAAAGGCAAATGTAAAAGTTCCCTTTTAAGGACTTAGCTACTGTGAGGCCTCTTCATCTTGCAGGCCTGCTTGATGGAAATTTGATATATTAGATGTGTTTTGTTATCAGCAAAGCCTTTATGGATTTATGCATTGCTTTTTCAATAATTTGATCCAGAATTTTTCACTGGATCAAAGCAGGCCAATTATTCAAATGCCTCCTTAGTTCCCTTTTTAGGCAGAAGTTCCATATTCATCTTCCCAAAGCTCTAAATAGTTTCTTCTGTGAAGTGATTGCCTTCATGAAGTTGGTTGTTCATGGTTCAAAGATTTGTTCAATTAGTTCCTTAAGTATCGGTGGTGAATTTCATCAGACTTGACTACACCTCTGCCATCTCACTGCTATCTTTAATCTTGCAGGTGGATTTGCCCTGTTGTAGTGAAGACAATTTACATGGAGATTTATTGCATTTTGTCTGTGTATGGCTAGGTGTTTAAATTTCACTGTCTGGGTCATCCCCTTATCTGTGTAGCTTTAGGAGATAAATAGAAAAAAGGTTTTACATTGTGTCATTCTCCTATGACAGATCTGCAGATTGCAGTCTCACGGACTTTTGTCTTGCTTGTCCTTTGCTCTGTGGAAAGCAAACACTTTGGGTCAGTGAAATACCACTCCCACAGAGCCAGAGAGTGTTTACCAGGAAACTTTCTGTTTGCCAAAGTAATTTTTCATTAATATTCCATGTTGTACAACTCGGGCATTTTTTCATCTGCTCCAAGAACACTTTTAGTGCCAAGCAACAAATCACAAACTCTGTTCAGCTTATCAAATAAGCAAGTTAATGTATATTTACCTTAAAGGAACATCATCATCTGAAAGACTGCATTTAAGAGCAAATCACAACTCCTTTCCTTGATTTTCCTTCCTAAATCTCTTTCTTTCTCTGTGCCTTACTCCTGTATGAAAGGCCTGAGCAAACACAGGCAAAACCATGTGTAGTGACAAAAATATTGGTCAAATGTGTGGATGAGGGTGAGGGTCAGGTAGTTTGGAGGGAGGTTCAGTGGATGTCTCCAGCTTCCCAGTTCTTTGTTCGGTCACCTCTCATGTTACGACCTCTCTCCTGGGTCCGTTTGCTCTGGCGTCTTTAGTCAGGCACAAACTGTTCAAGCAAGAGATACAAAATATAAAGCAATTATTTATTGCTTTATATGATTTTTATCATATGCAAAGGTGCCTATAGTCTGACAAGCTTTGAGGCGAATAATCTCACTCCTGTGCAGAATCTTTGCTGGTGGGGCAGGCACCAAGGGGGCTGGTTGGCCTTCCCAGCTCCTTGGAGTTCATCCCCAAGGGTGGTGAGATACCAATTTCCACCAGCTCTGTGGACACTGATGGCTCTGATGACTCATCCAAAAGCCTGGCGATTCCCAACTAGCTCCTGACCTGCCTCCCTAGCTTTTTTCTTCCTTTTTTTCTTTTAGGACTTTATACATTTTCATGTCGATGTTTTCCTTTTGAATCGTTGAACTACTAACAACCCTACCTCAGCAGTACTTCCTCTCTCTCTGTTTTTACTTTGCTGTCTTTCTACAAACTTTCCCTCTGCTGTTTCCCAGCAGTAGGAGTCAAGGGTATGCACTTGCGCCATGGAAATGGGGAACACAGGCAGCTGAACCCTGGCACCTCTGGAGGGATCTCACAGCTGGGATTGCAGAGCGACAGGTTTACATTCATTCTCAGTGTAAAATGCAAAGCTCAAACTATTTGCACATATATTGGTATATGGGCTTTTCTATCGCAAGCCTGCTGAGCAATTTTGATTTGGTGACGTCCAGTGGCGATAATTTTGACAGATGAATGAAGTTGTATACACTGGTTTGCTCTTGCTGTCACCTCCACGTTTGCAGCAGGAACAGTTCATTGGTGAGGGTGAGGGTGCTCAGCTGGCTGTCAAAGGTGTGCATCAAGTCAGGTATGCAAGGACAGTTAAGCCAGCTGAAGTTTCATATCTTCATCAATGACATAGACAGTGGGATCGAGTGCACCCTCAGCAAGTTTGCAGACGAAACCAAGCTGAGTGGTGCGGTCGACACGCCTGAGGGACGGGATGCCATCCAGAGGGACCTGGATAAGCTTAAGAGGTGGGCCCGTGTGAACCTCATGAGGTTCAATAAGGCCAACTGCAATGTCCTGCACCTGGGTAGGGGCAACCCCCGGTATCAATACAGGCTGGGGGATGGAGGGATTGGGAGCCGCCCTGCCGAGAAGCACTGGGGGTACTGGTGGACGAAAAGCTGGACATGAGCTGGCAATGTGTGCTCGCAGCCCAGAAGGCCAACCCTGTCCTGGGCTGCATCCCCAGCAGCGTGGGCAGCAGGTCGAGGGGGGGGATTCTGCCCCTCTGCTCTGCTCTGGTGAGACCCCCCTGCAGTGCTGCCTCCAGCTCGGGGGTCCTCAGCACAGGACAGACATGGACCTGCTGGAGCGGGGCCAGAGGAGGCCACAAAGATGATCGGGGGGGTGGAACACCTCTGCTATGAAGAAAGGCTGAGAGAGTTGGGGTTGTTCAGCCTGGAGAAGAGAAGGCTCCAGGAAGACCTTATTGCAGCCTTTCAGCATTTAAAAGGGCCTTATAAAAAAGATGGGAACAAACTTTTTAGCAGGGCCTGTTGTGACAGGACAAGGGGGAATGGTTTTAAACTAAAAGAGGGTAGATTTAAACTAGATATAAGGAAGACATTTTTTACACTGAGGGTGGTTAAACCCTGGCACAGGTTGCCCAGAGAGGTGGTAGATGCCCCATCCCTGGGAACATTCCAGGTCAGGTTGGACGGGGCTCTGAGCAACCTGGTCTAGCTGAAGATGTCCCTGCTCATGGCAGGGGGGTTGGACTAGGTGACCCTTAAAGGTCCCTTCCAACTCAAACTACTCCATGATTCTATGATTCTAAGTCTCTTCTGAAGTGGAGGAGGTGGCTGATTATTAAACCTGTATAGTCCAAATATTGTTTTAAAGTCTCCCTTTTATTTTGCCCTTGTTCAAATCAAAAAGGCCAAATGAGGGGATATTCACATCATCTGTACCTAACATACCCAGTAAGCCATCCCAGACTCCATCTACAGACAGAGGCTTCTCTGCAGGGCACCATGGGGCAGCAAGTCAGAGGTCCTTCCCTGACCCATCCCCCAGAGTACCCTGTCCGAAGCGCAGCCAGCTGTGATATATGCTTTGGTTCAGTGTGGTGAATCCCCCAGAACGGCTTAGGGGACCACTTCCAGTCTAAGTGGAGATTTTGCACTGACCATTCATTGTAGCATAGGTGGGATGTTACCTCTGGGCAGCTGGCACAGAGAAACACTTTGCACCCACAGCTTCCCCTGCCGCCCGCAGGAATGACCAAGCACATAGGGTAAAACCTAGGAACAGCCTTTTAGGATGGAGAAAGCGGAGGCCACCAAATGCACTGTTGAGTATTCCCACTAATAAGCAGCTCCAGACAGGTATTTTCCCATGGGCATGGTGTCCTGTTGCCCTCTGAGGGATAGCAGCCATCCATCCCCTTCCTGAGAAGAGTGGGATGGCCACGGACACGCTCTGCACACTGGCAATTTGCTGAGCAATCGTTAGGATGGCTACTCTGGGGATAAGACTGCATAGGTGTCACGACAGAGGCTTTCCCACCTCTTTGCAAGCCCAACCCTGCAAGTTTTTACATGAGTTCAGTAGATTTGTTCAGGGTGTGATATCTGATTGCAGTTTCAAATCTACACACATTGACGTGCAGACAAAGACTTTATACTGGCACAGATTTATTATATTAATACAGACTTGCTCCCAGCAGGGACAGCTATATCACTATAGGACAGTTTCATGTCAGTGCAACTGAAAGCAGCACAGGTCTTGGCTTGTGCTGCTTTATTTTTTCATGGGATGACGACAGTATCTCTAGGAGCCCCTGGAGATTTGTCATTTTAATTTGAAGTACCCTCCTTTGTATTTTTTCCTTATAGAAGATGTTTTTCAGTTTTCTTTTAAGGCTTATAAGCAAATGGTGAGCAATGAAAAGTAACTTACACTTCACTTTGCTTAAATAAAAAAAAGAGTTGGAAGAAACTTTGAAAGTCCAAATGCAGAATCAACAGACCTAAAGCATTCCAGACAGCGGTTTGCCTCAGTTGGCTTTGCCTCTGTTGAATTTAGTCTCTGCTGAATTGGCTCTGGGAGTCAATTGCATCCCCCCACCCCCTCCCAAGAGATTGGTCTCTCAGACTAAATAATAAAATAACATAAAATCAAACTTTAAACACAGTACTATATATTAAATAAAAACCAATGCAGTTCCAGTCATTCATGCATTACAGTATGATGAAGTGTATGATGTTTTCTCACTCATTATCCATGTAACCTTAAATAAATACGAGGAAAGAATTAACATTTAAGATTATGTTCCTTCACAGACAAAATTTCAAAAATTTGTGGGGGAAAGAAAATCTCTGCCTGAAGACAGGCTCAATACCAGAAAAAAGAATCCTATCAAAAAATATTTGCTTTATTATTTTATCACTAATCAAAATTTTTCTTCCTCTGTGGAAGCTGATTTGACATGGTGTTTGTTGATAGTACACAGTTATCTTATTCTATACAAACAGTGATTGGTTTGTAGCTGGGTTGTATTTCTCATGAAAACCCTTGACTCATTTCTTTCTTCTGAATTTTCTTACCTTTGATTTCTTGTTGTATTATTCTCTATAAGCATTATAAAATGTGCATTGAACATGTACTGCCTGCAGTTGTTGTTTATACTTACTTGTCTGCTATATATAATACCAAAACTATTATACACATAGACCCACTCTGAGAGTTAGGATTAAATGGCACCTGCCTTTCTGTTCTGCTCTCTGAAGGTGAAGGGTCTGCAATTTCCCTAGACCAATTGTCTCCCTCAGCATCCCGGCTACAGGGAAAGCTCTGCTGTAACTCAAACTGGTCTTGAGCCTTGTCAGTCTGCAAGGAAGTCTTCAGAGCCCTGATGTTAAAGACAAGTAATAATTTTGCTCTACAAGGCTGAGCTGACATTACTTTTCCACATAGGCCTTTCAGCTGGTCTTGCAGTGTTAGAATCATAGAATCACTAAGGTTGGAAAAGACCTCTAAGATCATCGAGTCCAAGCGAGTGTTGTAGAACAATCCTAGTGAGTCCAAGCTTAAATAGAAAAACAAATAAGAACATGAAAATGGCAGCAGTGGATCATGCCAAAAGTCATCCTAACCCCACTGTCTTTCTGCAGGAAAGGCCAAAAGCAAACCCTTAGGAAGATTTGAAGGGCAGGATAAAGATATGATGCTTTCCAGATTATCTCCCAGCTTCTGCTGGATTCCTTGAATTAGAGACAATGTATTTATATTTAATATCTTTGACAGATTTTTCTTCCATAAGTTGGCCTAATAAGCTTCGAAACCACAAAATTTTTCATAAACATAATGCAATGAGTTTAAAGAAGAAAATTTCATACAAGTAAAACAAGGTGAACTATTTCAAAATAGTGCAGCAGGTATCATTATCATCTACAGAAAGGCAGGTACCAAGCCCTTACTGAACATGAAAATCAGGTTTTACATCCTTCTTGCTTTTGAAACCCGTCATTGTGCTTCTGCATGGAACGCCCCCACCTTCCTTTTCAGTAGAAATTACCACAAAACCAACTCTATTTTCGTAAACTTGATATGAAGCCATGTTCCATATACTTACAAGACATTCAAACAGGGATGTTATTTCTTTTCTGGATACACTAGCAGTATATTTAGTATTTATGTTGTACTCTATGATACCATGTATTTGAGTACTTTGCTCTGCCATGGCAATGATGCCTAAGACTGAGGGAAGCACCATAACTGTGCAAAACTCTTTGGCATATCTGAACCGGTTTCTAAGTACAACTTCGACAGAAGAAATAATTGACTGCAGTGGGCCCTGATCCAGACAAATACTTAAGCATACATGTAAGTTTAAGCACAGGATTTTTTATATTCAAGCCAAAAGACCGAGCGCCTTGGAGAAACAAACTCTCTGCGCATGACTGTTAGCTTTAAATAAACAAATTTAACACAGAGGGATGTTGCTAGATGTAAACCATTTCTCTATCACAAGGTTAAGCTGCCAGTAGTCTAGTATTGAGGTGGACAGATGTTGTTTTTCTGTTCTTACTGTGTTTTCCCTGGTGTGTGAGAAATTTGCAGCCATTAAATGGACACAGACTGTCCCCTATTCCAACATCACCAGTAAGGGAAATTCTTCTACCCTGACATAGAGGTCTGTAAGTTATATGTTTAGGTCTAGACTGCCTTTTTGATTATAGACATACACGCACAGGATGTTCATCGAAGTCAAAAACATGGAGAGTTTACTCCAGTACAAGAGTAATTTTTGTGGCATATTGACAATAAAGGATGCCCTTTTGGCAGTGCCTAACTCTCCTATACCTATAGAGAAAGTTTAGTCATATAAAACAGAGCTCCATATGCTACAATCCCACGAAAATTATATATTCAACATAAAATGTGTTACGCTTGGTAACCGTTAAGCAGATAGTCTTAAAAAAACTTAAAAAAAGAAACTTAAAAAAAGTTTCAGGAGATGAAACATCACAGAATCATAGAATCATTAAGGTTGGAAAAGACCTCTAAGATCATCGAGTCCAACCGTCAACTCAACACCCCCATGCCCACTAAACCATGTCCCTAAGCACCTCATCTACACGTCTTTTAAATCCCTCCAGGGATGGTGACTCCACCACTGCCCTGGGCAGCCTGTGCCAAGGCCTGACCACTCTTGCAGTAAAGAAATTTCTCCTAATGTCCAATCTAAACCTCCCTTGGCACAACTTGAGGCCATTTCCTCTCGTCCTATCGCTTGTCACTTGGGAGAAGAGACCGACCCCCACCTCGCTACAACCTCCTTTCAGGTAGTTGTAGAGCGCGATGAGGTCTCCCCTCAGCCTCCTCTTCTCCAGGCTGAACAACCCCAGGTCCCNCCGCATTCCTGAGTCTTGACCATCCAAGCACCCTTCACACCTTGAAGGCCGGAGATCTCTGTCGCCTTGGAGCCATTCTTATCATACTCAGCAGTCAAAGGAGCCCTCGCCCAGATCTTTCACACCTTGCAGATGATCTTATCATATTTAGTAGCCAGAGGAATCCTCGCCCAGATAAGCAGTCTTTGAGACAAAAGTTCTACAATTCAGTCCTTCACAGCGCCCTCAAATGAACTGCTCCATAATCTTCCCCAGCACCGAGGTCAGGCTGACCGGCCTGTAGTTCCCCGGATTCTCCTTCCCCAGATCCTCCATCAAACCCTAGTATACCAAGACGAGCTGTTCCCAAAGCTTTTATTAAGATGGGAAAGAAGATGAAATCTAAGCCCAAGGTTTTTTTAAGAATAAAAAAAAAAAAAGTCACCAGATTGCCTAATCAGGGACAATTTTTTAGTAAACTCTCTTATTTCTAGGTGAAAATATCCATGATGAAACTAAAAACTGATCTGGGCCCTGCAGTTTCTTTTGGTTTACCAGCAACAAACTGTATGTATTTGCAGTTGAGGAAGAAGGTAATTTTTAGTGACACTGAAACTTCAGCTTCAGATGTTCAGTTTTCCACCAGAGGGCACTCCTATATTTTTAATGAAGGCAAGTTTTTGAACAACCTTGGACAGGTTTGCATAGCTTGGTGTGTGCGGTACAATTCTAGCTGCAGGATCAGATTCACCTCGTTGCACATCTGTCAACACTATGCATCATCTGGCACCCTCCACTGCTAGCCAATCGTGCATAGCAAGTCTTCAGCACGCCAGATGTGTCAGGCTTATGCACGTAAAATAAATAATCAGTTCATACACACAGTGTCTGATGCAGGCAGGATATGACTCGGTTTAACCGGGGATTGAAGGGATCTGTGTCTTCCTCCTGAGGTGGAACGAGGCCACTTGTGTCACCAGGGTTGGTACCAGATTTCAGCATTTTCTGTGGAATATTACATCCCCTGCACTGTCCAGTGATTTTATCTTAGTTCATGGAAATACACATTGTTATAAAAATTAAATCACTTTGAGAGTTGATGCAGCTTGGATTGATTTTGTAGCTTTGATGCTTGTGAATTTATATGAATATACAATAAAAAAGAAATATCTGCAGTCAAATCTGTAGAGATTGAAGAACCTGTTAGTTTAGTTGGACTTTGTCCCTATCAGGAGTTACATATTATAGGGTTTTTTGAGCTTCCTTTAGCTTTTTTACTTGTTTTTAGAACAATATTATGGTAGTTAATGTAATGTACTTGGATGAAGAAAATCTAGGTAGTTTGTTTTTTGATAACAGAAGAGAAAGCATAGTTTTTAGAGCATCCACATGAGGAAGCCAAAGATTTTTGAACAAAAATGCTAGAGAAAATTAGAAGTTTGTTTTATCTAAGCATACAAGACTAAAACACATTTCTTAATAGGGTCTGTTAAGGCTGAATTACCTCCTAAGGATTTATTAGAGTTAGTCTCATTCTTTAGTTACTGAAATAGTTGGCAAAGGCAGTTTAAGGAGGAAATAAACTCTTCGGGTAATTTGACCAAAATATATATGAACAGAGTCAGCAGAGATTGGAAGTATGACACAGCAAACAGTTTACATGTTCTGGCACCATGTCAAAAGTGACAGATTCTCAGAGCAACTCTTAAACTGATGTTTTGGTTTAACCCCAGCCGGCAACTCAGCCCCACCCAGCTGCTCGCTCACTCCCCCTCTGCTGGGATGCGGGACAGAATTGAAAGAGTAGAAGTGAGAAAATTCATGGGTTGAGATAAAGACAGTTTAATAAGGAAAGCAAAAGCTGCCCACACAAGCAAAGCAAAACAAGGAATTCATTCACTGCTTCCCATTGGCAGGCAGGTGTTCAGCCATCCCCAGGAAAGCAGGGCTCCATCACGTGTAACGGTGACTTGGGAAGACAAACGCCATCAGTCCAAACGTCCCCCCCTTCCTTCTTCTTCCCCCAGCTTTATATGCTGAGCATGACGTCATATGGTATGGAATATCCCTTTGGTCAGTTGGGGTCAGCTGTCTCAGCTGTGTCCTCTCCCAACTCCTTGTGCCCCCCCCAGCCTCCTCGCTAGTGGGGTGGGGTGAGGAGCAGAAAAGGCCTTGACCCTGTGTAAGCCCTGCTCAGCAATAACGAAAACATCCCTGTATTATCAACACTGTTTTCATCACAAAACACAACCCCATACTAGCTACTATGAAAAAAATTAACTCTATCCCAGTCAAAACCAGCACAACCGAACAGGTAAATACTTTTCCCTTCCTTTAAAGCCAATGAGAAGGAACCGCCTGAAATCAGACTCACACTCAGCTCTACACCAGGTCGCTCACTCTGTTATCCTGAACCCAGATGAGACAACATGGGAGAGCCAGGCTGAGCTAACACAGGTTGAAGCATGCATTTTTTTTTCAATCCTTTCCTCTCTGTTGTGTTTTTCCTATGGACACCTTTGGCATGTTTTTTTCTGTCAATGTTTTTTCCCAGCTGGTTATAGCTCTGCAAGAAGTGCTTACAAAGTCACCGGTCTTCACTGAACCTACAGACGTCATGTGGCTGTGACCTACCGGTCTAGTAAGAAGCAAAGAAAATCGCAGAGAAAATCGCAGAGAATATCACAGAGATAATCACAGAGAAAAGCCAGGCAGTTTTTAGTTACATATGTACTTTGTGATAAAATGGCTTCCTTGACTGCTAGTTGGTCTAAGCCAAAATAGTGTCAAGGACTAAGATTATAAAGGTACAGAAAATCACGTCAGTGCTCAAGCCTGTGTTTTGGCTCTCTGTAACCTATCAATATAGATAGACATGCAAAAAAGAATGGGTGGAAAGGGTTTGGAGGAAGATCTAGAAAAAGTTCTAAACCTAAGAATAGATTCAGGTCATGCCATGGAAACAGCATTTACTCTTCCTACTGTAGAATGCCACCAGTGATTGACCAACAGTGAGTACGTATCCTCTAAAATACACAGGGAATGTGTTAGACTGCAATGGACATGTGTAAGGAAGACCTATCTGAGCTAGTTCATGTTTAGTTGAAACAACAGCGCAAAGTCACCAGGAGGAAAACATACTGCCAGCTGAGTCATCTTCTCATCAGTGAGTTACCTTTGGAGCCTGCTTGATGGTGTCTTTATATGGTCTGTAGGAATGATTAAAATGTGCTACGTTTCCTCTGTGAGAAGCAATGCAAAATTGCACCTCTCCACTTCTTCCGTTGTTTAGCTAATCACAACTACCTTCATAGCTCTGGTGTGTACACGTCACCCATTCCTGCCCTAGATCTGAGAGCTGTTTTTAAAGTGCAGTGCGGTTGTTGACGTGTTTCCAAGTTGCACAGTCACATAACACTTGTTCATAAGCATGGACAATACTATACATACTATATGTATTCCGTGTATGTGGAATATCCAGGCATGCTGTACAACTGCTATTTTGTCTTTGAGACATGCCTTCCCCAGAGTTGAGCTCATACACTCATACACCTGCATGGTACATTTATGTGACACACCTGCTGGAAATAAGTTTGCTTTTCGTGCAGAACAACATACCTCATAGAGTCATAGAATGGTTTAGGTTGGAAGGGACCTTTAAAGATCATCTAGTTCCAACCCACTCACCATGGGCAGGAACATCATGAGAGATGACAAAACTTTTATGGCTGTTGTGGTTTGGCATTGGTAGGACTCAGTGGGATGGGGGAGAGAATCAGAAGGATAAAGGTACTCATGGGTTGAGATATAGACAGTTTAATAGGTAAAGCAAAAGCTGCACACACAAACAAAGCAATATAAGGAATTCATTCACTACTTCCCGTTGGCAGGCAGGTGTTTGGCCATCTCCAGGAACTCAGGGCTCCGTGTGTAACGGTTACTTGGGAAGACAAAATACCATAACTCCAGACATCCCTCCCTTCCTCCTTCTTTCACACAGTTTTACATCCTGAGCATAATGCCATATGGTATGGAGTATCCCTTTGGTCAGTTGGGATCAGCTGACCCAGCTATGTCCCCTTTCAGCTTCTTGTGCACCCCCAGCCTACACACTGGTGGGGCAGTGTGGGAAGCAGAGAAGACCTTGATGCTGTGTAAGAACTGCTCAGCAGTAGTTAAAACACTAGTGTGTTATCAACACTTCTTTTGGTCACAAATCCAAAACATAGCACCATACGAACTACCATGAAGAAAATTAATTCTATCCCAGCCGAAACCAATATAATGGCAAACAGCTTCACTGATTGCAAAGATGAAGACCCATAGCAATTATTTTTACCATTCTAAAACTATCCCCTCATTTTTCTTTAGATCTTGTAGAGTACCTACTTTGTGTAGATCTTTGCCAACCCAGAGTATTACATAATGTTTCCGTTTGAGAAAAAAATTTGAGTTTCCTATGAATTGTTCCACAAAATTACCAATTTCTCTCCCTTCTCCCCATTAAAGACTGTCAGTATGACTAAACTGGCTGTAGATGACTGTAGTGGTTTAACCCGGCAGGCAGCCAAACACCACACAGCCGCTCGCTCACACACCTCCCCCCCCCCGCCCCTGCAGTGGGATGGGGGAGAGAATTGGAAAAAAACAAGTAAAATTTGTGGATTGAGATAAAGACAGTTTAATAGAACAGAAAAGGAAGGGAAAATAACAATAACAACACAACAGCAACAGCAACAACAACAACAATAGAATATACAAAATGAGTGATGCAGAATGCAATTGCTCACCACCCGCCGACCCAAGCAGCGATCACTACTTCCTGGACCACACCTCTTATTTATATACTGAGCGTGACGTTGGTATGGAATACCCGATGGCCAGTTGGGTCAGCTGTCCTGGCTGTGCTCCCTCCCAGCTTCTTGTGCACCTGGCAGGGCATGGGAAGCTGAAGAGTCCTTGACTAGCAGGGTACTTAGCAACAACTGAAAAGACCAGTGTGTTATCAACATTCTCCTCATACTAAATCCAAAACACAGCACTAGGATGAAATTTAACTCTATCCCAGCTGAAACCAGGACAATGGCTAAAGTAATTTAAGATGGATCCCACCACCCATATTGATATTCCTGGGTTTTAATGGATAAGCTCATTTGCTTTGTTTGACCCAGGAATTGTGTGGTACCTCTTGGCTAACAGGTGTCTTCAGTGCCTAACCTGTGCAATCGTGTCTCTTATTAACTGGTAATGGGTTGACTGGTTGCCAGTGTTATGCCTCATTAAGTGATGGGTTAACCTGAATGGCCTTGTTATTTGTTGTTAGTTTCTTAAATGGAGCAAAAACGTAACTTATGTATTGTGTGTCACCTCCTGGCGGGATGAGCCTCCTGCTACCACCCACTAACGGCAAAGCAGGTCCAACGCTGCAGTTCATAAAGTGAACAATGACATTTTGGGCTCAAGGGAGATGCTTTATGCAGAAGATGAGATAAAGCTCAGACATGGAGCTGCTTGGGGCGATGTATTATTAAATGTTATCTACTGATATGCTACTTTTGTAGAAGCTGATTAATGACATCCTACTTTATTATTCCTTATCTTTTATATTCACCTTGTTTCACAGATGTAGCTGGCAGTACACGGCACTAACCAAAGACCCGTGGCACTCATTAGATGGCTGCTCCTCACAAGTGCCATCAGGCATGCAATTCCTATTCACAATTTTGCTAGCGATGCTGGTTAACATGTTGTTGTGTTGCTGCTCAAGCAACCTAGACAACATGGTCTTGTCAGTCTCAAACTAACTTATCTTTTACTTATCAGTTTCTTTGACACGATCCTCTGATAAGCTGAGAGATAAATACATGACAGACTCTGCGATGTATTCCCCCGGCACTACAATCTTAGCAGTAACACTGTAGAGGGGTTTCATCTAACGAGTGCTTCTTTTGACCTGTTTTCTATTTTGTTAGAGTGTTGCAGCTGCAGATCTTAAGATACGTTTAAACTAGAAACAAAGTTTTGTTTAGCCATTCCCCATGCCTCGGGAAGTTTTCTGTCTCTGTGTGAATGTGGGTGTTTAATGCTAGCAGCTCAGGACAGGTACAGGATGCAAGCAAGTCAAATACATTCAATTGCTTAAGGTCCTGTTTTGTATCAGCTTTGATGCTGTGATTAGAGGAGAGGAGTGATCCCCTCTAAGAGAAAACTAACTAGAGGAATAGTTTTCTGTTGGGTTAGTGTGCTGAATTGTCTTGGCATGGGTTAATCAGGCACCAGGACACTTTCGTTGAAGACAGCTAAAACTATCTTGGTTACTTCTTATGGCAACCAGATGTGGTTTTGGTGAGGAGGGAGAAGAAGAGGTGGATTAGGGAAATGCAGCTCCTTATTAGTACTGGCCAGTCTGATGGGAATGGTGTGAGTCTGTTGTGTGACTGCACGGTCTCTCCTTCACCCTGAGGCTGTGCCTGATCCTGGGGGTAACCCAGAGCTCTTGCACAGGCTACAAAACCCACTCAGGTCAGGGGGGAAAATAGCAGGGCAGCGGCACCCCGTGGAGCCGTGAAAGCTGCTGGTATTACCTGAGCTATGGCCAGGATAAAATCATTTCCAAAGAAACAATTAGAGCCACATGGGCTTCAATCATTAAACTAAAAGCAGCATGGATACACTGTGGAGATAACTTCTGCCCAGAGAACATGCCATGGAGAGAGGATGCTGGAAGGCAAGAGGAAAGCACAGAGAGCAGCACCTGAGCCACAGTGTCGCTGCAGGTGAGACATAGTGTTCCCCACGCCTTGCCTTGCGCTTTGTCTCCCACTCCTAAAGCTAGCTGGGTGACTAGGCTAAAGATCACGGTACTGGGGTGCAAACAGTGTTTTCGCTGGCATACCATCGTGTGGAATATGGGTCTGTTTATTTTATGTCAGTGGTGCACAGGAAGTCTGAAAACGATGCTGAACTAAATTGTGGTAATATGCTTACCTCTTCTTTACATCAGGACATTTTTAATACTTGTCTGCACATTTGCAAGGGTTTGTTGAAATATGGAGTATGGAAAATTTGAAAGAAAATGTGATAGATGAACTGGCTGTCAAGCCATGCTTAATATTACAGATTGCCAGACAATGCAAGTCCATTCTGCTGCATGTCTTCATCCTAGCTGATTTCAAATGGGAAGAAGACTGATTTAATGTCGTGGAAGTGAGTAAGATGCAGCTTTCTTAAAGTGCTATCCTTTTTCTATAATTTTCCAACTCAGAAGGGTAAAGCCTTCAGTCACACCATATACCTCACCAGTCTAAGCTGGGCAAGGGGTTCAAATCTCTGCCAGTCAGTGTCACAAGAAATGTTTCCCAAAGTCAGAGTCCTGGGAAGACGCTCACAAAAAAGCTTGTATTTCATACATTTTTTGGACAAATGCCTCTCCAAAGCTTTTCCCCTTCTATTAAAAATGGTGCTGGGAAATGGAAGTTTTCAAAGTGCAGGTCTACTTGATTTCAGTAATGGAGAGTGAGGGATTACACTGTTGTAGTTCTTGCATTTAAGCCTTTGTGCTTTGTAATATATGGCTAAGAGGTAATTAGTGTCTTTTCCTGATCTCCAGCCCACACAGTCCCTTGGTTAAGAAGGAACCATAACTTTTGTTTTGCTTGTAGCCTGTGCATTTCTGATGAAATCCTGAGAGACCTTGAGAAAGACCAGACTAGAGCAGAGGAAAAAATGCCTTGAGTGTATTACTTCCTCAAAGTCATGATTTTAAGTAAACCTGTAGGTTTATGAACTACGGCTCATGAGTTTTGACCTTGGAAAGGGGTCACAGAAAGCCTTATCAATGGGAATAACTGTTGCCAGCCAGAATGAACCATGGTTGACATGAAAAGGTCTTCACCACAAGCCATAGCTATAGAAAAGTCAAAAAGATAAAATCCCCCCAAAAGTCTAGGTCCTGAGTGTGCAGGCATCTGAACCCAGTTATCCCAGGATAAACTAGAGTTGGCAATGTATAGCTACCCACCATGACTCCTCAAGTGGCTGCTCTTTCTCCACATACCCAGTAAAAAATAGGAGGTAATATGTCTCGTTTGCATTGTGAGTTTTGTTACCTCACGTTTATTACAGGATAAGAGCATGCACATGGGCAATTACTACAGAATACTTGATGTTCATGACAGTAGGTTTCCCCTACCTTTCTTTGCTTAGGTCTTTATTCATACTGAGAAGTACCTTTATTCGTGAGTATTGGATGTCATGAGAAATTACTCTCCAACAACAAAGATTGACTAGGGAATGAGTTCCTTTCTGTGAAATGTTTTCAACAGTCTTCCAGAACTGACATATCGAAGCATTTATATTTAAGTCTTTAGAAGATATTTGCTTTCCATCAGATTGCTTTAAACTTCTGTTTAAAGGGTCTGATTTGCTATAGATCATTAAACTGATTTTTATAGTATGAGACATACAGAAAATGAAGGCCGGCTCTGATGGGTATATAATCGGTGTACTGAACCTCATAGCAAAGGGTGCATTGAGGGGATGGTAATCTAGTTCAGAGCTTGGCCCAAAGGGTGCTACACAAACTCCTGTCTACTGTCCAGAGAATCATTATGCTTTAACTAAGTGGAGCAAATAATGAAATGAAGCAAAGAATATACATTCTATAGACAAGACAGAGAGCTAAATTATTCTCAAAATTTAGCAGTACAGCTGACAGGCAGAATGGGGTTAAGCACCTAATTTTCAGACCCTTATCTGAAACACTTGACCATTCTGCAGGTAATAAATAGCAGTTTTTCAAAGACGAAAATTTCCTCTCTGAACTGAGCCTGATTTGAAGTAAAAGTCCCATGCACAGAGATGTGGGTGATTTAAGAGTCCCCAGAATGAAGCGTGGCACATAGGTGGACATAAATGGAGGAACACAAGCAGCCCTGGAAACGCCAGTGAATTATTTCATTGCAGCACTGTGATTACGTATAGATGGACCATCCCAACTCTTTTACTGACTTGTTTTCCTGTACTGCTGAGGACTGTGGGGTTAAATGCACTGATCTGCACAGTGCGGGGGATTTCTTGCAGCAGTAGGACTGCATTCCTTAAAGAAATAAGAAGAATTGGATGTGTCCCTCTCTCTGAGCTGCATCACAGTCTGAATAAGCAGTAGGTGAGATGACCACTTCCCACCCACTGTCACTGCCTTTCTTATACTTTCCTTTTAATTCTTTCCTTTCACAGCACGTCTGCTTGATAAGGACAACAAGTACATCAATTTATTGTTAATGAGGAGGGACCGTGCTGGTGGCTGAAGAGGGGAAACAGGTGAAAGGAGAGAAAAGGAGAGCAATCCTGGGATGCAACTGATTTGGAGCCATTTGATGGTTCCCTGGAGGAGATTCTACTCCTTTCTGTGTCTGCGTGTCTCAGTCCCGGACTATTGCCCTTCCTCCTCTGCTTCTGCAACTCTAGTGCTTGCTGGAACCCATGCCAAGCCAGCTCAACTGTAAAACCAGCAAAGCAGCGTCCCAGCCAGACGTGATAGTTTTCTGCCAGGTTAGGAAATGGAATCAACTCAGTAAGGAGGAAATGTAGTGGTGGCACTTGGGATGATCCTTCTCTTCCGACGGTGGTAACCTGTGTAAACCATCCCAAGTAACTTCGTTTCCACAGTGCTGTCAGATGAGACAACCAATCTATTCTAGTAATTTTTTGCTGCTCCCCCATCCCTCGAATTCCGCCCCTACAAACGCAGTCTCTGCACTTTAACAGATTATGTCTGAAATCCCACCATGAGCTACACATGAAGTAATAGCATAGTTTAACATTCCGCCTCTCACAAAACTAATTTCTGCCTTTTTATTGCCCCGTAGTTGTAACAAAAGGACTTGATGTTGGACCTTATGGTGAATTGTGCTGAGGAGCTGACCCAACTTAAAAATAACTGATTTTTGAGAGGTTATTTTTAATCATAGACCAGTTCTCTGAAAAACAGCTCCCCCCAAAACAGCCAGAACAGCAGAAACAGCAAAACTTATGGAAAAATTGACAGAAATTGTTCGATACAGCGCTGCTACTAAATGAAAACTTAGCAAACTACGGCCAAAGCATATTATAGGCAGAGTGATAAATATACTTACAGTAATGGACAGTCCCTGCCACTTAAAGGTGAAAAAGTAAGAGGTTTATTCTTAACATATTACAGTGAGTACTGGTTTGTAGACAGGCTGAGACCCATATTAGAGGATCCCTACAGACAGCTGTAGGAGAAATGTAGCTGCTTAAATCCAAATGTGTGGTCCTGTCTCTGATAGTTTCTGCCATGGCAAGGGAAACTGTAACCCTTATGCATGCCCCAGCACGGAGGGAATGGGAGCATTAAAACTTTGCTTCCTATTAAATTGAAATATCCCACTCCTTCCTCAGTCTTTGTTTGCAATTTGCATCTAATTTAGAGTCACTTACCTCTTGGTAAGGCACTGTGCAGGCAGCCTGGGTGCCAACCAGAGGATTGGGGGTGACACAGCTCGATTTCAGGGTGTAAAACTTCAGGTTCTGGAGTATTTCTTGGGCCAATTGATGGTACAGATTATCGCTGGCCCTGATAAGATCTGAACGATCTCCTAAGTACACATTTGTTGTTTTCTTTTACTGCTGCAAAATGATAAAATGACAATCTACAGATATGTAAAATTATCTGTAGGTTATTTCTGTTTTCTTTAAAATTTGTCTTACCTTTCTTACCTGTCCAGCAAGCTGATGCAGCAGAGCAAGTGGACATACACATAAAGTCAGGAAATCCATCTGAAAACGGCATAGAAAGAGTTAGAACAATGTTCATTATTTTGCTGTATAACATTTATCTATAAAGTTCGTCTGTGGCTAACTGTTACAGAGAAAATTAATGAGGATTATCTCTATACAAGTAGAAAAAACACCTTTCTGCTCATATGATTAATATCTGAGTTACAACAGTCCCAATTTTTTAAAGGTCATTTTGAAGTCCATTATATTTTTTATGATGTCTTTACTCTTGCAGAACTCTTGCAGACAGTGGAGAGTCTGGCACTAGATATAGCATAGTATGTAGCAGATGATGACTCAGCCTCAGAGGATATTTGTCTGATAAAACCAATTTTACATATGATAGGTTAAAAGTTAGACAACAGTATGGAAGGATGAACCAGCACTGGCACGAATTAACTGGATTGGAAAAAAACCCCAAATATCTCTTGGTCTTGTGTAAAGTTACAATTCCAATTAATTTCTCTGGGTTTACATAATGATGTGAGAGAAGTTTAAGCCAAAGGTACATGCCCCTGCAAAAACACAAGAAAAAATATACTAAAAATGAATGCATTTGTCTAATGTAGCAATCAAAATCCGAAAGATGAAAAGTGTAAGTGCAACTTCATCATGGTACTATATTCCCAATCTTTCTACGCTCGCTGTAGCCTCTCTCTTTTTAGTTATCATCCAATTAGGTTTAGCTGAGGAATGGAAAGTTTTATCTATCATGCAATTTCAGCTACTTGTGACACGCATTTCAAAAAGTCAAGCTGTCCTTCCTTTCAATGCTTAGGACTTTCTTCAAGACTGTATTTGAATACTATGGAATTTTCCATATTTTGATCAATGCATTCATGTATGTTTTCATAGGAGGATGTTGGTAGTAATTGCAGAACCTACATTTCTTGGCTTCCTCAAATGTTAATAACTTATGTTTAGTGTGAAAAAGGAAAAGAAAAGTTGATAGATACATTAAAAATAGTGTACGGATGTTAAATTTAATTAGCAGATTTTAAAACATTAATACTTGTGAACTGTATTATCTAATGATGATGTCTCTTGCAGTAAGTACATTTGTGCCTTTGTGATATACACCAGGCAGAGCTTTGCTGAAAGCTGTCAGGCAGATTAAAAACATAGAGCTCCCGCTTCAAATCTCAAGAAAGTATGGGAAGAAATTCACTGAAGACATTATATTATCAAAAGTTAGTTTTCAACATTTTAGATTAATTTATGACATTTGTTGGTTTGCTGTGCCTGCTCTCAAAGACATCCTTGTATTAAGCCCATGGGACTGTGTGGTTTCTAGCTCTGTCTTTTAAAATGTTGTGGAGTTTGCTGTTTGGATGTTATTTGGAAATAAATAAATAAAAAGATACAAGCAAAATGAAGTAAAAAAAAAGCCTATTCATATGAAAATAGTCTTGAAGAGAGACAACATGGGATCATTTTTCTCCTGTTGTTGATTACACCGTATACAATTTGGAAGTAATAATAGATCTCACCAATCTTTGGAATGTATTGCCATTTACTTGAAATGTACTTCTCTCATAAAGCCTCTTGGTTGTACAGATGCATTGTTAAGCAGTATTGTCCTGCCATTGGCCAACAAATGCAAAGCATTCATTGGCTTAAGGAAAGTTAGCTCTGTGATGAGGGTGTTATTTAGAAATTAGAGATCCTTCTTGCAGCTGTTTTGTTCAGATGGATTCACACTTTATTTCATTGAACTCCCTTTCACAGAGAACAAATGTTACGTTAAAACACATACAACATCTTTTTCTTGAATTTTGGGAAAGACTCAGGCGGGATTTTTCAAACCCACCACACATAAGACGACTTCACCATTTTTCCATCCTCACCCTTGAAACATTTTTGTAACACTTCAAAGTGTCAAATCAATCAAGGCTCTAGGCACACATTTAAAAGTGTGCTGCATGTTTTTGCTTTGCAGATTTTAAGAACATTTCTTCAAATCTGAGAAATAAGTGAATTAAGGCCTACAGCATGAGAAGGGTATAAAACACATCCATCTTACAGCTTTCAGAAGGCTGCATACGTTCTAGGAATATCCAGAAGTTTCATAACTAATGATGATACATTTGCAAAATGACATTAAAGTTTCTGTTTCAGCGCTGAAAGAATGTCATGACTGTTCGATATCAAATCTGGGGAAAGAGCAAACTCAGTTCTGCCTGCCACAGGATTTTTCTACCTGCCATTAAAGGACATTATTTTTGCAATGGTGAGAGACAGAACACTGCCTTAGCTGAACTGTGCACATCATAAAGTTTCGCTGTTCCTGTTACACCATTGAACAAGTGAGGGAATTGTTGCAGTTTAGAGAGCAACTAGTTTTAAACTAATTTGTGGTCAGGCAGTTGGACTAGGTGATCATTGTAGGTACCTACCAAAATAATTTTTTCTTTTCTTTTCTTTTCTTTTCTTTTCTTTTCTTTTCTTTTCTTTTCTTTTCTTTTCTTTTCTTTCCTTTCCTTTTCTTTTCTTT
>VZTQ01006817.1:0-47137 GCA_013400755.1 Pelecanoides urinatrix | reverse complement strand
CTTTCCCTTTCCCTTTCCCTTTCCCTTTCCCTTTCCCTTTCCCTTTCCCTTTCCCTTTTCCTTTTTCAACCAGGGACCCATGATATGGGACAAAATTCAGGCACTGTCCTAGAGCAGCCAGCTGTCTGCAGGGACATCTCCATCAGAAGTAGGTGAGAAGGAGGAATGGGAAATAACCCCATTCTGTGGGCCCTCCAATGGCAACTCCTTGTCTGCTCTGGATCCTTGGTAAAGGTAGGAAGAGTTTCAAGGGTTTCAATTTGAAAGGCGAAACGAGCCAGGAACAAGGTGTGTTAGCAGGAATACATGATCTGATGTGGGGACCCCAGTGACCACAGAGAGCTATCAGGATTAAGGCACACTGCCTTGCAATACATTATGAAAGATCTGTTATAATGTCTTTTAAGTCTTTTACCAGCACTGCCTGGGTACAACATGACCATTTGGTACCAAAGTCAGTCACTAAACCTTTCTCATGTCCAAGAAAAAACAGTAGCTGGACCCCACATAAAGATCATCATAGCCGTCTTACTTCCAAAATATGCTTTGAAAGACAGGTGTTGGTGGAGGTCTACTTATTACCAATTTGCTTTGTAGTGAGAAAATGTTTCAGGGGAACAGGAGACTTGACACAATGCTGGTCTGCAATAAAGCCAATCTTTATGAAGAAGACACTGTAAGCACTAAGTTAAATGTTATTTGGGATAGGTGAGGAAATCATTCGGTACTTCACTCATCAAAGGCATGTCCCTTTGGAGAGAAAAAGAATATAAATTCCTTGAAGCAAACAGGAGCAGATTAGTGTCTCTGTAGCACAGCACAGGACATCTTGGGTTACCTGCTCCAAGGGCTGTTTGCACCATCATCGATCTATCCATTTTTATTACCTCTCCAGATCTTATCTCTCCTAAGTACCGGTAATTCATTTTATACTAAACTGTAATGGATTAAAATTCTGGCATATTTCTTAGAACAGAATCGGCTCTTAATGTTTGTGGGAAGTAATCTGGGAACTTAGAACTTGTTTTTGTCCAACAAAAATGCTCCAAATGTGCTTGTGGCAAAAGGGAACATGAATCTGACCCTCCTTTAATCAAGAAAAGCGTTCAGTGAAGGTTTTCCATATCATTGGCAAAAGCTGTCTTCAACCGTGATGGTGACTTGTGGTTGGGGAAGGTCATGGACATCACACGCGAGGACTATGTAATTAGATCTGTATGTGGGTACTGTCCGTCCGTGCAGACACCTAACCGCATTGCCAGAGGCCTCCGACTCTGCTCCCTGCACAGGAGCATCACGGATGTGCGTGCGCAACAGCCTGTATGTGCCGTGTCTTATTATTTTCACCTGAACCGCGTCTTCCTCGTTTGCAAATGTCTTTTGTGGCTTTGTCAAACATGCTACCAAAGCCAAAAAAACATCCACTCGTCTGAGTTACTCACTGAAGAAAGTTTGGTTTGGCAAGAGCAACTCATGATGAATCCATGCTGGTATTTTATTCTCTACTGATTACAAAATGACTGGTAAACAATTTGCTCCATTATCTTCCTGGATATCTAAATTGGGCTTATTGACCTTTAGTCCCCTGGATCCTCATGGGTGAGATGTATGAGGGCTGATTTTTACCCCATTACACTTCTCCTTTCCTCTTGTGAGTGACTGAGAAATCAGTTCTTGTGCTATGGGTTACGATGGAAGGGAATAGATTTCTAGACTCATTACTCATAGTACATGAACTTTTTAGGAGTGGGGGTAACAGGTCTACCCATTTCCTTAATGGTAACAACAATGAATTAGCTATTGCATTATCATCATTCTTACTCGGACCTGTGCTAATTATTTAAGAGTGCAGTAAGTCATGTTCCAGCGCTCACATCTATGTCCTGGCATTGCTTAATTTACTAGTAGAGGTGTACCCAAATGAGAGGGCAGTACATAATGGAGGGAAAAAGTGGTGGAGAAGAATGAGAAAAAAATGAACACAAACAAATTCACTTTGAATTGTGAAACCAGGCTTTTAACTTAATGCTCATCTTTCATACGAGAAGAAATGCTACCACAATGAATGAGTCAGAAATGTGTGTTGAAATTGCCACTGAAATGAATGAGTCAGAAGTGTGTGCTAAAATTATTCTTTGTCAAAGACTCTGGCACTTGGAATCTTGCGACTTCCTTACTAAAAGAGGACTGGAATGTGAAACCATTGTGAGGTGGGACTAAAATAATATTTAGTGCCACTGTTGACTGCACAGAAGAGCACTCGCTTCCCAATGGACACATATGTGAGTATTGCATGTTTTTTATGCTAATGGTCATTTTCTCTGAAAGAGGGTCTGAAGGAAAATTGTTTGCCTGACTTTTGTTTTTGTCTAGGAAATCTTCAGTTTCCCACATGAACTGTTTCTGCTTATGCTGCTAAAGAATCAGTCTCCCTTCAAGACCTAATGCTGATAAAGTCACAAAGTTGGTAGAAGTTAAGCAAACTGTATTTATGGTAATAAAAAAGAAGGAAAATTACAATGAATTGGTCAGTGAAGAATGAGTAATTTAATGATTAATACAGCAAAAGCAGATGTTAAAAATAATTTTGGAAGACACCCTTACTTGTTATTAAAAGCAAAGTTTCCAAATGCAGGCACATTTCTCCTTGGCTATGTATTTTTGTGAATTAAACCCTTTTCTCAGACAGTTCTTTTCCATTAGAGGGCAGGTTTTGCTATGTGTATTTATGCTAAGTGCAATCTTATACTATAAGCAGGATCATTAATTTAAACAAAATACCATTGGTTTTTTTTACGTTTAAATACCACTGAGCATTTTACAGTAGAATGTATGTCAGCAAAAGATACAGTTTTTAAACCAGAATAGTTCTAGTGGAAACTGCGCTGCTCTCCTAATTCCTTTTGAGAAGTACATATTTCAGGTAATCCTGTTTACCTTCTGGTCCTGTTAACAGTACAATAGTTCAAAATGTTGGTCAAGTTAAGACTGGTTGCATGACCAAGAACTATCCATCTATACTAAGAATATATAAAACATTTGGAAGCACAGAAGTTTAAACAATGCTCCATAAATAACATTTTGGGAAAAGAAAGATGTGAAAAGCTAACCATTAAATACATCTGGTACCCAAATGCCAAATTTCAGTTAAGATCTCCACTATGTTTTAGACCATTATACAAATAAAATATATACATCCTTCTACAGCTTTTTCTCATGTGAGTCACTGGACTGAAGTTGGTCCTTCTGCATATGTGGGAGAGACAAGGTGGAATCTGTTTTTATGAAAGAAGTCACTAAAGAGATGGATGTCCAGGAAGGGAAAAGTTGAGCCTGTTATTTTATCTCAGTTTTGCACTGTCAGGAAGCAGGGCAGTGAACTTGATGAAGCTATGGGTACATCCAGGAGACTTTGCCAAGGCATTTGGAATAAACATCTTCAAACTTTCAAAGCTTGGCTGAAAAATAATTGAAACACAAAATTAATCATAAATGGAAAATGAGAACCTGCAGCATTTCCTTTCGGAATAATTTTTCATCAATGTTTCTTTTCTCTGTAATTTTTTCCTTTTTGTTGCCATTTACTCCACAGCAGCATCCAAAACCTTTCACCACACATACAAAATTCTTCACTCTTTCAAGGAGGTTTCTCAAACTTTCTGAACTTGCAAGGTGTTTTGAAGTTTTCTTCCTTTATACTGCAGCTTATGATAAGAATTAGGTTAATTATGTAACAGAAGTTAAACAGAAGTTAAGTCTTGCATTATGAGACTCAGCCCATATGTTTTTATTTTCTGTTAGAATTCTTAAGACTCAGATTTGCTACTTGCTCTTATCAAGTGTGTTGTTACCCCTACCTGATCAGCCATTACTGTTCAAAGGAGGAAGAAGAAAAAAAGATAAAGATGTTCCCTCCTTCCCAGGCATTTCCTAGATTCAAGGATAAGAATTGCCTCTCCTGGGTATGGAAAAGCATATAAACTGCATCTGGAAATCTGGAGCTGAGATTTCTGTTCTACCATTGTCGTAAATGTGTCTTCCACCTCACAGCAGTCAATGCACCTTCTTACACTAGGAAGTATTTCCATATGGAGAGTTTCCATACGGAGACCCAGACATTGTCACCTTTAATGAAGGTATCTAGGCCACATGAATATTTTGATCCATAAAGTGGAGGGTATCTGCGATCCAATGTACACCAACTACTGTCTAACATTTGGCCACCCTTATCATAGACCCCTTCTTCTGTGGTTTCACTCCACANTTTCTTTTCTCTGTAATTTTTTCCTTTTTGTTGCCATTTACTCCACAGCAGCATCCAAAACCTTTCACCACACATACAAAATTCTTCACTCTTTCAAGGAGGTTTCTCAAACTTTCTGAACTTGCAAGGTGTTTTGAAGTTTTCTTCCTTTATACTGCAGCTTATGATAAGAATTAGGTTAATTATGTAACAGAAGTTAAACAGAAGTTAAGTCTTGCATTATGAGACTCAGCCCATATGTTTTTATTTTCTGTTAGAATTCTTAAGACTCAGATTTGCTACTTGCTCTTATCAAGTGTGTTGTTACCCCTACCTGATCAGCCATTACTGTTCAAAGGAGGAAGAAGAAAAAAAGATAAAGATGTTCCCTCCTTCCCAGGCATTTCCTAGATTCAAGGATAAGAATTGCCTCTCCTGGGTATGGAAAAGCATATAAACTGCATCTGGAAATCTGGAGCTGAGATTTCTGTTCTACCATTGTCGTAAATGTGTCTTCCACCTCACAGCAGTCAATGCACCTTCTTACACTAGGAAGTATTTCCATATGGAGAGTTTCCATACGGAGACCCAGACATTGTCACCTTTAATGAAGGTATCTAGGCCACATGAATATTTTGATCCATAAAGTGGAGGGTATCTGCGATCCAATGTACACCAACTACTGTCTAACATTTGGCCACCCTTATCGTAGACCCCTTCTTCTTTGGTTTCACTCCACAAGTCATCCCACCTAGGTAAAGCACCCAGCATGCTGAAGTGTGGTTCTGTAATAGTGCTTTTGGCCTGGTATTTGAACAAATAATTTCAAAAACTTTCCATTTGCACAAATTAATTGGGATTTTTTTAAAGCATCCACTTTACCCAAGTCACATTTTAAATGCTTAAAACTTACTGCATAATCTATTCTCACAAGCATTAGGGCAATCACCACAGGGTTCTCCTTTTTTGTAGGGTGTCCCAATTGAACTTCGTAGATTCCCCCTGAAACATCAACATTACCAACATAAGCTATAAAGTTACTATAACATATCTGAGAATAAAAATTATATGGATGCATATATATTAATTTACACTTAATCTTTTATATATGTCAAAAGATTTTTATATATGTGTTGGGTTTATCTGGAAATGTTTCGATAGTGGGGCAGGGGGGGAATTTGCAGGGGCAGCTTACTGTGAGAAGACACCAGAAGCTGCCCAAATTTCAGACTGAGCCCGTGCCAGCCGGCTCCAGGTCAGACCCACCGCTGCCCAAAGCTGAGCCAATCAGCAACAGTGGTAGTGCCTCTGTGATAACATATTGAAGAAAGGGTAAAAACTGCTGTGCAACAGCAACCAGAAGAGAGGAGTGAGAATACGTGAGAGAAACAACCATGCAGACACCAAGGTCAGTGAGGAAGGAGGGGGAGGAGGTGTTCTAGGCACTGAAGCAGAGATTCCCCTGCAGCCTGTGGTGAAGACCATGGTGAAGCAGGTTGTCCTCCTGCAATCCAGGGAGGTCCACAGTGAAGCAGATATCCACCTGCAGCCCACGGACAACCCCATGCCGGAGCAGGTGAATATGCCTGAAGGAGGCTGTGACCCCATGGAGAGAGAACCCCAGGCTGGAGCAGGTTTGCTGGCAGGACCTGTGACCCCATGGGGGACCCATGCTAGACCAGTCTGTTCCTGAAGGACTGCACCCCGTGGAAGGGACCCACGCTGGAGCAGTTCGTGAAGAACTGCAGCCCATGGGAAGGACCCACGTTGGAGAAGTTTGTTAAGAACTGTTTCTCATGGGTGGGAGCCCACACTGGAGCAGGAGAAGAGTGTGAGGAGGAAGGAGCGACAGAGACAATGTGCTATGAATTGACCACAACCCCCATTCCCTGTCCCCCTGCGCTGTTTTGGGGGGAAGAGGTAGAAAAATTGGGAGTGAAGTTGAGCTAGGGAAAAAGGGAGGGGTGGGCAGAAGGTGTTTTTAGATTTGTTTTTATTTCTCATTATCCTACTCTGTTTGATTGGCAATAAATTAATTTAATTTCCCTAAGTTGAGCCTGTTTTGCCTGTGACAGTAACTGGTGGGTGATCTCCCTGTCCTTATCTTGACCCACGAGCTTTTTGTTATGTTTTTTCTCCCCCTGTCCTGTTGAGGAGGGGGAGTGATAGAGCGGCTTGGTGGGCTATTGGCGGTCAGTCAAGGTCATATTGCTATTTATTACATAGTAATATAGTAATATATATGTATTGCAATATATTACAATGTGAATGTGAAAATTAATTTTAGGCAGTCTATGAAATCATCACTCTGCCTTAAAATTCCCACTAATTTTTTTGTATTAATTATAGTCTTCACTGTACTGTACATATTGATATGCCTTTCTGAAGCAAGATTTCAAATAGAATGTGGAAAATATTTATTTGTGGTTTACTATTATGAAAATTAAGATCTTTAGGCAAATGAAATTTAATCTGAAAAGCAGTGTCACTTTTATGTGTTTTATGTTTTTGCTTGTTTGAAAATTCTTTTGGTGAGTATTTTTCTGTCTTTTCATATTCCTAATACACTCTTCAAACCTGTTCCTCAGCTATGGGTAATGTGCCTTATTACAAATTTCACCACCTCCTGAGTAATTTTGATAAAGTAATAAGAAGTTCCAGAATCAGAATCAATACTTACATGGGGCAGTACTGGCAGACATAAAAGTATTTGAATTTACTGGTGGGACAGAAAGCAACAGCACATCCAATTTGATAAGAATTGTACCAAACCAGCTGTAGGTATAAGAATAAAAATAATGGGAGAATGAAAAATATACATTTGAAAATCATTTAAGCACAATACGCATTACAGAAACATTTGCAACCAAGTTTAGTCACTTTATTTACCCTTTATAATAAAATATAAGTCCCACCTTGCTGGAAAAACTTTTTTTTCCCCTGTTTTCACCCCTGAACGACAGAACATTTAGGATATGATGATAATAATTTGACACACACATATATAAAACATTTGCAGTAAACTGTCTCAATTATATGTTTTCATTCAATTAAAACTGTTGAAGAAGATGTAGGAATCATGATGTAAAATTTTGTATCTTGTGTTTCATGGTGAACAGAGGAGATTATCATAAACCATTGTCCAACTGGAAACTCTCTGAGTCAATGGAACTCCGTAGACTGTAACAAACCTATTTATATTTCCTTCCTGATACTTAATAGGGATAACCCTATTCTTCCAGTGTCTGAGCAATTTTCAGATGTCAAACAAATAAGTTTCTTCCCTTTGTTTCTTCCTGAAGTTTTGAAATAGCAGTATCTTTATTCCGTAAAGACACTCAGCCTATTATTTTCATTTTAATTCTGTTACTTTGAAAGATTTCATCTTATTTTGTCAGAATAACTCTCATGTCTACATTGTACTTATTCCCTTTAGAGATAATGAGAGGGTAAAAGCTGCTTAGCTAACATATAGATATTTATTTGTTCAGCCTGAAATATAAAAAAGTTGCATTTACCTGAGTGTAATGGCCAATCACAGCACCTTCTGTTTTTGCTCCAGTTCCGTATTTGAAATCTTTCTCCTCATTGTACCAGGTCTGAATAACATCTGACCATGAGAAAGGGGCGGATGACATGAAGAGATTTTCACCACATTGCACAGCTGAAAAGAGAAAGGTACCGAGAAATGCATAAAAGATACACGTGTGAGAAAAAGGCAGCAAAAGGTGGTGTGATTTCCATGGAAGTTCTCATCCTAGATGGGACAGCAGGGTGGTTTTGTTTTTTTTTTTCCAGTTCAGTGACATCACCCTTTGTCAATACTGAAGTTGTCACTTGACCAGTTTGCAGCATGGCCAGCCTGTTTGGTTGGTAGTTTGGTTGTTGACAGACCTTCTGCATGTCTGTAGATACACCTGCAGATGTGCACCACAGACTCATTACTGTAATTTTGCTATTTGAAAGTTAGCAACCTAGTCATTATTCAGGTCACAGGTCAGTAATCTTGGGAAAATCCCAATAATTCTAAGTTTACTTCTGGTACACAAAAAGGTGTCTACACTATCTTCACCTACTGTTTTTATTCAGGTCCAACCCTACTGTGCATGCATTACTTCTCATCTGGAATTCACCTTAGCAAGATTCAACGGATTTGGTTTTTAGGCAAAAAATATGGGGTCTGAAGGACAGTCCACATCTTACAGACAGAAGTCAGTCAACACCACATTGGGCACTGATCATGGCTACTGTTAACATAATATAGCTGTAACTTCAATATCCAGTGACTGAAGTGTTTATATGAGCCTCCAAGATAGTTTTAGGTTGCAAGTTGCCAGGGGATTTAAAAACTATGAGTCTTTTCTTAGAAATTAAGCTTAGCACCACCAACCGGCTTTGGACCTTCACGCTTTGCCCCTTCCTTCCCAGACAGTTTCATCTAGCACATGCAAGCTGGTTTCTGCAGTAATCTGGGTCTAGATTCTCTTCTTTCTTATGGATATTTTGAAAGAATATGGTTTCTCACTATGTTTTTTCTAACCTGCTGAAGAAAACGGGATATACCTATGTAAAACTGATGCAATTGGGATGATAATAGGATTGAACTTTTCTCACTTACTGGACAGATTTAGATCCAGAATTTTGCCTTTATGGCATCTCAAAAAAAAAAAAAAAAAGCCAAACAAAACCCAAACTGGTCACATCAATAACATGCATGACATTATTCAGTTAGCACTCATACTTCACTTACTGGTTGTCCTCATGTCAGCAGGACTGTGACTTAAAGTACATTGATTGGCCCATTTTTGGGCATTCTTTGCAGCCGGAAAAGACCATTCCTTAATGAAAGAAGAAATGAATCATTCAGACACGTACCAATTAATAACCCCTCATGAAGGAACAACATTTGGAAATTACACTTCAAATCAGAAAAAATCATACACAAAATCCTTTTCTTCCCCCTTTTTAGGGGGTAGAGAGAGTAGGAACAAAGTTACTTTGCACTCAGGAGAAGAATAGAAACTGTGAAGACTGATGAAGAATGCATCAGAAATAAATAATGTCATGGTTCCCCCTTTTCCTTTTCTTTTTCCTCCAAAAGAAAGAGACATAGTTGTTCATGCACCACAAAATTTTCCAGCCTTATTTTTCCACCTGCCCAGCTTTATGTTTCTCTTGGTGCTGGCGATGCTCAATCCTTAGGAAAGGTCTTGAGGGTGAATTTGTAGCTAAATAAAATAATGTGACCTTGCATACAGTCCTGTATCTCTCATAGGGTCCATTACTCATTGCAAATAGATTTACAGCACACAACTTACCATCTTCATCATGTTACTGGCCGTTGGTTTTACTCCTCTCCTGAGGGTGTTATGTTTGTCAACAATCAGCTCCTGCTGATCTGTTTTGTTAGTTAACACAGCATCAAAACTTTCAGGTTCCTAAATTGAAAGAACGTGTTATATTTCTTTGCTATTTGAATGTAACTAAATCATGAATCCTGTCTAGGAAATTTTAAAATACCAAAATACTAATACCAACCAAGATGATCCTTGTGACAGAGAAGGTACTGTGATATGCTTTGTCTCCTAAGTATCTCCAGGAGTGCTTCCATGTGGAGTAGCACTTTAAGTTGTTCCACAGAGTAGAGCTTAGCAGTAATAACACTGGTTCCTGTGCCATATCTGCCAACCCTCTGTGGATGGCTGAGATATCCTGGAACATCTCATGTGCCTGTAGACTCTTAAATTTAGGCAACAGAATCAGACTTAATTTACTATTATTATAATTTCCTTCATGAGGTTTTGAGGAAATGGGCTCTAAAAATCAGCTGAAGTCATGAATGTGCTTATAATGTGTTCCCCTTCTTCGGTACTTTAAACATGCCTATCAATGATTTTTATGGAAGGAACCTATTGTTTAATCACAGGATCATCACAGACCACTTTTGGTACTTCATCAGGACATCCCATTGAACAAAAAAATGTGCCTATGTTTTCATGACAAAGATTTTCTTTCACTCCTGTCATAACTGATAGCATTTCTCAAACTTTTCATGTGTTTTCTAATTAAAAAATAGCCATGTGAAGAACTCAGCCTCCTCTTTACAACCATTCTCACTAGTCTTCTAGACTACAACATGGAGAGCAGAAATTGAAGAATTAGGGGGAAATGTAGTCAAGTCTTCAGTCACATTAGTGTTTCTGAAGCAGAAGTAGCAACTTCAGACTAAGTATGGTTTGGGAGGAACCACTCTAAGCGTGCATTGAGTGTATTAGTTCGTTTAGCTGTTTGAGGGAAATCAGTGATACACGTTGAGATGATGGGACTATGAGCAAAGGGAGAGGCTCAAGACCTGTGGCACAAGGAAGGGAGAGAGTTAGGTAACTGCTGCCTGTAAAAGCGTGGGGAATTAATGGGAAGAGGGCTGGATCTTTGGGAGAACCAGATTACTGGATCTGTGTATGGGAGCTTCTGGAAAATATAGTTATCTCTGACCCAGTTCATAAGTAACTGTGAGCCTATAGAGATGGTTTAGTGTGCAAGTGAGGAACAAGTCTACTGCTTTGAAATTAAACAGACTTCAAGGATAAATGCTTTCCAGATCTTAGATATCTAACCAGACTCTTTCTGCATATGATCGGTGTGCATAGGAAAAGCCATATTCAGTCAGATCACGAGTGCCTCGGGTCCCATCCAGATTTACAAAGTGTGGATCCTACCTGTCCAGTGGACGGAGGCAGCACAGCTGTGAGACACAAGAACACCACTGGCAGAATCATCTCTGAAAAGGGGAGAATGAAGATTTAATTTATTTTTTTTACAGAGCTTTCATTTCTCTGAATACATAATTCACCTTTCTTCTGTGTATTTCCTGGCTTTTTCTCAAGTAGCAAGGTAAAGTTTTCTTTCTTTCCTCCTTCTCCCCTCCTCCCATTTTTAGAAGTAAAAATATAAAATTAATTCCCCCTCTGCATTTCCAAATTTCTATGAATCAACTGTTTTGTACGTCTCCTACTTCCTTCTGTAATCCTGGCAGAATACCTTCACCTGAATTCACAGTAGAGGAGGACATCCGTGCTTCCCTTCCTGTAGGAAGCCTTCTGCTCATTGCCACACTGTGGAACGGCTGAGGTGGGATGCTGCTTTTAGCTTGTTTCTGTGTCTGTGTTAGTCTGAGACTTTCCCTACTCCCTCCTGCCTGTTTTGAATGGACTGCATTGGTTAAAAGGGGTGTTAGACACTCAGCCCACGTGCAGACCTCTATGATTAGGTGTCCAAGTCTAGATTCAAATGCCTTACTTAATGACCAGCACTGTGAAACCTTGCACGCGAGCTGGGGCACAACTGGCTGGACCAGAAATGGACCAGCACCGGCTTCCTGGGGAAGACTTGTTTCAGAAAGTTTTTTTGGTTTTATTTCTTTAAAGACAACTCTTGGTCGTATTACAAGTAGTGTGGAACGGCAGCAGAAATGAGAGCCTTCTCTAGTTGAAGAAGCAACCACCAGACTCTAGACTCCAAGACTCTACCTGTTTAGGAGGCTCAAAGCACCATACCGTCCCACTACAGTGATCCAGGAGCTAATAGGTCACCTCAAGGTTCTGGTTTCTGATTGCAATCAGTCATAGGAGTTACATTCAGCTTGTTTCTGCTTAAGTACCTTGGGCAGGCAAGCAGGTGACTAGAGAGGAATTTACTTATTTTGGCATTTTTCCCAGCCTCCCACTCGAAGAGAATTTATGGGCATGTTGCCACAGAGGTATATTATTAGTTCAACTTCTTACTTGGTTTTGAAGGGCTGCTGGTTTTAGTTTTAATTTATTCTTGGGGAAAGGGCAATAGGTTTTGCTGATCTTTCCATATTCAGCAAAGCCCCTTTACCTTGAGGCAACCAGTTTATATATAACACAAGGTGCTCCTGCTCATGGAGAACATGTGGGTAAGAAAAACTACCCTTTTCCAAAAGTTACAGCAAAAAAGATTTTCCCCACCAGCTTGCTTACATTGCACTGGAGGCAACCCACAGTCGGCAGGGGAGTTACTCCAGCTCTGTTAACGAGCAAAGCCCATTGAAATGGACTGGGACTACGGACAGCTGTAGCTCAGAGGCCAAAAACTGGACAGATTGGCCATATCTGTACAATTAAACTCTCACAGCCTCCAAAATAGGGTGGGTTATTCCAAGCACTTATAGTTTAGGAATAATGTAGTTGATCCGGGAGAAAAATATACTGGGAACTATTCTGAAAATTAACAGTGTAAGTAATTTCTCGTTCTTGGTATTGCCTTATGTCACTTATGTTTAATTTTGAGATCACCTACACCTCCCTGAAGCACTTTAGAATCAGAGAAGTTTTTTCTTACTAACTTTTCTACCACTTATTCCTCAGAGCCATTACAAAACTTTGCAGTGTATATGACCTAGATGTTTAGCAATGAATGATTATACTCCCAATAACATGAAAAATTATTCTTTTCGCTTCATTTCTAACTAGAAAGTAAATAGAAGTGGGGGTTATTTTTAGCTGTACTCAAGTTACGAGCAAAAATCCGTCTTTTGAGTGCAAAATGTGATAATATGCAAATAGAAAACAACCCCTTTTGCACCTAAAATATGTAAAAACAAATTCTCTGTTTCAATGGAAAAATAACTCTTGAAATTGTGAAGCTTTCTATTTTGCAAACCGAACTGAAGAAGCTAACTTAAAGACATGGGCAAAGTATTCATTCACAGTAATATTTTTTATGAATTAACTTACAATTAAATATAATTGGTAATTTAATACATGATATGAGTTTCAAAATGCCATTGGAATGCTTTTTAAGACCCAGTAGGTTTCCTTCTCCAAGATATTAACATACTTTTGGCAATCCCACTGATTTCAACCAAATGCTTATAGTTTATGAAATGTAAATTTAATTGCTCTGCATTAATTTCTAGGCACTGGTCCTAAAATCAGTCTCTCTGTCCCCCTCCCCTGTTCCCCCTCAATCAAACACAAATTAGGACATGTGCCAAGTCTTTCTGACTTTCCTGCAACTCCATCTGTGTACAGGGATCTGCCACTGAAAGATGGTGCTTTAGCATCCCTAGTTTGTATGAGATTAGCAAACTTGTGTGAATATGTTTTTCCCATCCCTCCTCCTATAAAAAAAAAAAGGTGTATCCTAAATTATTCATACAATTGAATAATTATTACAAAAGAACATTCCCATTATTTTTTAATATCCTTGAAAAACACCTGAGATGGAATAATACTAGCTGTGATTTCACTTGTACAGCATTGTTGCACAAAGTCCTATTTAGCAACCACCTTGCACAAGAGGGGTAAGTTGCACAAGGAGGTAATTTCCTCTCTCTGAAAATAAGTGGTGATAGCTACATATAGCAATGGTTTATACTGAACCGAATATATATCCAATTCAGTATGTTCGGTCTGTCTCTGTCTCTTTCTCTATGTACATACAAACTGCCAAGATATTGCTTTCTTGTATACAGGCAGCTTTTCTTCTGTTTTTGATTGTTCATCAATTTCCTCTCCCTTTTTTTCAGCTCATGTTACACTATTGCCTATGTATTCCTTATTTTTCACTGCATAAAATCCTCTTTCTGTGGCTGTCCTAAATTGTTCAAGAAGTCTTCTGACAATAGGTTGCATTTTAATATGTGAAAAAATTACAATACTTTAAACAAACAAATCAATCTAAATCCTACCTTTTGTTTCGGAAGTTTCTTCCGTCCTTCTACAGCTGATTGTGGAAGTGACCAGAGTTCTTCACCCGAGGGTAATTTATAGCTCTTCTGTTTCCTGATAGGATAAGGTGACTCAGCTTCTCAGGTATTATAAAATTCAAATAGTGACCAGACAGAACAGCGCATTTGTCAAGTGCACATTCTTCCAAGAAGGAGCTTATTTGCTTGTGTTCCATTTTTATTTCCTCTTACGTCTTGTATGGGAAGAGATGAAATACTCTGAAATGAGTTTTGTATGTATTGCTCCTTATATGTGAAATTTGCAATCAATGTCAACGCCAAGTACAAAGGCTCTCTGCTAATGATTGACGCATCCAGTTGTAGTGAGACTCGATCTTAATCTCTAGCAATGCAAATAAACTCAGCTGGCTACTGAGGTGTCTCCAGACTGACATTGTGGTAACCAAGATGGAATCTTGCCTATTGATTTTTCCATGGGGGTAAAAAAAGTCTTGGACCAAGTTCCTGTTCATGCTATAGCTTCTTTACATCAGTCTTATAGTATAAAAGTCAAAGGAGGACACAAGGGTATTTCTGTAATTGATACTTTTACCCAGTATTGGATAAAGATTAAAAGACTATTGTGTGCACTAGCATCAAAACATATATAGTAGTTTGTTTTGACATTTCCGGGTAGATGGAGTAAAATGAGAATGGGTGGAAATACTGCAAGATCAGAAGGGTATCTGTGTGCACAAATGTGGACTGTTTCTGTCCACATTTAGTCTCAAGTAATTGCTGACCAGAGCAGCTGTCATTATCTGCTTGTATATAAAATGTTGCAATTTTTCTATTTAAATTCAGGTCTTCCTTCCTTGTAGTCATTCAACTCCTACCCTATTCCCTTGTGAAGTGTGCTTTCAAAACAATTTTTTGCTTTTCATTACCTGGGAAACCAGCATATTTGTTCTACCAGACAAAATGGCAGTGGCGTGAGTTGTTGTTTTGTAACTATATGGAAAGGAACACACTGTCAGCAAGTTTGTGGTTGACACCAAATTGCAGGGAGCAGTCAATATGCTGGATAATAAGCTTGCCGATCAGAGGAATCTCAAAAAGCTGGAGAAGTGATTTCACAAAAATGATCTGAAAGTGAATAGTTGAGAGAGATCAATTGTCTAGGGAGCAGGTCTAACAAAAAGCACTTAAGGGTTGTTGGTGGATAACAAGTTGCATATGATCTCTCTAATATGCTGTTAAAATGTGTATCAGGGATGATAAAAGGTGGCTATACCAAGTGGTTTTATCTTGACTGTCAAAAACATGCCTTGCATAAACACAGGGTTAGAAATTGCCTCTCTGGCTCTAGAGTTCAATCTCCTATTAGAGGGCAATGATGCTATACATTTATTTTCATAAAGCACCACTAGTTTGAATTTCTATGCCTTCCATTTCTAGACTTTGGATCTCATTTAACTTCAATTAAAATTTTCCCTCTCACAGAATTCTGTTCTTGCTGCAGACTTTAGTTATCTTAATCTCAGGATCACAGAATAGTTGAGTTTGGAATGGGATCTCTGGAGATCATCTAGTTCAATCTTCCTGCTCAGAGCAGGGTCACTTAGAGCAGGCTGCTCAGGGTTGTGTCCATTGGGTTTTGAATGTCTCCAAAGGTGGAGACTCCACAATCTCTCTGGGTAAGCTGTTCCAGTGTTTGACCACCCTCACCGTAAAAAAGTTTTTTCTCAAGATTTAATGGAATTTTCTGTTTTCACTTTGTGCCCACTGCCTCTCATCCTTTCCCTGGATACCACTGAGAAGAGTCTGGTTCCATCTTCTTTATACACTCCCAACACATATTTGTACATACTGATAAGATCCGCCCTGAGCCTTCCCTTCTCCAGACTGAACAGATCCAGCTCTCTCAGCCTTTCCTCATATGAGAGATGCTCCAACCCCTTAATCACCTTCGTGGCTCTTCTCTGGACTTGCTCCAGTCTGTTCATTTCTCTCTCTCTGAGGAACCTGGAACCGGACACAGCACTCCAGTTAGTGCTGAGTAGAGGGGAAGAGTCACCTCCCTTGACCTGCTGGTAACGCTCTGTCTTCTGTAGCCCAGGATGTGGTTGGCCACCTGTCCTGGTTCCGACTGGGACAGGGTTAACTTTCTTCCCCATAGCTTGGGGGGTGTGCTGTGTTTCGGTGAAAGGAGCGTTAATGGCCCATTGATGCTTTGACTGTTGCTGGGGGATGCCTGCACCAGGGCGGGGGGAGCACCCAGCTGGCCAATGGGGTATTCTATACCATGTGACATCATGCTCAGTATAAAAACCAGGTGTGTGGGGGGGCTCACCCCCAGTTCGGGACACGCGGTCGGCAGTCGGTAAGCAGTTGCCTTGTGCATCGTCTGCTTTGTATATTCTGTTATTGTTGTTGTTCTTATTTGCTATTATTGCTGTTCTACTTCGTTTTATTTCAATTATTAAACTGTTCTTATCTCAACCTGGGAGCTTTCCTACTTGTACCCTTCCCAGTTCTCTCCCCCATCCCACTGGTGTGTGTGTGGGGTGAGTGAGCGGCTGTGTGGCATTTATTTTTGCTGGCTGGGGTCAAACCGCGACAGTCCTTTTTGGCACCCAATGTGGGGCAGCGAAGGGTTGAGATAACAACAGATTAATTAGAGCATATTACAGAACTTGTGGGGTTAAACCACGACACCACCTTTGCCACAAAGGTACACTGATGGCTCATATTCAACTTGCTGTTTAGCAGGACCCCCAGGTCTTTCTCCGCAAAGCTGCTTTCCAGCCAGTTGGTCCCCAGCATGTACTAATGAATGGGGCTATTCTTCCTCAGGGGCACAACTTGGCATTTCCCTTTGCTTAACTTTGTGTGGTTCCTGTTGGTCCATTTCTCCATCCTGTTGAGGTCCTTCTGAATGGCAGAACAACCACCTGGTGTATGAGCCACTCCTCTCAGTTTTGTGTCATGTGCAAACTTGATGAGGGTGTACTCTGTCCCATCACCCAGGTGATTAATAAAGATGTTTCATATTATTGGCCCCAATATTGAACTTTGAGGGGAATCCACTGTTTTTTTGGTAAGCTCTCCTCAGTTTACTCTGCACTGTTTTGTTCTCAGAATTCATTTGAGTATTACGCTGAACTGAAATACCTTGTTATCCCTAATCAAAAAATTCAGTGTTAGGCTTACTGTTAAAAGAAGATCTAAGAAAGACATGTGAATTCTTGCATGTTTAGTAAAAGTTGATCTACTAGCCTCCTTTCCCCTCTTCCCTTTCCCCCCTTTCCCAAATATGTGCTCTTTTTATGCCTGGCTGGTCATTTTCACTAAATCTGGGAAATTAAGATCTTTGATGTCATTGAGGCTACTCAGGCACATCTCCCTCGATAGCATATGGAGGAAAATGGACACTTCCAGGATGTGAATCATTTCATCCTGTATTACTTACCTAAGATAGATTATATCCACGAAAACCTACAAATGTCTGTTTTAATTCTTTTTCTCTAAATAAAGCTTAGAGCAACTAACTCAGCTGTGGACTTCTATACTGAAGATGTCTAAAGGTTGATGAAATAAATCACTTCCACTGAGGAAGCAAAGTGGTCATGCACACAGAAAACATGATTGTCTAAACCTCACCTCTACAGTAAATCACATTAAGTCTCAGGCATTTATAATGGATCTGTATGCCTGGCATTGCTAATATAAATACAGTTCCTTATCTTTCTTAAAATTTTCATGCCAATTCTCAGCCATAAGCTACCTGTTTCCATTTTTCAGATATATAGAGCCCCTCTCTGTCTCCTGACATTCATCTTCCACCCACTCTTCAGATTCTAACCTTAACTTCCTCAGCCCCTGGTGCTGACTTCCACCTTTCAGTTAGTAAATTTTCAGCATCTTTAGTTTTGTTATGGAAAAGCAGTCAGCAAACATTTGCAGAGCAATCTCTGAATCTTCCATGTAATCTCTTCCTTGCTTTGATGCCTACAAAATATTTCACTGTGCTAAAGTAACTCTAGTCTGTGGATATTGTCTTACAAATAGGTCAAAACCATTTTATTCTGTCCTTATTATCTCCATTTATTATCCCTGTTTATCTGTATCCCTCTTTTGTCTTGTCTAGTGGCTAGATACACACCCTCTAGGAGGAAAAGCATCCATTTGTTCTCATTTGTACAGCATCTTCTAAAACGGTTTCTTAGCCCAGAACAGGGTCCCACAGGCTATCACAGTAAGAATAAAAAGCACTAATAAACTATATAAAGAACCATACTTCAGATTCCTCTCACCTGTCTCTAGATGTCCAGACAATGCATATCTAGCACAGTATGTGTCTAGAGCCTCTCAATAGTCAACAGAGAGTAAGAGACACTTTTCTCTGTTCCTATCTTAGACACCTATCTCAGACACCTATCTCAAGTAAATTTGCTTCTGAAAGTATTGTTCTGTTCCTGTTGGCTACAAAGAGCACCTGACCTAGTTTAGAGGCCATAAAAGCATCCAAAACCCCACCCTGCCAAAATATTCCTGTACATGGGAGGCAGTCTCAAAATATATAGATGTTCCTGGTTTTCTTCCATTTTGTGATTGTAAAAAGAATTAAATGAGAATTAGATGTGGAAAGAATTAGACTTTTTCCAGTGGTGGAAAAAATCATTGTTAGCATAGGTTAGGATTCATCTCAGCTAACTTTATCAATCTAAAAATTCATTTTTAGTCTTTGAAGTGATGGATAACCTCCAGGTTCATCCTATTTAGAGACCAACTTTGGGTGACATCCCTGTTCGCTGATTAAAACAGACACCTGAATTAGAGATGTCAAAACATTTGAAAGAGAAATGTCACCTTCCCAACCATACAATCACTTCTGTTCAGCAGTCCTGCACTGTAAATGGGTGGAACCGTCTCATTTTCTTCCCGCCACAAACTGAAAGCCCAAACTCTCATCTGGATTTTCATGCCTGTTACGCAAATGGAACAGTCAATAAATGCATTGCTTTTAAAGGCCAAAGAAGCTTTCTGGCAGCTTTCCCACTGGTATTTTAGACATAATCAGCCACATTCTTTTCTCATGCTCCATATGACGAAAATGTTCTCAATTATTCGAGCATATCATTTTTTTATTACCCTGAACAAAAGTGTGCTCTTTTCTGTGTATCATCTGCATTTATCTTAGGGAGGTAATTCCTTTGTGAACAGGGTAACCTCAGATCACATGCTTGATAAATATTTTGAGTCCATTATTAATAATCCTGAAAGAAACTTGATGCCTCAGCTTTTATTTCTACCTCACTTTTGTGTTTCCCAAGGCCTTAGTTTTACCAGTAAACAGACAGAAATATTGTGCCACTAAGCACAACCTTTGCAAAACAGCAGCCTGAAGGTTCCACTAAGTATCTCTAGGAATAGACTGCTTGCAAAGTCAACCACTGAGGCACAGTGCTTCCATCCTAAAGATGATAAAGTCCTTTCAAGAGTCAATGGATCTTTCTTCCCTCTCCATCATCCCTAACTTCTGCATGCAGAGCACAAAACCCAGGTTCTTCTGTAGCTCTTCCCAGAGTACTAAAGCCAGTAACTCTAAGCAAGCATGACTTAGAAGAAGATTAAACAACTCCTTTATTTAGTTACTTCAGACTTCTGCCATAACAAATGCATTTAGCAACTGTGCATTGATTTAGAAGGATTATGTTTCAAGGTTCTACTCTGTTAGGCAGTCACACAGAAAAATGCAACTACAAATGAAATTAAATTTCCATAGTTTACGTTAAAGAAGTGTTTCCGTGTTTAGGGTGAGATGTTGCTTCCCATTATTTTAGCAGTATAGCAAGGTTGTATAACAATATCCTTGTACCATACCATGTTTTTCTATAAGACCTCATTTAGATCTTCGATACAGTTAATTCCCAGCATACCTGTTGTTATCAATTCTGATTAAAAAATGTTAAGAAGAACACGTTAGATGTCATGGAAGGGAACACCTGTGATAACCATTTTGGGCCTGGAAAAGATGATATAAAAGGAGCATTCTGTGGATTCTTATAAATGTCTGATACATATTTCTTACCCTTTGTTGAACATGGGCAGTTTAAGGAAGCAGTAATTCCAAGGATATGTTCCAAAATTCAGTATCTTCACTGAATACTGCACTGGACTAGTGGAGTTCTCATCTCCCTTCTTCCCAATGGGGTTTTTTAGGTACAGTCTAGCCTTTAGTCTGATCAGATCCTGAGGTGGTCTAAAGCAAGAGTCCATTATAGAAATAGTTAAGTCTTGTGTTTAAGACTAGTAATGTAAGTAATGTACTTTATTAAGAAAGTAAACTTGGAATTAAAGATTAATTCTATCAAGGAATCTGAGTGGAAGAAAATTTTGTTGCAAAATTATATTTCTGTTTTTCTATATCCCTGTATGTATTTGTTTTTCTCTCCATGGCTCAGAGTAGAGAAGAAAAGCCACTGGGCAAGGAAAGTTGTGTTCACAGTGTAAATGCATTTTGCTCCAGCACCTGTGGTTCCCCAAGCACTGCAAATCAGAGCAAATGTTCAGGTCTTTTGGGCTGACTCAAGACAACTTGATGGGAAATTCAGTCATTGTTTCACTGGCTGTGGTGGTATACAGGTTATCACATGAAAGGACCTAAAGTGTCACATCTCTTCTTATGGCCAAAGTGAAGGTGTCCACTCAAACCTGAATCCCAACACCTTATTTGCTCTTTATTATGTCCTTCATTAACGTGTAGGAGAAGAAGAGGGCTCCAAGAGTCAAAAGAGCTTCTGTGGACCTTTTCAGCATCTCTATGAACACACATAAGCTCACATTAATAGCAGTGCAGAATTACACCTCGTGGTCTTTCACAGAAAGGGAAAAGCCCAAAATCTTTTGAACTGCCTCCCACAAAAAGGCCTTGTCTTAATAACATGAGCAGGCAATGTTCAGGCACAAACTTACCAAAATCAGAAACCTTAATAATTATTTCTATGAATAATGTACTTCCCGTTTTCTTGAGAAACCCCCAAATTTTGGGGAACAATTACTTTTCCTTCTACAGGTTAAAAACATATCCTGCTTTCAAGTAGCTGTACGTGATTCCAAATGGCTTCCGAAGTAATATTTCTCCTTAACCACACTAAATCCTATACATATAAAGGTAATGAAAGCCGAACCTTTTTTTTCAGGTATTCTATGTCAATAGACGTACGCAATACAGGAAATTTTATCTATCAGCTTGCACATGTAAAGAACTGCTATGCCAAAACTAAGTCAAGTGTGATTGCAATATAAGAAAGAAATATAGACAATGCTACTGAGTTGTGCATTTTGCTTCTTTTTAAGAAGTATTTGCAGTCTACACAACATTACTGCAACCTTCCCCTGCATTAGTGGCTTATATAGTCACATCCCCTTTGAATTCACTTGAAAACAAGGTTTACTATGAAAAGTGATGAGCAGTTCTGAAGAAAAGAATATTGCAAAGACCATTAAGACCATGTTCTCCGAGTCATTTAGGTACATTAAATGGAATTAATTTAATGAAACACAGGCACCTACATTTGAGCAAGGCTCCTTTCATAGACTTTGGAAATTAACAGGCATCTTTGGGACACATTTCATGTCATCCTAAAGTTAATATCTAAAAAAACCATACTGTGTCCTAGAAGTACCTGTTTATCTTATGATTATTGGATGGCCATATTAAAGTTTCATATTTTTTTTAATTCTTCCTATTTTTAAAATTATTTTTATTTAACTGATTAATGAAAGAGATGCTGAAAGTTAGCCTCATTGTAGGATAAACAAGCGTAGCAGAAGCTGGGGAAATGGATGAAGGAAGGGAATAACATATTCAAAGCCGGTGCACACCTCTGGAGAGTTAGTCTTTCCTGTTCTTTTCTTCTCTTTACAGGGAATTTCTATAGCTTCTCTCTGGTTTGTGTGTAATTTTCTATGGTTTCTCATGCTGGGGAAGACAGATTAAGAAAAGGCAGAATCCAGTCAGAGTCAAGGCAAGGGGAGGAGAATGCCAAATGTCAAAATGTGGAGAGAAAATGAATTGTTTGTCATCAGATGAAGACTGAATCTGTGAAGGTTAAGAGGGACATTTGGTGCTCATCAGAAAGAAAAAAAGCACCAAAGGAGTCCAAGAGGAGTGAAAAAGTTCAATATTGTTAGGAGGTAACTGTGATCTCTATCTTTCTGGCAGGAAGCCCTGAGGATTCTAAAAATTACAGTAGTAAAGACATTTCTGGACATATTTGATAAGCATCAATGAATAAGTCCACCCAAGTTATCTCAGAAAAGGGGAAGTAATATTAATTGCAGGATACGATAGAAGGAAAGAAGAGGAAAACGGTTGCTTGTCAAATGCAGGAAGTTTGTGGCTCAGTCACAAATGGAACTTAATTTCTGTACACAAAGCCAACCCTTCCTTTCTCCTTCTCTTACAAAAAATGTCATTAAGAGAGATCTGCATGATGCAGACCTTAAGCAAATGCTGAGAGAGTCCTCTTTACATATGTCCTCAGTAGCAAGTGTAGACAAAAGTGAGCAAGCTTGGATTATTTGCAAGAAGGAATTTGCATTCATGGAGACATGAGCACTGCTGGGGAAGAGGGTTATCTTGCCTTGGATTGTGCACCACACTGCAAGGATGTAGCTATATTGCTCTGTGCCTTAGCTGGGTGATACCTGCAGTTCTGTGCTACGTGTGGGATGACTTGCAGGGTTGGGTCTCCACATGCTCAGGGAAGTTTGAAGTGCAGACATAGAAGGGGGGATTTTGTTGCTGAAACATGGATGTCTGTTGCCAATTTTGCTGTAGCATATTTGGGACTTATGCATAGTACTGACTGGTATTACACAGCACTTATGGGAGACTATCCTTCTGTAGTGTCAGATGGAGGCTAGGTAGGACATCCTGCAGTCCTTAAAATAACCCTAAATGTCTATATGTAGGCAAATGAATCACATCCCTATTGTTTTAGGCATCGTTGAGCTATCTTGCTTGGCCTCGCTATGCTTCAATACTCTAGGGATATCCCAGAAGTTGTCTGTCATATCTGTATAGCTTCTAAAATGACACTAAATAGCAAAGTTTGGGCAGCTGAATATAGCCCACTGTCTGCTTCAGTCACTTTCCTTCAGATGCTGAATTCAGTTACCTCAACTTCAGTGCCTGGAATTGTCTTGAGAAGCTGTAAGGTATTCTGCCTTAACATTAGGTACTGATTCAAGAAGTTTAAGCTTCCCATTGATGTTTTGTCATATCTGACAGCCCTGGGTGGCTGTCTCAGATATGCCAGGGCATCTTATACAGCCAAGAATAGCTAAGCTCAGGGAAAGAAATGGAGACTCAGCATTTAGTCCACCTTAGGATTCAATCCATACTCAATGAAGAAAAAATTCAGACACTTCTATCCAATTTGTCTTTGACACCTCTTTTTTCAGTCTTAGAAAAGGGTGAACCACCCTCTACAGGTGCCTAATCTCTCCAGTGACTAAAAGTGAGTTTATGGCAGGATTCAAGTTCACAGTTCACACACCTAATTGTAGGTGACTACACTTGACCTGCATGTCCTGAGTCTTGTTGTAATCACTGGCAGCAAGATTCAGTTGTCTACAGGCATCCAGAGACATTAGGAATACCTTGGAATATTAGAGATATTTGTGTGGGCATATTGTTTGTTCAGATTACTAAAAAAGTCCTGCAGACTAGTGGATCTAAAATACGTCTCTCAGAGTCACAAGAAAATCAAGGAGTTTCTTGTGTCATTTGTGTACTCTGACCTCGATGCTTTATTTGGTCAAATCTTCTTGGACAAACAAGGTTTTTCAAGACCTGATCTCAGACTGGACCCAATGGAGATGTTTCCTTTGGTTTCCCTGAATGCTGCATTGTGTTTACAGACTGAATTCAGCTAGTGCTGTAGGAGAAGACAACACCCTTTTTTTATGGTACAAGACCCAAAGAGGATATTTCACTTGGAGCCCCAGCACATTGGATAAACACTGTGATTTCACTGCAATGTACTTTAGACTAACATGGTAAGGTTACAGCACCCTAACAGCATGGCCCTAACCGTGCTAGACTTATGAAAATGCATTGTCAGGTGCCATCTAAGTATCTGAATAAAGGTAGATTAGGATGGGATGATTTATAGTTCATACTCTGTGAGTCAGCCTGGACCATTTATCCATTCACAGGTTTCTCATCGAGTCTTTTTCCCTTATAATTGTCTTGACATTGGCATTAATGGAAACAACTTCCAAAGTGGAGATCTCCTCCAGTAAATACTGCCACAGATTAGTTCTGGGTATAGAATGAAGGTGTTACTAACCCTGCAGTTAGAGATTAGGAAACATCCCTTTGAGTTTAGATCTTACAGGTTTGATTTTAACAAAACCATTATATATGGCTTCTTTGTTTGCAAGTTCTAGACTTATATATGAGCACTCTTTTCCTTGAGGGTTTTTTTGTGTGTTTTGGTTTTGTTTTCCTGCTTGGACCTAAGCAGTAGCCAGTGATGCCTGTTTCTCTGTGTGTGTGTGTGTGTATGTGTATTTGTGAGCCCAATGCCATATTTGAAGTCTTTCACCTCATGCTTGTCTGACAGCTGACCAAGTACCGAAAGTGTCTGTCACAGACAGATTTTCACTGCAGTTCACAGCTAACATAACAGAGGGAGAGGGGAGGGGAAAGACAGTTCACAAAATGCATGAGGAAACGTGTCGGGAAGATGCAGGGATCTCTGCGCAGACAGAGTGTCTTTTGTCTCTCGGGCAGAATGACTCCCTGGCTCAAAGCCCGCAGCGAAGCAAATAACAGAGCAGATTCATTATGCCCTAATGCTGCTACATGACAGTACATCTGGGAATTAAATTATAGACAATGGTGGGCTCGCTCTCTATAATTTTTTGTAGTCTCAAGAAGTTGCTATTGTCTCACTGTTCAATAGCTTCTTTGTATTCAACAGATCTGCACAAAATTACCTTACTCGAGATAAGTTACAGTTGCATTGCAAATGTTTCTCCATATTAGTTTTCACTCCATTTCTAAAAGAACAAGGGCCTATTATTGATCAGTTATACAAACCAGATGGTATTTTTCTTTTTTATATCAGAGAATAACATAAGCATATTTAGGTATGAATGGTGGGGTTGTTTTTTAACAAAGTTTTCAAATGTTAAAGTCTGATGTCTGGTCTAAGCTAATCATACAGACGTCCTGCAGTGATTAGACTGAAAAAGACATCGATGGAGCGTGATTTAACCCACTCGAACAACTTAAGACAAGATGCATTGAATTCTGGAAATGTTTACACTGCTCCATTGATTACAGAGATCTTTGACACAGATGTTTGTCTTACAGATCACTAAAGTAAAGGATCTTGATTTCTTCTCAACACTCACAAATTTTTGACCTTTTAATGAAGATCTTGATTTTTCTACTTAGATCTTTTTCTTTTTCTTTTTCTTTTTCTTTTTCTTTTTCTTTTTCTTTTTCTTTTTCTTTTTCTTTTTCTTTTTCTTTTTCTTTTTCTTTTTCTTTTTCTTTTTCTTTTTTTCTTTTTCTTTTTCTTTGGTAAAGCAAGGTGTAATTTTACTTTTTAAAAAAATTTTCTGAGTAATTAAATAAAACTTTAAACAAGGTTATGTAAGAGTCTGTAAATAAAGAAAGAACCCCCACACACACACCCGTATTAAATATTCACACTGACTATTTTTACTCTTTACATTTTACACTTTCACCATTTTACTAATCACTGTCTTAACCTATATCCATGAACTGCCAGGACTGATAAATGCCTTATTTTCTTCTGAGGTCCTTGACGCTTCCTTTTATGCTTTGGTAGTTGCACATCCTTGTGTCATTCAGCTGCAACATAATAGTTAGTGGTTTATCTTAGGAAGCAATGTCTCTGCTCAGAAATAGTTTATTGTTTCAGCAAGATAAATCTCCATAAGTGTTGATATGTCAAGGGGAACTAATTTGGTGTTACTCCTCTTCCAGATGAGTCATTTCTTAAATATCCAGCCAAATCTCAAGAATTGTTATTGATTCTGTATTGATTCCCACAACACCTGAGATTATTCTAGGTATATGTATTAGAAAGGACCCTGCTAGCAACCCAAATTTAGCCTAGAAGGAAGGGTCTGGAGAAAGCACCATTAATTTAGTTGATAGACTTGTGAACTATATGCCAGCTCCATTTGCAGCATTTTCCTCTTCTCAAACAGTTAGTTTGGGTTTAGAAGCACAAGGTTTTCCTAATGTATAAAATGAACAGTAATTTTCAGATTTTGAATTTGTGCAGTAAGCCCAGAAGAAAGGCACAGCACATAAATACAGTAAACACACAAACATGAGCCTAAATGCTGCCAAATAAATTATTCTGTCACATATTTGGTTTGTAAGAAAGATAAGGTAAACAGAAATTTTTAAATGGAAGTACTGGAGTTAAGACCTGATCTGTCTATGCTCTCAGGCTTTATATACTGTATGTGTATATATGTAAATATATACGTGTGTATATATATATGTAAACATAGACTTTCTATTCTTGTCCCCCTCTCTGTACATACACACAGAAATATGTATATGTGTATACACATACATATACATACGTAAGTGTAGCAAATAAATCCGTGCCATAGACTGTTTTCTAGCTCTGAGACAAGTTGGTGACTCTCTCAGCTTCCAAACTGGACGACTGCATAAAAATTGCCAATTGAGGATGGTCTCTGACCCATGCTGATTCTTGAACCATGCTTGGACATTATTTGGGAAAGAGTTGGACAGGTATTCTTCTACCTGTGACAGCACTGAGTGAATCCATGGAGTCTGCAGAGTTATTAATTTTGGCTACGTTGACTCGATCTCCGCTGGCTGTAGTGGGAGCCTGGGTACCTCTGACATGTAAGCAGGTAAGCTGAATTCCACCTCCGTGCTCTCAAGGCAACTTTGAAAGTGAAAACTCACAGCTAGATTGATTTGCTTAGGCAGACATGTAAAGAATTTTCTAAATTACTCTTTTTCTTGTGTACCTTATTTTTTAAAAAAATAGAAGCTTTAATGGACCATTTGAATGTTCTCTAACAATAGAACAATATTACAGGACAATAAAGAAACCCCCAAAACAAAAGAAGCAGATCCTTCCAAAGTTCAAAAGTAATGCAATACGTTTAAAATCACTGGTCTTTCACTCCTACTGGTACTCATCCTGCACCAGTGATGTCTGCTGTTCATTTTAGTACACACATAATAACAGCCATCTCTGACTCTACTACAAATCAGTATGAATTTGGGGCCATATGTTGACTGCACACTACAGGTACCTAACGTGGACACTGTAAGCTTAATGCTTTATAATTTAAACAATATTTAGACCACTTAATAATTTATGTCTTTCCATTGGATTTTCTCCATATGGTTGTTGTTGATGTGGTGCACATATTATAAGCAAGATATTTGCAAATTGCAGCAAGTCCAGCAGAAGGCCACACAGATGACTGGGGGCTGGAGTTAATGACATAAGTGGAGATGTTGAGGGAGGTGCTTTTGTTCAGCTTGGAGAAGGCCAGTGAGGAATATCTAATTTATATTTCAGCAGGGGCTGTAGACAGATACAGATTCTTCTCAGAGATGCACAGCAAAAATACACAAGTCAATGGTTATGGGTTGTAAATCAAGGTGGGATGAAGAGGTGCTGCCAAGAGAAAGTTCCATTTCATGGTTCTTATATTGTAAGAAGCTTATAAGAAAGGAAAATAAGAGCTTCATCAGCATTAATGTTAGGGAAGACAGCAGTTTCCCACACTGATAAGAAGGAAAATATTAAATAATGGAAGAAATATATTGGTCATATGTCCGGAGGAAAACCAGACCACTGTGACAATCATAGAGATCCCAGGGATTAATATGGATGATTCGGGTCCTTCTGCCTTTTTTCCTTCCCCCTCTTTCCCCCGACTACCTTGAGGAGGGATGGATTCCCTTGCAGTCTAGCAGTCTAGAGATGCTCATGGAGGGTGACAGCTACTATTTTTGAAACAGTATCTGCTTGAATAACTGCTGTATTTCTCCTCAGCACTGTCTCCTCACCATGTTTCTGACTTGCTTGCTGCCAGTCTAAACCAGCTTTAGTTATACAGGATTATAACCTATTTAGCGGTGCCCGTTAGTGGCATACATATGGTCCATGATGGAAACCTCAGGTTTACGTTCTTGAAAATTTCCATACTGCTGCCTTTTCCAAGCTGTCCCCACCTCTGTTCTGTGTAAATGTATGTCCTAAATCTTGTCATTTCCAGATCAATGGAGCAAATGACTGACTGAAAATCCTGTTCTGCCAGTTGTTAAAGTATGCAACTGACTTAAAACAGAGAGGTTGATTTTCTGGGGACTACTCAAACCTTAATGTTAAATATTCCTTGCTGAGTCAGTTGACATTGACTATGACTGTAGGCAATTAATATGAATTTCCCAAATGACAGCCATTTTCTCTTGGTAATTTCCTTTTTTGTGTGTCTCAGAAACAATTTCACATGGGCAGACTATGACAGGTTGCTGTTGTGAATCTGCTGCAATGCTTCCAGGTATTCATAATATTGTTTGCATTGCTAAGTGTTGTGAGGAAAAAATATCAAAGTTAAGGGATTATGCTCTGCTGAAGCTGATTAAACAGTTCCTTCAGTTTGCAGAGTTATGACAAATAAAAAGCTCTTACATACAAAACCAAGTTATCCAGGTTGTCTGTTAATGAAACAGATGTTTGCTTAAATGCCAGGCTTCCTTTTTTTCTGTACTTCAAATCCTTGAATGTCTGCCTGAGCAAAAGTTAGGAGTGTGCTCCTGCATAACATTTGCCTATATGATAAGAAAATTCCTTGATTTGGCTCTTCCAGAATTAAAAAGGGGGTCTTATATATATATATATATATAAAATGTTGGAGAAATCAGATCTCATTCCTTTGTTCTGGTTTTCACCTTATTTATAATTACTCCATTGGAAATCCAATTATAAAGTAGTTCAACAAAGGGTAAAATTCATCTGCCCTAAATTAATCTTCTCACCTTAAGGATCTAACCCAACAGGTTGTGTAGGCTTCCTGTGTAGTAGATGGAGAGAGAGAGACAGCTGTAAGAGCGATATTCATCACATCTTTGTAGAGGCGTCTCTGAAAAGTAGGATAAAACATTTTCTGCAAGAGGTTCACTTTATCCAATGGTAATGGACAGACTAGATTGGATCAGATCCTTAATGTTTAGAAATCTGCAGTAGGGAAGGTACCTTGAATTTTCTTTAGGAGTTTAGAAACATGGAAAAAAGAAATTGCAGATTCTTTGAGAAATACATTGTGATGAAAAGTTGGAAGCAACTTTTTAAAAGCAGTATCTTTCTTGAGTTTTCTCAAGTGGTGTCAAGACAAATAACACTGAGAAAAAATAAGATTATCAGGGTCCAGCTATTTTAATAAGGAATTTGACTGACATACAAGGAGGCTCAAAGGGGAAATATTCCTAGTTAATAGGTAGCAAGACTCAATAGGAAATAAAGGCTAACTGGCAGATACATTATAGATAAATTATGATACAGCCGTACTATATTATAGAGTATAGTAGGCATAGTAATTTTTTTTTTTAATTTGGAAATGTGTTCTTATTACAGATATTTTCTATTGTACCACAAGGACTAATCTTTCCTATGTCAATAATATAACTCTCTTAAACCAAGTATTTTTCTATCTCATTGATGCATTTATAGGAACCAGGATAGCGTTCTTGGACATATGGGTGGTTACAAGAATATCTCTGTTTCCATTGTAAGCAAGTATCTTCATACTTGCAAAAACCAACTGAAAGGAAAGGAGACATGCAGCTAGCACGGATTGCTCTGCAGTTAACATTAGTTATGTTCTTTAAGTCTCTAACGCTATGTATTTCCTGAAACCCAGAGCTGTGGTTGTAACCTGGGCAGGAACACCTGCGTAGTTTTCCTCTGCTTAGTTTAGGTTGATGAGACTAGAGAGACTGTTCTCTTAACTCAGAAGCTCCAGGCTAGTTGGATGAGGGTCTCACAGTCAGCTTTAACGTTTTTCATGTGCAGAAGAGAAAAAGGATTAATTTAGCATCCCCATGTTAGGGGTTGTGTCCATGTTAGGGGTGCAGGTATGTCTAATAGTCATGTCTTGGAGAAATGACACACTGGTCTCTCATGTAATGAGAGTATTGTGAATGATGGCATTGGACACACTAACAACTGGTTGGCTTGGATGGTGGTTCTGCGTAGGATAGGGAAAAAGGACAGTGTCAGAGAACACTGAAGAGAAAAGTCAAAGAAGAGATTTGCCATCTCCAGTTCTGGCTCAACCACAATCATCTCTTTGCCAAGGGCCTGGTTTCCCCACCTCTTCCTTCTTCAAGCTTTACCAACTGCTCAATTATTTCACAAAATTTTGTTCTGCCAAGCTAACTAGCAAAATGTCTGCAGCCGCTCCATTGATATCACCTCATTTGACACTGCTTTTGTACCAGTGGTATGAGTCCACAGGAGCCATCACTTTTGGGCATTGGGAAATCATTGCATTCCCAGGCATATTATTTACCACTTACCACTTTTATTCTTGAAACTGATATAAACAAAGCAGCATGACTTTTCTCCCTACTTTTTAAAAAGAGGTTTTTTCCCAACATTTGATGCAAATAATGTCATATTCACAGACACTCATGCACCAGACTGGGGATGGGTGAGTGAATGGCTCCACTCTTATGCTGCTGCTTTTTGAGATCAGTGAGAATAGACCTACAACAATAATACTAACAGAGAATATAAAAAGGAGTGGCTCCTTTGGCATGGATGCCACTTCCAGAAGTAGGACAGTATGACTCAATTGCATACATTTAGATGGCTAGAATATAGATGCCCACACCTCATCTGGTCAGCCCCATGCTTTCTTTACAGACAACAGAGAAAAATAGGGGCTTGAGGGGAGTGAACTCATTTTAAGGTGCAGCTAAAAAAAGTGACATGTTCATATTCTTCTTCATTGGTTTTAGCCACAGCCAAGACTATCTCAGGTGAAGATGTCAACACTGTGGCCATAAGGGCTTGCCCATGTATAGGCATCTAGAGCAATTTGAGATGTCTCAGGGCATCCAAGACACCCATGGCATGGGTCTGACAGGAAAGGGAGACATACAGAATATCCACAGCCTTCTGGAGCAGCAGCTGGAAGCTACATAGGACACCTCTGATTGCTTGAAATGACATTACATGTATATGTTTAATCCCATCCTATTTTTCTACTGGTAACAATAGTAACTTGGTCATCTTGCTCAGATGTACACACTACATTGTAGATACCCAAATCTACAATGACCAGCGATGAATACTATTCTTAAAGTTAGATGACCTCAATCTCACCCTTACAAGTGTATCTAAATTCAAGAGACTAAGACCATGTCACTATGTACTGAAAGTAGCTATTAGCAAAGGTTGCAAGACTCAATGTTCTTCTGTGGTCTAAAACTGAGGTAGGAATTTTTATTCTTCTCTGTGTGTAACACAGATATCATGCTCTGTTGACTTCTTTGATCCACAATCAAGCAGTCATGGATAATAGTCACACTGATTTACTCATATTTGTTCTGAATTTAAAAGGCCATAACAGTTAATCCCATCTGGATTGACATGGCAGGTAGTCCGTTATTACTGGATATGAACACATTCGGTAATACAAACATATATTGTTCAAAGTAAACAGACAAGTCAAATTGCCTTGAATGACCTTGGGATGGATTAGCCAACTCAACATTACCAAAACCACACCAAATCTTCCCAAGAGTTACTGTCATCTATTCACTTACTGCTTAGTCTGTGGTTGCAAGTGTGAGGACAGTTTCTGCAGGGGTTTCTTTTAAGTAAGAAGAACTCATTAGATTCACTCTGAAATTTTCAAATGACGTAGAATGAACAAAATCTTTTCTTTATATCTATTCCAAAGAAGACAAGAAACTTTTCTCCCTGGTGCTGCAGTTGTTACCCAAAGGGAGAAACGAATATCTAGTGTCTATCTAATTTTCAGACAACTGAATTCCAAATTAAAGTTCTAGGACTGGCAGAGAAATGCTGATCTCACTCATTTGCTTAGCCTTATCTGTCATACGGAGAACTTAAAGAGTAGCATAATTTAATGGGTTCTGAAATTGGATGCATGTACTAGTAGCAGTACGGAGCAATACCTAGCTGTTGCAAAGTAGTAAAAGCCTGACACAGTTTTGGGAGATATCGCTGCCATTGTAACCGCTATCGGCAGTGCTACAAAGCAAAAGGTTGGTTTTCCTAATGCAGCATAATTTTTATAGTTCAAGTAGTAGCTGGGATTGATTTCCCGCTACTGTCCTAGATGATGTTGGTCCATTAAATGTGAAGGTTTGGGTTTCATCAAACTGGTCCTGGATTGAAGATAGTCATGGTGTGTGCACACTTGCATAATACGGATTTTAACCATAGGAAAAATGTAGACAATACACAGTATTAGAGTTTGCTTGCTTTTGTCAAGGAAAAGTTATGAAACTGTTCAGGCATCTCCAGAATTAAAGAGAATGGCATGCAAATGAGACAGGGTAAATGCTTCAAAAAGCATTTTGGACACCTCTCAAATATCCTTAGCAACATTAAGCTGATTATTCTTGCATGCCTATATGTATATTAAACACTTCAACCTGACTTTCACTTATACCAAGGTTCCTTTCATCTGCTGTGACAGCTTAAAGAGAACTTCAAATGTGAGCAAATGTATTGCTGCTATCTTATCTCACCTGTTTACATTGTCAAAATCACATTCATATACAAAAAGACTTTGAGTATATAAGAATCTGACCCTATACTTTAAGCTGATTAATCTGTAAAGTTTTTAGTATGAAACAGTTTAAACCTTGACCCTTTCCTGAGTCTCTTTATCAATGCCCAAAGTCCAATCAGATAGACCTCATCTTTGAAGGAAGGCTTTCTCTTCATCCTTTTCTGACTCTTGCTTTGCCTTAGTGTCCCATTTCTACCTTAGCTGAGGACAGTAAAAATTCTTGCTGGCAGCTGACACAGACTATTAGCCTTCATAACTGGTCAGTGCCATCAGATTCAGATTTCCATTTTCCTGTAGATTTTAGCAGCTTGGTTAGCTGCCTGCTGCTTTACATTCTCTGCTCCAGCACATCAGATAATACATAGAATCACAGAATGGTTTGGATTGGAAGGGACCTTTAAAGGCCATCTAGTCCAACCCCCCTGCCATCGGCAGGGACATCTTCAACTAGATCAGGTTGCTCAGAGCCCCGTCCAACCTGACCTGGAATGTTTCCAGGGATGGGGCATCCATAACTTCTCTGGGCAACCTGTGCCAGGGTTTCATCACCTCATTGTAAAAAATTTCTTCTTTATATCTAGTCTGAATCTACCCTCTTTTAGTTTAAAACTATTACCCCTTGTCCTGTCGCTACAGGCCTTACTACAAAGTCTGTCCCCATCTTTCTTATAAGCCCCTTTTAAGTACTGAAAGGAATTCAGAAATCTTGTACTTTTGGAAATAATTTTGTTATACTTCTGCTCTTCTTTTCCCTGTATACAAAAGAATGCCAAGAAGCTTAGACCAATTAGGGAGTACTTGGGGAAAACAAACAAACAAACAAACAAACAAACAAACTTACTTTTGCATTGTCTTCCATAATTAGAACTATAAGATAAAATGTACTTGTCTGCCTAAGGTTTAGCATTCTTTGCAGCTTCTTCATTTCACACGTTAAGAAAATGTGGGACAAGGAACACAATTAATTCAAAGGCTAAAATAAGCTACTGAAGGGGGTTTGTCTGCTTTGGTGGTTTTACCTAAAGTTGAATATTCAAGCTGACATTTTCAGTACCTATAATTGAGAACCATGTGTCTAAACATCTAGGACCTGTTGAATTTCTTAACCCAGAGGCACAGGCAGTTCACCTGTCTGCAGAACAAGTGCTTAAAATTGCTTACGTCTCTCATGGACACTGTGTATTTTTCTGAGTCTATAAACTGGCCTTGTAATCAGGTTTCTCCTAAGGAATTAGATCCCCCAATATAGATATCTAATCTTTTAAAAGAAACTTGTTCTCATTTACTTAGTGTACCGAATACCTCATGAGATATAATGATAAACTTTTACCTTTAGTTAACTGATTGAATTTTTAGTTAATAAATACTGAGCTAAAGCCACTTTCCTCAGTTACTTGTCAAACTGATTGTTGATTTCAGTTCAGTACTATTTGAGGAACTGCTTACCGAATAAAGAAAACTTCCATACTAGCACAAATTTCCAGCATTATTGGCTAATTAAGCCTTTGTCTACACTGGCAGCTGGGGACTTTAGGCAATCTCATGCCCATATGCACTAACCATTTACATTGTAAATCTTTTGGCTAGGTCTTAAGTGACAGTCTTGCCTGATGCTGCAAAAAATGTTGGCACGAGGTTGATCTGACCCCTTCATACCATGTGCTTTGAAATTATCTGGGCACACAATCTGTAAGCACTATAAATCGATCTGATGCAATCCCACAAGTCCCTGTTTTTGAATTCTTGCAGTTCCTGCAAATCCTTTATTTTCTTTTTGCCACCCGTAAGTACAGACAATCTCAGAAAAAGGCAGACAATTCACAACCGATTACTAAAAGAGCTCAATTTCCTATTATGTAAGGGAAACTGTGACTCATCTCAGCCCTTAGTCAGGTAATATGAAGCATCAGGTACATGATTTATAGTCCTTGGAAACGGGGGGCAGTTAGGTTATTGTGGACAATTCAAAATTGGTCATAAATATCAGATGAGATTTCCTTTGTACAACATCATGAAGAAAATGTTTCAAGGTAGGTCATGGCAGAGACACAACATTTAGCAGGATAAAATAAAATTTACCTTGCAAACTTTTTTATGCACAGATTTTTCTAAGTCTTACTTTTTGCGAAGATCTTGCTTTCATTACAAGAGCACCTAAGAACAAATTGAGCCTTTGACTTATACACATGTGCAATACATATTGAAGAAAAATATTTTCAAGAACGAATAGTCTTGAAAACATAAGGAATGCTAGAATTTCTCAGACCACTCAGAAAGCAGCCTGGTTTTACTGAGTCCAAAACAGGGCATTTTTTTTGCCACTCTTGACATTTTTGTCAGTGGCTAACAATAGTTTCAGCCCTTATTCTCTATAGTTCCTTTCCTTTTGTCCTGCCGATTTTCTGCATTTCTCATCCTCATCATCATCAGTACTACTTATTTTTCTGATTAAAAGGATGAATGATGGTTTATAATATTTGGCTTCTTGATCTCTTTCAGCTCCACAGCACAATGCATGCATATGTAGTACTATCCAGCCTAAATCCTGCCTAAATTAGAACTAGATCTTAGATTTTTTTGCATAAAGTCTTTCTTTTCTTAGGCAGAAATAAAGGTGTTCACAGTGGGAGAGATAGATATTTACATTAAGAGAACAGCATCCCTTTCAGGAGGGACTGAAGTTCCAGCTGAGAGATCTGGATCTTCCTCTGCAGAGGCTGCAATGTGAGCAGCTTTAAAGGTGGCCTGGTTAGAAAGGGAAAATTACTGAACAGAAGAAAATGTCTGCTGAAAAATACTGACAGAGAAATTGCCTGCCAGCCTGGGAGCTGCAAGCCTGGGAACTAAGCCTTCAAACTAAGAACACCCTTGAAAAGTGCAGCTGGCCTCTTTGAAGTATAGCTGGGGTAGCCAGAAGCCAGAGACATCTGAGATACCATCGATAAGCACAAGAAACTGTAACAGCAATTTATCATCTGAAAAAGCGGAAACAGTCTGGGAAAATAAAACTGGTCTGAAAGAACAAAAAACTTCATCATCTATTGGCTGGTCCAGGTGAAAAATAGAAATTAACAGCATCTATTGGCTTCTCGAACCGGTGATGTCGTATGCCCTCTTATGTCTCTATGATATAAAAAGGACTTAATTTTTATCCAAAATGGAGCCTCTGTCTCTGAGAACTTCCCATGCTGCATGTACTTTTCCTTTCCTTTCCTAAACAGGCTGATTTCTCTGCCTGAATTTTCTAAGAGATCTTGAATTCTCACCAGGGACATCTGGTCAACTTCAGACTCTGTGATACAGATAATCTTTGAAGTGAGACTCTGCCCGTTATCTTATTGGTCCCTCTTTGGGTCAACTTTTGGGGTCGGGTCACTTTGTTCTGCCACCTCTGGGATGGTTTGGTTCCCCTCCAGGATTGTCCCCCACTTTGGTATGGTTTCCTTCTGAAATCTGTCTAATTCACTTGATACCGGTATTNAATCTTTTAAAAGAAACTTGTTCTCATTTACTTAGTGTACCGAATACCTCATGAGATATAATGATAAACTTTTACCTTTAGTTAACTGATTGAATTTTTAGTTAATAAATACTGAGCTAAAGCCACTTTCCTCAGTTACTTGTCAAACTGATTGTTGATTTCAGTTCAGTACTATTTGAGGAACTGCTTACCGAATAAAGAAAACTTCCATACTAGCACAAATTTCCAGCATTATTGGCTAATTAAGCCTTTGTCTACACTGGCAGCTGGGGACTTTAGGCAATCTCATGCCCATATGCACTAACCATTTACATTGTAAATCTTTTGGCTAGGTCTTAAGTGACAGTCTTGCCTGATGCTGCAAAAAATGTTGGCACGAGGTTGATCTGACCCCTTCATACCATGTGCTTTGAAATTATCTGGGCACACAATCTGTAAGCACTATAAATCGATCTGATGCAATCCCACAAGTCCCTGTTTTTGAATTCTTGCAGTTCCTGCAAATCCTTTATTTTCTTTTTGCCACCCGTAAGTACAGACAATCTCAGAAAAAGGCAGACAATTCACAACCGATTACTAAAAGAGCTCAATTTCCTATTATGTAAGGGAAACTGTGACTCATCTCAGCCCTTAGTCAGGTAATATGAAGCATCAGGTACATGATTTATAGTCCTTGGAAACGGGGGGCAGTTAGGTTATTGTGGACAATTCAAAATTGGTCATAAATATCAGATGAGATTTCCTTTGTACAACATCATGAAGAAAATGTTTCAAGGTAGGTCATGGCAGAGACACAACATTTAGCAGGATAAAATAAAATTTACCTTGCAAACTTTTTTATGCACAGATTTTTCTAAGTCTTACTTTTTGCGAAGATCTTGCTTTCATTACAAGAGCACCTAAGAACAAATTGAGCCTTTGACTTATACACATGTGCAATACATATTGAAGAAAAATATTTTCAAGAACGAATAGTCTTGAAAACATAAGGAATGCTAGAATTTCTCAGACCACTCAGAAAGCAGCCTGGTTTTACTGAGTCCAAAACAGGGCATTTTTTTTGCCACTCTTGACATTTTTGTCAGTGGCTAACAATAGTTTCAGCCCTTATTCTCTATAGTTCCTTTCCTTTTGTCCTCCAGATTTTCTGCATTTCTCATCCTCATCATCATCAGTACTACTTATTTTTCTGATTAAAAGGATGAATGATGGTTTATAATATTTGGCTTCTTGATCTCTTTCAGCTCCACAGCACAATGCATGCATATGTAGTACTATCCAGCCTAAATCCTGCCTAAATTAGAACTAGATCTTAGATTTTTTTGCATAAAGTCTTTCTTTTCTTAGGCAGAAATAAAGGTGTTCACAGTGGGAGAGATAGATATTTACATTAAGAGAACAGCATCCCTTTCAGGAGGGACTGAAGTTCCAGCTGAGAGATCTGGATCTTCCTCTGCAGAGGCTGCAATGTGAGCAGCTTTAAAGGTGGCCTGGTTAGAAAGGGAAAATTACTGAACAGAAGAAAATGTCTGCTGAAAAATACTGACAGAGAAATTGCCTGCCAGCCTGGGAGCTGCAAGCCTGGGAACTAAGCCTTCAAACTAAAAACACCCTTGAAAAGTGCAGCTGGCCTCTTTGAAGTATAGCTGGGGTAGCCAGAAGCCAGAGACATCTGAGATACCATCGATAAGCACAAGAAACTGTAACAGCAATTTATCATCTGAAAAAGCGGAAACAGTCTGGGAAAATAAAACTGGTCTGAAAGAACAAAAAACTTCATCATCTATTGGCTGGTCCAGGTGAAAAATAGAAATTAACAGCATCTATTGGCTTCTCGAACCGGTGATGTCGTATGCCCTCTTATGTCTCTATGATATAAAAAGGACTTAATTTTTATCCAAAATGGAGCCTCTGTCTCTGAGAACTTCCCATGCTGCATGTACTTTTCCTTCCTTTCCTAAACAGGCTGATTTCTCTGCCTGAATTTTCTAAGAGATCTTGAATTCTCACCAGGGACATCTGGTCAACTTCAGACTCTGTGATACAGATAATCTTTGAAGTGAGACTCTGCCCGTTATCTTATTGGTCCCTCTTTGGGTCAACTTTTGGGGTCGGGTCACTTTGTTCTGCCACCTCTGGGATGGTTTGGTTCCCCTCCAGGATTGTCCCCCACTTTGGTATGGTTTCCTTCTGAAATCTGTCTAATTCACTTGATACCGGTATTATATATCCATATAAGTAATCTATCATAAGTATATCAGCTTTTATATTGTTGATAAGTTGCTTCACTAATGATAAGTTTGTAGTAACCTGTAACAGTGTATACCTACTTGGTTATTGTTATTGGTTGTTGCAATATGATTGGTTGCTGCTATTATTAACCCCTGTCATACTATTAATTGCTACTATATTATTGATTGCTGATAGAATTTATAATAATTTTATATATATATATATTCACTCTATTAATCATAGGTATACTTGCTGGTGGTGATTTTGTGGTAGTATACTTGCTAGTGGTGATTATTTGTGGTAATCTGTAATGAAGTAGGGAAATTTAGAGAACAAAAGCCTCTGTGCCCTTGTGTAATACAGAACCCTATGAACCCACAGTCACGATCTCTACACATCCACAGGCCGAGTAACCCTTCAGGTCATGACAGACTGACCTTGTGCCAAAGGGTGCAAAGAATTCCTCTCCCTAAAATCAGACTCCTCAGCGTTGAACAAGACAGAGGCAGGCCAGATCTCGCACAATTTTAGGACTTCATTTTTATTGCTTTATAATACAATGAGATACAATAAAAATGAGCAGCCATGTAATTTCTGATACATGATTTGGTGGTCTAGAAGACACAGAGTCACAGAATCACCGAATCACAGAATCACCAAACGATTGAGGTTGGAAGGGACCTCTGAAGGCCATTTTGCCCAAGCCCCCCTGCTCAAGCAGGGCCATCCAAAGCCAGTTTCCCAGGACCATGTCCAGATGGCTTTTGAATATCTCCAAGGAGGGAGACACTCTCCAAGTCACAGTTTCTGTAGTACCTGGTGACAAGGATGAGGTGTCGAGACATTCAGACCAAAATGGTTGCAATGTTTTTCTTGCCTCCATGAGACAATCAAGGAAAATTGAGTCCTTGTGGTATTAAAACATTTGAGAACCACTGCTCCAGGAACATGAGCAACATCTTTACTACAAATGCCATCATCAGTGTGTTGCTAGCTGTTGACATTATTCATCATAGTAGGTCAGTGTGCTTGCCAGTGACCTCATCTTGCGTCTCTGGCAAGTAAGTAGACAAAGCAGCATAAACTGCAGCAGTGTCCTAAAATGCAATTAAAGATTTAAGGAAAAACATTTATTTCAATAGATATATATTTGCATTTTCAGATCTTACATTATATTAATTTAGGTGCCAGCCTGGGACAGATGTTTGCCAGCAATACTGGAAGTCTTCCAGGGCCGCAAGAAGTTGTTTCTGGTGACCATGTCAGCTCTTCTCAAAAGGTTTCCAAGGAAACACCACAGCTGTCTGGGGAGGTACCTCAAATTTCAAATTCATACCTGTCCAAGGTAGATGAGATCCAGCAACTGGCTAGATGAGCACAGTTGGTAGACTTATCTCTGAAAAGGAAGAAACATTTTTTAATTCCCTGAACTGCTGCAAGTTTAATCACTTGGAGAGTTCCCGTAAAACCATCTCACAAAGGACATATAATTAATGCATCAAAGAGAGTGACTTTATTGAATGACTAATAAAAAAACATATGCAAATATAGGAAGGGATTGTCTTAATCTTGGCAGTAAGTGTTGACTGTGGATGTTCATTCTGAAATGCTCCAGTCAAAGATATCATCTGATTTTTCAGAGTTCAACACAAAATCTGAATTTTGCCAGATTTCCCCCCTGTAAGGAAAGTTAAAATACATGTGGGATACTGTCTAGGCAAGTCTGCTTGGTAAGTCTTTCACACCATCTGCACATGAATCCCATGGTACTGCGATGTTTCATGATAGTTTCCACCAACTCCAAGTTTTACAGCTCTCAGCTAATGGGTCAGCCGGTATATTTATACTCATAAATTATATAGGGCATGATCCTACGCATTGCAGTGCAACGCAAAGCATATTGCTTAAACTGTTAGCACAGGCCATAGCTGGAGCTCAGGCTGATAAACACTCTCTAGACACTCCCAGGTTAAAGTTTAGGAGTTACTGTGGACCAAGGACCATCCCCAACAGATAGTTTGGCATCCAGCCATACTGTCTGGAGTGTAAGAGCTGTAGCTGGGCCCAATGACTTGGCCTCAGAGTCAGAAGACATCCCTGCCAATGTTTACATCACTTGTATAGATGTAGTCCCAGCTGTAGAATAGAAGGACTATACACCGTCCCCTATATAGATAAACAAAGCTGCTTCACCTTACAGCATAGTAAATTTGGGCTCTGTATATCACATAGTTGAAGGCTGGAAGAGGATATATGGAGGTTAGTAGCAGTTTCTAGGCCAAATGAATAGTTCTTGATGGGTTTATAAGCCACAGGTTGAATATTACTTCTGAAAACCATCCCAAAAACTTGAATAACTGTAGTCTCCCATAAAGGCTGATTCACTATGGTGGAAAATGTGGAAAGACTCAAGAAGAAAATAAAATTCAGTGTTGGTTTATGATTTGTCAGCAGTTGTGAGACAGCTAAAGGCCAGGACAAGTTCCTTGAGTTTTTTCCTAGCATGAGCTGTCTGTCATAGGACAAGAGTCTAAATGGCCTTTATTGCTTCCAAGCTTGGCTTCCATAACTAGCTCTCCCTCTTTGCCAGCCTAAAGGTAGGTAGTTGCTCTAGAATAAGAGCAAGTCACTGCTAATTACACATTGTGATACCTTAGGTTGATATATTTGTCTTGGCAAACACCCATGGAAAATTTCCATGTATCCTGATAAGAGAATCCTCTTCCCACCGGCCCGTGAATCTGATCTGAATGTAGATCTGACTTAAGGAGACGCAGTGGGTTTAATACATTTTGGAAGACACTTCTCACAACTGTCACTACCACTTTGGGTCACTTCTTACATAATGTTTTTATTTCTTTTTTTTGTAACAAAAAACCAAAGCCATGTTTACAGTTCAGCAAAGAACTGAAATGTGTGCTCCAGTTCATTCTCATTCAGGACAAGGTGGGAAAATAGATACTTTTAACATTTTTACTCACACTCCTCTGATCATAACGAGCTTTTAATACATTCATTATCTTAGCCAATTGTTTAAATGATGTTTTGAATGTGAGTCACTTTTCAAATAAGGGTCTGAATCATTATGGGCCCTCAATCAAAGGGCCCATTGCTCAGATAGGAAAAACCAGAGGTATCTTTCTGTCCAAAATATGGAATAATGAGGACACCATGGAAACTGCCTCAATCCTACAGCAGAAATAGTCCTATTGCACAAACTCCTACAAAGTAGGGGTGGAATGGTAAAATAAACATGTTAGTGGATGGTTCAACCTTTCTGCTGTGTATTTTGTATTTCCATCACGAAGGACTGGAGGAGCCAAACTGCCCAGCACTCATAGGAGCTCAATCCTCTGTAAGGGTACAGACTCTAGCCCATTTTTGCACTGGAAAACCACATCATTGTCACCTTTGCTCATATACTGCTGGGAACCGCAGGCTTCTGAAATTTTGTGTGTGTAACAGATAAATAGCTTGACATATATTGGGCTTTTGGTGGTTTTGCAATTGCAAATTGTACAAAATAGACAAGATAATCGAATGATACTAAGTTATTACCTAATACATTACAGCAGTAAAAGAGAAGTTAATAACTTTTTCTCATTTAGAACTGATACAGAAAAACATTTCTTGCCATCATTTTGGCAAGGAAACAAATCTTTCTCTATGATGTCTATTTTTAAAAATTAAAATCAATGGACTTTTAATGAAAGGAGTGAGAATTCATCTTCAGGCTCTCTAAGAAGACTGTAGAAATTAATGGTATCAAGATATGAAGTAATTTGAGATACTTGTCTTTCTTTTTACCTGTTTTGACATTATATCTTAAGCAATATCTGATCACATCCAAGCTGAGAAACCACTTCTGTCTTTGTCATGCATGTTTCTGAGTGCTATAAGCAATATTTAGGTTTTTACCTGGCTGTTACTGTAGACACCAGTAACGTGTAATGTGAGAAATACAGTCAGAATATGAAGTTGTCTCTGGGTTAATTTATCTGCTGATATTATAGTAAATTAACATGGCAGTCATGGTACCACAGGTTTCAGGATCTGTGGAGCCTCATATATATTCTGAAGGTATTCTTTGTAATAGGTATTCTTTAGTTATTTAATTCTATCACACCTGTTGCAAGTTTCAGCTAATCTCTGCCATTTACTTAGGCACTATCTATCATTTAAAATCAAATACACTCTTACAATCATTTCACAATCAGTTCAGCCTGTCTTAACAGAGAATGACTCCCAGCAACTCCCAAGGGAGTGTCATATTTAAATAATCCTGATATTTAATGTCTATTTTAATGGACAAATAAAAATGGACTAAAAGTATCTTCACGCTTATTTTTTATAGGATTAAAAATAAATGAAGTCGTACATTGTCCTTGAAAAGCAAATTCCATCATACAGTACTGATATGGGGGTTGCAGAACGAACAGAAACAATCCAGTTCTTGATGTTGGGGCCCTTCTGTGCTAGTGTTTCACCCAACATTATGGCAGATTTGCATAGCTTCAGTATGCATGAAAGTGAAGAAAATGGCTTTTAGCACTGAAAGCGACTCTGCCTGCTGGGGAGCACAGCAGCTATCATTATGTTCTCTCTAATACTATGTGTATATTATGGGATAGGCAATTTTTGGCAATGTTGACTGCTTACCAGCTGAGGACTCCCTCATAGTGTGGCCATTCCCAGCTAGCTTTAAGAATTTCACTTCCATTCTCCAGAGTCAAATCTCAACAAGGGTTTCAGGCAGTTTGTTGTATACAGGGCCTCAGCAGTATTTAATATAGTTTTGCAAATGTCAGCTGACAGAAATTTAAGCACTCATGGTCAGGCACCATCTGAAAACCAGGTTGGAAAAATACCTACATGATGGAAATAAGCAGTTAGCTCATTTAAAGATTTTAGCCTGAACATCAAATCATGTTCTCAAAACATAATGTAACACAGTTGTTTGCTACACGTCTTATGGCTCCGTATCAGAAGAAGTCTAGGACACAAGACTAGAAGGGATTTTCTGAACTGTTAAGTCTAGTCTCACTGGCATTGCAGACAACTGAATTAGTTTCTTTTCAATTTATAAAACGTTGCTTTAAAACCTGTTTATATTTCTTGTCACATTAGGTTGTTTCCAAACTTTGGCCAAGCAGTTTAAACTTTAAACTATTTACAGCTGCTGTTGGGTTGCTAAGGAAGAGTGTTAAACAGAAGTACAGAATATATCACTCCTCAGTAACAAGAGTTGACTTGTTGCTGAACAAGAATTATCTTTCAGCATAGAAAATCAATATTATCTTTTTCTCTGAGTACAGATAAGGATTCCTTACTGAAGTTTACATCATATGAATATTGAGAGTCTACAACCAGGAAGACCTCTTGTAACTGTCCTCCTTGAACAAGGGAAAGCAGGAAGGAGAATAGCAAAATTTTAGGTATTAAAAAATTAGATAAAATCATAGTCTTTTATTCTCTTTTTAACCACTCTATGTTTAATCACATTTTTTTGAACCAGTAGAAGTAATTCAGAGACCTTGTGGTGCCATGGACCACAAGCTGAAAGCTATGTTAGAGTAAAGCAGCAACATCTTAGCCAAAAATCAGTAATATCAAAGCTTAGTCAAAGAGGCATGTGGATGGATCACATTCTCTGCTTGTTCAGTTCAAAGCAACAGCATCCTTTAGGTACCCTTTCTCTTGAATGTACACAAGGTACCACCTTGGAATTAATAAGTTAACAGCAAATGGTATAGAAATGAGGAGGTCATGAGCCTGAGATCATGTGCACATAGTCTAAACAGAAGGTCAGTTTGTTGCATTTGTTCAATCACGAGCACTCAGCTTTTACCTTTTGCATTTTAATGGATTGCTTTATAGTTCTAATCTTGCAACTCAACAGGAGAAAGGAATAACACAAATATTTGCATTTGTAAAGAGGAACTAGTATTTTATATGCAGAGTAACCATAAAGATAGAAACCCTGCATAAAGTTCATGGCCCTATGCATTCATAACATTAATAGAGAAGGATGGTATTCTATCTGCCTAGCCCTAGCCCTAATGAAAGGGATAATATATAAAGCATAATGAACATCATTCCAAAGCAAGTGGTTAGCTAGTCTACATTTTAAAAGGGGAGGTACCCTCTTTTGCTTCACTTGCTTCAATTTCATTTGCTTCAGTTAGATCCCTAGAAATAAGCAAAAAATTCTAGTTTAGTCATTCACTTCCAGTTATAAAAATATTTGCAGAGGTTTGCCATTGGACCATTATTATTTAAAAATGGAATGTGACTAAAGTACCATAGACTTTTAAGTGCTGTTATAATAATCAAATCCACTGGTTTTCAAGTGATCTGTTTTTTCTTGAGACACAGTCATTGTACCTACAGTTCAAAATCAATGTTTACTTAACAGAAACCTCTTTTCATAGGGCCTGGGACATTCAGGCAAGTTTTTTTTCTGGTCTTTTCCCTTACTCAACATATGCTGTGGGATTTCATGCCATATTTCTTGCTTTGAGGACAAATCTTTTATGGAAATCAGCCTTTATAGTAATTGCTCCACATATTCTGCTTGCACTGTTGCCGTGTGTCAGTTAGTTCACCTGAAAAAAGTCCTTTCCGTGACATCTCAGTGCTGGTTTATAACCAGTTCTCCTGAAAGTGGGTGGTAGTAATCTCATATTTGCATTTCCTTCTGGATGAACAGGGAGATGAAGCCAGGATGACAAATTCTGATCCCGAGCTATGTCAAATGAATCTTCAGGATAGCTAGAGTATCCTTTTCTTTTTCCCTCAAAGTTTTTGTTGTTTTAGAAGGCCACAATATTTGATCTTTTCTTATTTTTATTCAGCCTGTTCTCTGATGTAAAATGATACCAATTTCTGCTCCAAAATGGGTAGATATGGCTTTTCTAGTACAGTATATATTCATATACACTTTATCCCATAATCAAGGTACGTGTTTTCCTGTTGCTTAACTTCCTCCTTTTTTAGAGTGATACAAGACACGGGTATTTACCAGCCATATAATCTCTGACAGTATTTCAGAAAACTACTGACTGCTTACAGCATTAAAATATTACTCCAGTGATTCATGAAGAATTTCCTTTAGTTGGCACTGAACGTACTGAATGGTGACTATACAATATGTGACCTTTCCAATGCTTATAAATATTATACATGATTTTACAGAAGTCAGTTTCAACATTGTGTCAAAATATTTACTTACTTATTGTGGATTTGGGCTTATAATGAGCTAAAGGATCCTGCCTCATTCATCCAAAGTAATTGAAGGCATAATTGGCTGAAAGCAATTTCTACCAGCCACCTGCATGAAGGAGCATTTGTTGAAATTGCCTTTTCCCTGTAAGCAATTATCAGATTTGTTACTGAGAGTATCACATTGAACTTCATTAACCAACAGCTCTTGAATCCTGCAAAACTGAACGTGCTTAATTATAATCCCAGACTACTATGCTTATTATTGCAAATGCATCCTAACCATAAAAATTAAACGTATTAATTGCAGCTTTATTGCTGAATGAAGCAAGAGCTGAGCTACATTTTTTTAGTGTGTGTTTGGCATGGAGATGGTGTGGTTGGACAGGGAAACACTATAATTGTTGACAACTGAAGGGAATTTTTGTCACCTTTCTAATATCTCTAAAAACTGAAATTTGATATTGTGCTGGTTGATGTGTTAGCACAATTTTATGTTGTAGCACTCTCACTACTAAACAATAATTTTGTGAGCAGTGGAACTACTGAAGCTACAGATGGGATTTAGCTGGCAGATTAAGACATCTATATCTAAGTGGCTACATGTGGGTGTGCACTAGGTGTTCAAATCACATTGCAATCAACAGAGCTCAATAAATGCAGGGAAATCTACAGCTGCTCAGCTGGCCAAGTGTCTGAATAGCTCCAAGATTATCATTACCTTTCTCTTGTTAGGGGCACAAATTTCCATTCCTGTTCTCTATCTAGTCAGTAACATTAATGTAATTTTAGAAATTTAATACCTGTAATGAGTTTGATGCCACTAAGCAAAGCAACGCTAGGAAATAATCCTGAGCACTGGCACCTGGTTGCTCTGTTTGCATGCTGTTGGCCTGGAACAACTTACACTCTTCCAAACAATTCCTGGTCATGATCTGAGAGTTAACACGGACCAAAGACCATTACTATGATACCATTTGGATGTGGCTGCCTGGTTTTGAAAGTTAAAAAATTTTAATAGTATGGCATGGCTTGACTATGCACTTGTGCCTATGGGCACAGCGTTCAGTATAGCTATAGCCAGCGAAATCCCCGCTTTTTATCAAACACAGTAGGTTGAAGACTGGGTTCAAATGTTGTTAAGGTACATAGTGACTGCCACAGGTAGATGTACAGGTGAAAGGTGACTAGATATCATGATAGCATTTAAATCAGGCTAATGGTACACTAGCTGAGACAAGCATGAATCGATTAAATTAGCCTGAAATAATTTTAGTAAAATATGGGGTAGAAACTCCACTACATGTTTAGATAAAGGTTGGTTACCGTGGCTGCTTCTTGAAGATCATATCTCATAGAATCATAAAATCACTAA
>VZTQ01006816.1:0-28918 GCA_013400755.1 Pelecanoides urinatrix | reverse complement strand
TTTGGTTGGGTTTTTTTCTTCCCCATATATGTGCAAAGTAAACACAGGCTGGATGAAAACTGTGACTATAAAACTGCATCTGTTGTATAACACTAAAAGGTCTCTCTAGAAAATTTTCAGCACCTTGGAGAACCTACAAAGAAATTTTGCTATATTTAATTACTTCTTGGAAAAAAAACCCCATACATACAACATATGTACAAATTCATCTGCACTAATGGTATGTAAACTACACATGTAAGTATGAGTGATAAATGTGAATGATATCACCTTTTATTTCACCTACAGCATCTCTAACAGGTAAAGATTTAAGGAAGCATATTAGCAGATTACTAAACAGAGACATGTCTATCTGACTGTTTTTTCTTAGGTAATGTTGTATTTCCAATTTATTATGTTGAACTTATAAATAATATGTTGGAAAAATAAGTAGCTAAACAAATAGGAAATTGACAGACTTCTTTGTGAAAAACACCATTGACCTTATGGTTGGGGGAAATTTACTGTGGAAGCTAATACTGTTATGGGTTTCTACCCATTTTTGAATTTACAGTAGGAAATTTCTGAACAGCAAATGCCACTTAGGACTAAACAGAAGAGATTTGGCAGATTATGTAGATGAACATTTTTCCAACTTCAGAGATTTCACCAAGCTAGAAAACTGTATTGCAGTTTTTGAAAGAAGTGCAAGTAATGATTCCATACCATGTTTTTCAATATGTGTTAATATATATTGACATTATTTAGATAAGCCAGAGAAATAAATTTAATTGAGGAGCAGGCATCAGTAAAAGACCTATTTCACATAGTAATCTGAATTGAAACCCTGAATTTGAAATTTGCCCATCATTACATTGAACCCAGCTTGCAAACTGCTCCATAAAGAAAAATTCTCCTTGAAAAGGAAACATAAAGAAAAGATCTTCCTATCACATAAATAAGCCTCCTTCAGCGTGCCTATTTCTCTATGTAACAACAGGTCAGATGTCTCCACGATGTATATAGGAGTGATTAAGATGTAAAAAAAATCATTTTACTGTTCTATTAAAATATAAACAAATACTTCATGTAAAACTTATTTTAAACACTAGATAACTTAAGTCAAAATACCACACGTACTAAGTGGAGACCTCAGACTTTTTGTAGTAGTAAAGATAATACATGCCTCCTACCTTTGTGACTGTGAACACATGTCAGGCAGTGTTCGCACTGGTGATATGTGCATGGGTGTATTTAATATGTGTGCTTGTTCATCCGAAGAAAAGAAAGTAACTAAAGAAACACTACATTGTTAGTGGAATACAGTCACTGTTGCAAAATGAATGAAGTGAAAAAGTAGATTTCGACTTCTCCAAAGAAAGCCACAACTACATACCAAATAGGGTGTAGACACATTAAAATTTGACATCATAAAATTAGTAATGGAAATGTATTTTTGTTGATTGAGCAGGACCCAAAAGAAAAACCTTCATGGATGTGCATACAGCAATGAAACTATGAATTTAAACAAACACAATAAACTGTAAAAGCAGCTGTTTTAGGATGTCTCTGGCACTGACTGTGTATCTCTGCTAAAGTAGCCACAGGAGCCTTGAAAATATTTTTATGGCTTCGACAGGGAAGTATTTGGAATGAAGCTAAGAAGATCATTTTCATAGCACTAATCTTAAATATAATCGTGGAAAAACAAGCATGCAGTTTGAGCTTTGATTGTATTACAGGAATACAGGTTGGATCAGTTGTTGAGGTCTGCTCTTAGAATTGTTATTTTGTTATGGTCTGTTTTCCAGGAATTTAATGTCTTTTTCCTCCCAACTTAAGTTCACTTATCCAAATACTGAATAACTCAATTTAATCTAACCTGAAGTTCTGACTTCGGGGTCTTCTTAATAAGGCAGCTTGCTTTAGATATTAACCACCAGAGATATCAGATTTCATATGTTATGCAAACACTGTCTAAGCTGTAGCAGATTTAATGTAACCAGTGGGTACCATTAACTTACCTCCAGTAACCAACCTTCATTAGTTCCCTAAACATCGATAACATTTAGTGTCTAATATTGGACAAATTCTCAGTCCCAGTGAGGTCAGAATGCCATGAAATTCATGTTTTTTTCCCAAACTGTTAGCATGTCTACTGTATAGAAACATTATAAACAAAGAGATTTTTTTTGGTTTTAGTCAACTGTTAAGATTGAGGAGCGGGTTCAAAAAACTTGTGGGCTGGCATTGAGCTGTCTACACCATCTTGTGATTCATCATTTCAGTATTACCATGTTCAAAACATTGACTTTGAAATCACTATTCTGAACTCTCTTTGTGTTAAGCATGTGTCTTCTTCTTCAGGTGATGCAGCACTTTCAGAAAAGGCAATTAATCACTGAGGACTGCTAGGCAATTCAAAGACGTCTATGGGAAGACAGTATCAAAGACACTGCATGCTCTAAAATTAACATCAAAGTTATTATATCCAAAAGAAAGTCTTCTACCTACTACAGCTTTCACAGCTGCAAACCTTTTCATTTACAACATTTTGTTCAATACTATGTTGTTCACAGCTTTTCTGAAAGTTTGTTTTTCCCCATGGAAACAAGGGATTATTAACAGGAGATTAAAAAAAAAGTCATTTAAGTGTGCATATCTGTTGAAGTCTTGCTGGATGTGACCCAGAAGCTGCTGGGTAATGGGTTTTTGAGCCTGTGCAATAATTGTAACTCATCACCTGTATGTTATGCAAGACTGCAAATAATTGTTCCATTTGAAGAATTATAGAATTATCCAATGTTGTCATCACTAAGTAAAATTCTAATTCAAAATGCTACAGTGAATGGAAGCCCAGATGTGTAGGCTTACTATTGTCAATCAAATAGCATCTGGGACTATTTATCAGAGCAAAAAGGGGAGAACATCAAAAATAATTTTTGGACAGTTGTCAAATTCCATTCTTTTGATTCTTTCATATACTGTAGTTAAACAAGAGCTCTAAAAAGTTCTTTACTCAGAAAAACAAAACTGATTACAAATCTTGTGACTGTGAATACGATTTTAATGATTGCATAGAAGATTAAACCCAGAAAAGATTTTTGTTTTTCACACACAAATTGTTAAAAGGAACAGAAATTACTATTTCAACAACCACCTCCTCTCTGCACCCCATTTTTTTTAACTCTACACTGCCATATGGGTTGTCCCTTTTGTTCAAATTCTTACTGTTTTTTATCTGTGTAGAAATGTTTTGCTTTTATAGTAACAACTCATCTTTAAGACAGTCTAGAATAGTTCTTGAACAGTTTAGTGTGTAGAAAAGTTGAGCTATTTTCACAGCACAGTCCCTGTTTCGCAGGTGCAGAGGAGGCCCAATAAGGTTCTCAGGGCAATAGACAATATCAATTGATTCTCTTTCCTCAGATAGAGATGATGATACAAAATACCGAAAGAAACGGTAGTTTGGGATTCCTCCAGAGGAATAAAAATGAGAAAAGCATCTGGATTCAGGCAGATATATGTTAAATATGACCCAACATTTGAGTTCAGTATTTCAGTACTAAATGCACAAAACCTGGACAAAATCCTAGGGGTAATAGTAGATGAAAGGAAAGATTAAAATTAAGGACAAGATAAAGGATAGATGATTACAGTGTCTGATTCTTAAGATTTTGATGCAAAAGTGAATATACAATATTAGTAGTTACTCCTTTTTCCTGGGAGCTATATCCAGAAGATCTGCATTTACCACCACATACCAATTACTTGTATCTTCCTATTTTTTCTTTAAACATAATTTGAAGTACTATATTATGTCCTTAGTGGGTGACACCTGTTGTGTTTAGATATGATATTGATGTGAAAAATTTATTAGAGAGTTCTTTCATTTTCAGCAAAGTATTTATGCAATATGCAAGACAATGCCATTTCATTGAAGTTAGCAAAAGCAAAAGTTTGGAAGACTTCTTTCAATCACCCTCACAACAATAATATTCCCTTTGGAGGCTGAAGAGAGTGTCTAGCTTTGTGCAATGCTGTGTAGGGTGAATTTTTCTACTTCCATTATTTTATCACAAAATATTTATCTGACACAGTGCGAAAGACTCACATGCAGAAAAGAAGAAATGTGGTAACTGGTTCTGTATTTTCACCATACAATATTTCTCATTTCTTCTGACTGCATGCAGCAGCTGACACACACACACACAAAAAGATTTTAAAAAATGATCAGTGCAGAGCACTGTTGAATGCCAATATAAAGTGATTAATTATCTACAGGGAAGATTTTCAAAATCACTAATGTACCCAGGAGAAGCAATTGAAATGAAAGTTAATGGCACTTGTCTTCCTAAATCTCTTGGGTGTTTGTGAATGTTCAGCTTCTACATGAATATATTAGAAATAATGCTTTTGTAATACTTGGAAAGATCTGTTTGTTTGCCAGTTATTCCTTTGATACTCGATGATTCTTGTGGTCAACATTTGCCTTCCAAAAATGTATACACTTTAAAAGTTATTAAAGTCAGTTTATTATTTTGCCTTGCTATTCCTTAATCAACCTGCAGATATAATTTTCTGGACATATGTTAAAATCATCTGTATGAGATTTTTTTTTTTTTTCTGATGAGCTTCTGAGTTCTGTTTATCTTGGCTGGATTCTTTCCCATGAAGAGAGATTTTTCTTGTCAAATTTGGTATTCTTTATGAAATGCTGCTCAAGGTGAGTATCTCAAGGCTAGAGATTCAGCCATCAAATCTGTATCTCCCTAAAGCAAGGAAGAGTTTCAAACCCAATATCTCAAGTTTGTGAGAGGATTAGGCTTGGGTACAGCTAGATTGTTACTGTAACTAGGCGACATGGTATGTCTTCTGAGCACATTCTGTTGGACATGTCACCTTCCAGGAAACCTGATACTGTTGTCTGATTTGATGCTTGTTAGGTTTACAGTTTTAAAAGTTTTATTAGCTTTTACATATTTCCAATGGCTCTGCTTGTAAAATACTCAAGCTATGTATTTGGCTTGTATCAGAGAACTCTGGGCATAATAAAAGTGTCACTTGCTTCCTGTTTTCATAGCCTTGATGATTTTGGCCTACACTGCTGCGTAGGAAGAACTTCATTGATGCAGTCTAGTCACCTAGGGCTGTATTAGTATTAGTCTGAAGTCATGTCAGGTGGCTTAAGGTATTTTAGTGATGAATTATCCCCCTTGATTTTCTTGTAATACCTGAGGGATTAATAATTTCCATCTACATGGTACCTTACATTTAATTTCTGTTGTTTCAACTGGTCTTTATGGTCATTGATTGTAAATTTTCATTACTTCTGTTTATTGGTAGGAAAATGCCAATTCAACTGAGTTGAATTCTGTTTTTTTTTTTGTTTTTTGTTTTTTTCTTGGGACTATACCAAATATTTTGAAAAACATTTGTGCAGGAAGGTTTTTCATAGGAGAGAATTTCAAGTGAGGAGAGATTTGGTTCAAGAAAAGTCAATACTGACATATGAACCAAACACTCACCTCTCAAGAGTCTGTTTTTGATGTTTAATCAGACTTCCCAAACATTTGCTAAGTGGCCTGATGATTATGTTACAAGATTATGTTACTTGGTCTAGCCATCTGAATATTTAATATTTTAAGGAGTAGAGCTGCTCCAACAGGAAACATAGAGATAAACTGCTATACTTTCTTTTTCTTTTTTTGGTGTGTCTGTGCCTCTCCCCTCTCCCCGCACCCCTTTATCAGCTAGATTTGTTTTGAAACATATGAGCAAGCATCTGGTGTGGCTGATTTTTCTGACTGCATCTTTTTGCCATTACTGGCTGCTTCTTCTCTCATGATGGAGAGTCCTCATTCAAAAGTCAATAGAAAGCAAATTCACTTTCCTTAGGATACTGCGCATATGCAAGCCTGGTAATTCCTTTTTAACACAGTTTGTGTTAGAAAGGTCTGTCTGAAATCTGACTTGACTAAGCAATCATAGAATGGGATACTGACAAGACTACAGCATTATATTTAATTAATGAAGACAAGATCCTTCCTTTCAGAGTCCTTAATTTGTTGCATTGATCAGCCCCTAGCAAATTCAAGGGCAAATACAATTACATCTTCTGTGACAAAAATCTCTGTCAACAAATCCATTGCTGTTTGTAATTCCCGAATGTCTGGAATTTGACATGGATAACACAGTGGAAAGTACATAGTTAAAATAATTTCATTTGACTTTATTGGCTTTGTTAGTCACTGCTAGACCATTTAATGAAGTTTGTGAAATTCAGTTTTTATAAAATATATTTTGTCATAGTATACTATATAAAACACATATTGTAATAGAAATAGAAAAATAAAATTTAAGAGTAAAATATAGGAAACAGTTTCTTGTGGACAACTTTGTTAATGTAATGACTAGAATTAAAATTCTCTGTCATACAGTCCTTCAAACAGTCTGTCTTTGATAGTAAATCAATGCATGATCATGTAGTGGTCTAATCTTATTGAATAAGCAGTGATCATGAGTTGAACATATACTGCAGTAATGATCCAATAACACAACAATATGTGTGTTTGGTTTTTTTTTTGTTGTTTAATATAATGAGACACAGTGAAGTTTCCTTTTAGTTTATATAATGACTTCACTGGCAATCACAGGACATATAATTAGAGAGGAATATCAAAGGAATAAAGTTTCTGTGTGCTAGATGTAATCTTAGCTATAAGTCCTCAAACAAAGATGGAATGAAACTTTGAAACTTTGAAAATTATACACCAAAAATAGAAATTCATTAAAGACTAAAGACTCAATCTGATGCTGTGCTTCATTATGTTTCTGTTTTTTTCTCCCCCTTGTAATGCCTTAGTAGTGAAATAGTGATGCTGAGGCTCAGTCTCGCCCCACACCCTGAAAGGGCGCATGGTTCTGTCATGCATTCTTTGTGCCAGACTGTGATTAGCTATTGATAATTAACAATTTGTGTTTGCTAGGTTTACCACTTGCATTATGCATTTAAGGGAAACCTTCTAGACAAACAGGTTGTCGAATGTATACATGCAATGCTTATGAAATGGCTGCTATTTTGGATGAGCAGAGACCCAGGTTTTCCAGAGCTCAAAGCAGAACCTACTTCAGTTTGAAATAAAGACTCATCTCTCTGTGGATGAGCACTGTAAGAGAATATGTTGTCTAAAAGCTAGCACATAAAGTAATGCAGCTTCTAATGCGTTACATTTACACTTTCAGTTGCAAAAGGCACTCTTGAAAAAGGAATGCTATTAATATTGCAAAACCAAGTACATACCAATAAGGAGATGTTAGCCAACAACTTCTATAACAATATAATGATCTTGGATTCTTAATTACACTGTCAGATACTGTATTTTCTGCTAAAGTCCTGCATCATGAGAAAGATTTTTAATATGTACTTTGATCACCGTTATTCACTGTGTGGCTTTACTTGTTTGTTGCACATTGTATCAATCCTGAATTTATTAATTCCCTTGTTTGTTTGGTTTTTTTTTTCCCCAAGGCGCTTATCAGCATAGTCTCTGATTACTTAACAAATATTAACAAATGCATCTTCTGAGTTCTCCTTTGAAAGTGAAACTGGCAGGTCTCTGCAGTGGGTTGACCCTGGCCGGACACCAGGTGCCCACCAAGCTGCTCTATCACTCCCCTCCTCAGCTGGACAGAGGAGAGAACATGTAACAAAAGGCTGGTGGGCCAAGATAAGGACAGGGAGAGATCACTCACCAATTACTGTCACAGGCAAACCAGACTCAACCTGAGGAAATTAGTTTAATTTATTACCTATCAAATCAGAGTAGGGTAATGAGAAATAAAACCAAATCTCAAAAACACCTCCCCCTGACCCCTCCCTTCTTCCCAAGCTCAACTTCACTCCAGAATTCTCTACTTCCCCCACTGAGTGGTGCCGGGGGATGGGGCGTGGGGGTTGCTNTGTTTCTCTCATATGTTCTCACTCCTCTCTTCCGGCTGCTGTTGCTGTTGTGCAGCACCTTTTTCCCCTTCTTAAATATGTTATCACAGAGGCGCTACCACCATTGCTGATGGGCTCAGCAGCAGTGGGTCCATCTTGGAGCCGGCTGGCATTAGCTCTGTCAGGCTTCTAGTTTCTAGCAGCTTCTCAGAGAAACCATGCCTGCAGCCCCTCCGCTACCAAAACCTTGCCACACAAACCCAATATAGTCTCAATTTTTGCAGATGGAGACTCCTTGCCCAGTGAGAGAAAAGGTAACGTTTTTAAGCTGCCAGGAATGTCTGACACTTCAATGTTGGGTACCAAATCCAAGGCCTTTCTTTTAGGTCTGTGCTAAATTTTAAATAATTTTTAGAGCTGGACATGTGGGTAATGTGTGCACACTCTAAGGTCGTGGAGTGCTCTGAGGGCTTTCTAGCTAAAAGAGAAAACTGAGGCCATTTTTAGGAGAGGCCCAGTACTGCCTATTTTAAAGGTGAATGGAATTTCTTTGAAACCCACATTTGAATTGAGTTCAGAAAGCTAACAAGAGGGAGATGGACATGGAAAACAAGGTGTGTAAAATCATCCAATCATGTCTATTGCATTGTTGTATGTAGTTGTCATGAAGTGATACATCTTGTGACCAACATGAAAAAGGAAGAACGGTTTCACTACCCGTGTTCTATCAAACAGTACAAATAATGATAAAGAAATTTTGTAAAAAAGAAATGAGCTTCTTAATAGCTCTTGCTGTGCTAGTATGCATGTATACACACAACTAAAGAAGAGTAAGTGTTGGACAAATACCTTTAACTTCACTACATTACACTATGCTACACGTCTGATTTAACATTTTTCTAGAGTTATTTTTCTGCGTCATTTTTTGGCTCCTAGATATCATTCTCACACTGGAGTGTTTTCCATACTTTCATTTTTAGAGTTCACCGTATATAATGCTTATCTGTAAGCCTAGGGAATCTCTTTTCAATTACTGCTAATTGCCTCAAACTTCCAGCTTTGAGACAGTAAATATCTCTGTTCCTTCACTTCTTTTTACATGACATTTTTTTCAGAATAATAAAAATCCTGTTTACAAATGTAGCAAGATTTTTCTCCTTATCTTTAAAATATCACCAGTATTTTTTCCAGAATACAGTGCTGTGAATAATCATGGTCATTTCTCTAGCTGTAAGTCCAACAGTGAAACTAGACTTTTGATGTTTGCAAGAAGGCTAAGTTTATGTAAATGAAGATCTGGTAACATTTTGATTTATTATGACAGATCAGTTGTTCAAATAAAGATATTACTGTAATTCACACAGGGAAGACAATGAAACTCCTCTTCTGTAAGATTTTTTCCATTTTTAGCCATGTGGATGTATTGATTTGGTCTACAACCACTGTATGCATATGTCTGCATGTACTAATGAGACCAACAAACAAGGACAGGTCATTACAGAGCAGGAAGGCAAAGAAGTTTCCAAACCAAAAAAGTTAACATATTTACAAAATAACAAAGGAGATGGAGTGCTGTTAACATTCAATTTTTTTTTGCCCTGCTTTAGTAACTTTTCATTTACATATTTATTAACTTATGCTAAATCAAGTATTTGTTACATTGATAGGCAAAGCAAATAAATTATTTGTAATTAATTTTATTGGAATGAATAATAAATCAATTTTTTTGACAAGCCACTTATCATGGAATAGTCTTATTACTACATAGTTTTACTCAGGCATCAAAGTTTGCATTTTAATTTGAGAATATTTGCACTGTATTATTTTATATTATTTCTGCATTCTTAGGAATGTGAAAATCCACTGTTTATTTTATTATTTCTTATACATTTTAGTTGAGACAATTGAACAAATTATTCATTTTCTGGAAGTTATGTACTTTCAGTAAGATATTAACATCCCAATAGATAAGCCAGAACAAAGGTCTGATTACAGAACAGCTGAGGTTGGCAGGGATCTCTTGACATCCTTTATCCTAATCCACCTGCTCAAGCAGGGTCAGTTGGAGCAGGTTGTGTAGGATTGTGCAGCTAGGTTTTGAGTATCTCCCCAGATGGAGACTTCACAATGTGTCTCAGCAACCTGTTCCACTGTTAGACCACCCTCACAGTATAAAAGTGTTTTCTTGTGTTTACATAGAATTCCCTCTTTTAAAATATGTGTCATCTTGTTCTGTCAGTGGGTACCACTGAGAAGAGTCCGGTTACCTCTTCTTCATTGCATCGATGAGTTTGTGGCTGGATTTTCTTTTTTGGAAAGATAAGTTGGTTTATATTTTGAATTCTGGAAAACCTTCTGTACTGGAAGCCTTGCAGAAGACATTGTATTTGAGGAGTTATATCTGCTCTATTTGGCCTTGTACTTAGGGCTTGAGAGGCCTGTGTGTTATTAGTATAACCTGTAGCTTACAAGATTTTTAGGAAAAGTGAACTGTGTGTGGATCAACGGGGGGAATGTAGTGATCGTAACCAGAAGACAATCACACGTTGAGGAGTCAGTGATCCACATCACAGTTAACCCTCCCTCCACAGAGAGGATCTATGCAGCATGGAATAGGAAAATACATCTGGCGACTGTAGGAACGCGGGGTTACCAGTATCTGAAGGGACAAAAGATTTACTCATTCTCTGCCCTCTCCTTCCTCCTCTACCTTTTTGACTTTTTTCCTAAAGATGAAAAAATGTGTTTGTTAAATGTTTTAAAATTAGTTTTTTTCTAATGAAATGTAAATGTTTAAAATAATCCTGCAAAATACTGGTGCTGAACTTGCAAAAGAAGCAAATCACTAAGTCAAGAGAGTTTGTAGTGTGACATTTGATATACTGAAGGAAATGATCGTATTTTCAGATAATTCATTAAACTTTTGAATACACTGGAGTTTGTTGGTGGGCTGAATGAACCAAATTCTGAAAAGTGAAAATAATAGTAGTATATTGTATTCTGCGGTTTCTGAGCAACAATTAGGTACTTTGAGTGTATAAAACAATATTTTAACTTCTTCAGTAATATTAGAGTTAATAATTCCCATTGTATTGATGAAGTGAGATATGGTGATGTATATAATCCTAAACAGAGTGCTAATACAAAGCCTGCTCTTCACTTAAATATAATGTTGAACTGGAACAGCTTTTCTGTGCACAGTTTTAACTCCTTCCTCTTCCTCATCCTCATTCTTGATGTAAATGGAGTGTTAAAAATACTTTGTGAAACTGCCAGCATTGCCCTGCCTTTAGAGTAATTAATGAGGTCGCAGGAGATGTGGGTTCAAGTGTTGGTAGTATAAGACAGTTTGGAGATGTTCTGACTTCCATGTCTTATGTTTAATCTCTGTAGCTCAGTGAAAGCTTGATTATTGTTTCTTTCTCTTGCATGTGAGAAAATGCATTGGTTTTATATGTAAGTGGAGCTAAAGTAACATGAAACTCTGGACCTAACTGCCTTCTTTTTGTTGCTTTAGCAGCTTTACCAGGGCAATAGAACTTCTATTCCAAGCTTGCTGTCTGTGAATATTTCCATGGTTTTCCAGTGTATGGATATTTCATGTAGTTTAATTTCAGTGACAGAAATCTGATTTTACTACCTGCATGTGAATTGAAAGACTTCTTTAGTTTCTGGAAGTGTCGTAGTTTTAGAGTTCTGCTGTAAGAATAGGGACCATCAAGAGTAAGATTTTTATTCTAATCCATCCTTTACATATACTTTATGTGTACATTTTCTCCTGCTGTTTTCACACATTTCCAAAGACAAAATAACAAGGAAGTACACAGCCAGGAATATACAAAACTATAACTAAAGCAAATTCAATATAATTGATGATAAATGTATTCTCTTTTTTTTTCGGTCCTCCACAAAAAATAATATCTGCAAATTCATGTCACGCAGCACTGCATTTTTTTCTCTAGTAATTTTAGTAGCATATAATAAAGAGCTTAAAAGGGGAATTTTCTTAACAATGTCATTTTTTACTAGAATGCTTGCATTTTCCACTTTATATGTGATAGTACAGCTTAAGAAACAGCTAACCACTAGTCACAAATGATAGACTTGGGAAGTTAATGTTGTTACAGCAATTAAGTACTTTTATCTGAACTAGAACATGGTAAGAAAGTAATTAGACAGATTTGCTATGCATGAAGAACATAAAAACTATTTGTATATGATTCCAAGAGGGCAAACATTAATTGAAAGCAAAGTATAGCCTTGGGGCATTGTAAGAAAGCTTTGATTTCAAGCAGATGATGTGCTTTCTTTCTTTTATTACTGCTTTTCCTTTAAAAAAGAATTTAAATATAAAGCTTTTAAAGACTAGTGACTCCTTTTCGTTTCGTAATGCTGCATCTAGTGATTCAGCACCAGGGTTACTACATTTTGGAAACACCATGTTAGTGTCTAAAATGGACAAATAATTTCCATATCTTGGGGTTTTAGGTAAAAATGTACTCTCTGTTATTCAGTACTACTCATCAACAGTGGAAGTTTATATTGTAAACATATATGTACATAGATTTACATATGTACATAGATTTACAGCTGAACATTTATAGAAAGTGGCTATGACCACTATGACCGCTATGAAGTTTCATCTTCATGTAAAAGTGATATTTTTCTAAAGCATAGAAGGGGTTGTTAATGATTCTTTTATTTAGATTTCACTCCTCTCTCTTTTTCTACAGTGTATGTATACATACATAAACTGCATCACAGTAATTAAATCTTCTGAAATTGAAAAGCCTGTCCAGAACAGGGTTGATGCATATGAAAATATCACTGACCAGAATAATTCTTCTGCTTATTTTAAAGAAGAGGTTTTTACAATATAAGAGTAGTGTAATGAGTAGTCTTTAAACATGACAACTCTGGAATGAGAGTTCCTTAACATTCTGAAGAAATAACATTCACAGCTTAAAACTGATCTGACATAGTTATACAGGCCAATGGTGGATTGCCCATGGGATCAGAAAACAAGCATATAGATGAAGATATCTGAATGTGAGCAGGGAAGATATTTTTCTCACTATGAGAACATTCTGGTGGCTTTCTAATATGTAAAACTTACCCCTGATATAGCTGTACTCTTTTATAGAGATTAAGACTTTGATCTGTTTGGATTTGATAACAGAGAACACCCTGACATGTGTTTTATATCTGCATTTCAAGTCCATTTTAAATGTGCACCGAATGCAGATTCTGGGTCTGTTTCTCCTCTGTGACAGATGGCAGCACAGGGAGAAATGTTGCAGATTGCCTCTCTGTGTGGGAGCTGCCCTCGCGGGAGTTTGAGCTGGTGGTGCCCCAGCATTGTCTGAGGTCTGTGGGACTTGCAACAAACTCCACTGCAGTGTAAGTAAAGATTGCATTTTCATAAATGGCTCCACTAATCATAGGCATGTTGGTAAGCCACACACCATCATCAAACAACATGTATTTCACAGAGAATGAACCTAGTTGAGTAGAGAAAGGGCGTGGCTGGTATAAGAGCTATTGGCTTTGACCCTTAAAGAGGAGGCCATGATAAATAAAAGTAGGCTTAGCTATTACCTAGTCTGGCCCTAAGAGCTCTAATGACCTAGGCAAACAAGAAAACGTCTCTGCATCCTGGCATCTAGATAGGCATGTAAGCAGCCAGCAAATATTTTGCAGCCCTGATGTTTTGTTGCCCTAGGCAACCAGCTGTTCCTGGACAGTATCAGCAGTCCTGTCCACCTGCGAAATAACTTGAGAGATGGCATAGTCTCTCCTTTTATCTTTATGCTTATGTTATTTGGAATGGGATTAAGTAGTACACATCTTCAAAAATAGTTATTAGGTTTATTAATTGTTGGTTTGTGCTCATTTGGAGTAAATACTTCATATAATAGGGTCGGGAATTTCTTGTGGTATCAGTGAGAACAGTGTAACTTAGCTGAGATAAAAATAACTTGTTGGATACAAGATAGAACACGTTTCATTTTGAAATAACAATGCAGTCACCCTACACTTTGACATCTTTCTTCCCCCTTTGAATCATGTCTGAATGCTGAATACTGAGTTAGTACAAAGATGGTGCATTAGAATTAATGTAGAAAAAATAATGATAAGTATTGTCAGCTGCTTTTGTCATCTTAGCATGGGTCTGCAGAACAGGCAGGAAGTAACACCACTGACAAATGGCTGATGGTGGAATGATTTAAATTCATGACTTCTGGTTTTAGCATGTTCCAAATATCATTAGCCAGTAGGGTGCCAGTTCAAGTGTGTTCATTTTCCCTGAGTGATCAAATGATGACTGTCCCCAGGCAGACTACGATCAGAGGCGATTGTGATTGAGAGCTTTCCCTATGCAGAGATTTTATTGTGAAGATGGGACAATTTTAAGTTGAATGACTTTCATTTGAAAACTTTATCCTGGAATTATGCTAATGAAGTAATTTTCATTTTAAAAAATTAACTTTGGACCTTTTGGTCAGCCAGTGCAATTTCTGGAGCAGTAATCAACACCCTTCATGAAAATTCTTTTATTTTGTTAAAAATCTTATTTTCTGTCTGAAAGACAGACACACAAATACCTGTGATATACTCAAGTCTAAAGAAAAGCAGATAATGAGGTGGGAAATAGCAGCATAATGATTTTGTTCTAATGAATGCAAATAACTTCTAAAGTTTATTATTATTATTACTATTCTATGTTATTGTTTGCTCCTCTCGTTCACAGTGCAAAGTCTAAGATTCAATTGTAAGCCCTGTGGGTCATCCACTGAGTCGTTATTCATATGTAAAGTGTCTAACCTTATTCAGGTCCTGTATGTACAGTAATTGCAGAAAAATGCAACCTTGACTTATCGGAATATAATTTTCTTTGATTATAATAAGAACTGTGACTATATCGGTAGTTTTGAGTTCAGTCTGATGTCCATGGAAAAAGCTTATAATCACCTTCCCTGCATCTACAGAATGATCAGTCTTTAAATGTAATTTTATTTCAGCATCTGACAAAGGCAAAAACCAGAGCATTGTAAGTAGCTGCATTCTATTTTCCAGAAAGAGATTTTGACTTCTTATAATACTCAGCATACTGGTTTTGTCTGGGATAGAGTTAATTTTCTTCATAGTAGGTCATATGGTGCTGTGTTTTGGATTTGTGACCAAAACAGTGCTGGTAACACAGGGATGTTTTAGTTATTGCTGAACAGTACTTGCACAACTTCAAGGCCTTTTTTGTTTCTCATGCTGCCCTACCAGCGAACAGGCTGGGGGTGGTCAAGAGGCTGGGAGGGGACAGAGCCAGGACAGCAGACCCAAACTTACCAAAGGGATATCCCATACCATATGATGTCATACTCAGCAATAAAAGCTGGAGGGAAAGAAGGAGAAAGGGGTGTGTTTGGACTTATGGCATTTGTCTTCCCAAGTAATAATTAGATGTGATGGAGCCCTGCTTTCCTCAAAATAGCTAATCACCTGCCGGCTGATGGAAAGTAGTGAGTGAATTCGTTACTTGCTTTGCTGGTGTGTACAACTTTTACCTATTAACCTGTCTTTATCTCAACCCACAATTTTTCTCACTTTTACCCTTCTGATTCTCTCTCGCATCCCAATGCAGGGGAGTGAGTGAGCAGTTGTGTGGGGCTCAGCTGCCATCTGTGGTTAAACCACAATACAGGTAACTGAATGTAGAATACAATGTTCTTGACTTGCTTTTTCCATGTTTAGTCATTGCATTCCAATGTTATGGAACTTGATTTTTTGATATGTCAGGGAAGCCAGCTATGATAGAATCCATAAATGCATTCATGTATTTTCTCACAGGAAGCACCAATATATTTAATAGAAGAACTTGTGGTCCAATCACCAAGAAAAAGCGGCGTCAGTCTTGTAACATAAGTAATAATAAAACCCTCTATTTAAGAAGCTTGAAAGCTATGTGTCAGAAATAGTTATATGTTTTGACAAAAGGTACAAAATATACTGCTTGTTAAAGGAAAATAATAACATTTGGCTTCTGTGTTGTTTTTCAAGTGTATAACCTATTTTTCAACCTTCCACATCCCTGCTCACAACTCCCTGAAACATCATAGTATTTTCTGTGTAGTTTGCCAGTATTTTGTTTTGTTTATTGTGAAAGCTGACTATGTGCATCAAAGCAATGTGCATTGCTTAGTTCAGCAGAGGAAGAATTTAACCAAGGTACAAGGTCAATACAGGCCCTACAAAAAAGTACTAATGCTGATATTAATGCCATCTATAAATGGCTTGCTTAATCATTCAGTGGTATTTAGCTTCCTTTATTGGAAAACACAGAGGTTGCCTAATAGTGCATTGCATCAAAACACAATGGTTCAGAGCACAGAGTTGGGCTAATGTTGGAATATAAATGTAACAGATGTGTTTTATTGGAGTCTACCCTGGAAGAATTATTGGTGTACAAAGTTGAAGGCAGAAATTTGGCCAGAGAATAAAGAATGTTAATCCTTTTGGGATATTTTAAGTATGCAGAAGAAAAGCTGGTGTTAAGTTGTATAGGAACAAAGAATACTGTATTATGTCCTTTCAAAGCTCAATTTATGTGGAGATATTATAATACATCTCATCTTATATCTAACAGAATTAATTATTTTGAAAAATGCATACCACATAAAAATGGTGCTGGTTACAGCATAGTGTAAAAAAGTGTATGCGGTAACCATGACAATTAGAAACATTAAACTAATTAGATGTGCAGAATGTTTTGCTTCAAAACTAGAATGAAATAGAGCCCAGGTGATCAAGACACTAAAGGCTTTCTACAGCAAGTGTTTGATTGGATCTCTGATTATCAAAATGGATACATTTGAATGGACAGCAAAAATATAAAAAATGCTAGTTAACAATCCGGTTACAATTGCAGAAGCAGTGGCAGCAGCACCATGTTTTTTAAAACTAGAAAAAGCATCTAAATGAAGTTATGCACTTGTTATATTGTGTTTCCCTTTTTCTTTTTCCTTCCTCACTGAGAATAACTACAGAAAGTGGTAGCCTATGGCAAGGGGTAAGAGAGATGAGACTGTCAAGTATGGAAAACTTGAAAACATGAAGTTTATGTTGGGGAACTTCTGTGGTAGTCAGTTTGTGTTCAGATACAGCACTTAAGGCATTAACAAGAGAGCCAACAAGGAACTCCTAATAGGTTCTATACTCAGTGTTAAAGGAACACTCTGCACCCATAATTATCACTTTAGAAATTTAATGAACTTTTAATAACACTTCGATTACATTTGATACTGATAATCAAGAATTTGGTCAATATTCTGTAGCTTAGCTGAGACAACATCTAAGGGGGTTAATTGTAATTAAATCTGTAAACTCATTAAGAGTGGAAGGATGAATGTTTTAATATATTTAACTAAAGTAATTTAAAGTAGGAGAGTGTGAAGAGTATGGAGAGGGGACATATGGAGAACGGAGAAGAGAATATGGAGAAGAGATGAATGAAACATAATGAGGAAAAAGTAAGACTTTTCATTGTACCTTCTTATTGCAAGAATAAAGACACATTCAAGGATTTTTGAAGGGAATTACACTTACAACTTAAAAAGTTTTTTTAAAAAGCTGCACAGTTCAGTTGCTAAACTTACTGCTTGTCCTGGCTTCATCTGGGATAAAGTTAAATTTCTTCCTAGTGCTGTGTTTTGGATTTAGTATGTGAAGAATGTTGATAACACACTGATGTTTTCAGTTGTTAAGTACCTTGTCAAGGGCAACTATCCTCTGCTACCAAGCTAGACTGGGAGGGAGCACAACCAGGACAGCTAGCTGAGCTGGCCAACGGGGTATTCCATACCATGTGACATCATGCTCAGTCTATGAATGGTAGGCATGTTCCAGGAAGTAGTGATCGCTTCCTGGTTATCAGTCAGTGTGGGTGGTGAGCAATTGCATTGTGCATCACTCATTTTGTATATTCTATCATTATCATTATTATTTTCCCTTTTCTGTTCTATTAAATTATCTTTAACCCAACCCATGAATTTTTCTCACTCTTCCTCTTCCGATTCTCTCCCCCCCCCACCGGGGGGTGGGGGGGTGGGGGAGTGAGCGAGCAGCTGCATGGTATTTGGCTGCCTGCCAGGTTAAACTATGACACTGCTCCTAAATATTTTCAAGGTTAAGACTTTGGCATAGTTTAAAAGGGATATAAGTGAAATAACGGCATAAGGAATATATACAGTGTTGTATTAAAAGGGTTAAATATAGAAAATGAAAAGAAAGATGCCTGATTTAATGTAATTTTCTTTCTGTGTCTTAGGTTACCAATTGGCCTTGTGGGATTTGTGTATCTTTCTCTGAAGAAAATATTATCTGGAGATACTGAATAGAAAAAGATGTTACCAACATGGTATTTACTTTTCCCTTATGCTTTTAGTACTTAAAAGTAACTTTGGTAAAATATTTTGCCCTCGTTATTTAAATATTTAAATCAGGTCCCAAGCTTTACATATAAAGTTTTTCAGATATGGAAGACAAAGCACTTTTTTCTGTTATGGATTTCATGTTTGTATGAGCAGTGAAAGTAATCAATGCAGTTTGTACCCAGAAAGTGGACTGGAGCATAAGTTTTGTTTTGAAATCTTAATTTATCAAATGTGAACTTGATGGACCACAAATGAGATCATTACATTACTTCTGTACTCTGAAAAGTAAACTGTGTGAAATAAATTAAGCGCAGGACTTCAAAATCTACCATAAATCTGTGATGTAAATCAGGGCATTGAGAAACCCTGATAGACACTTTAGAATCCCTGATTAGATACTTCAGAAGGCACCTTACTGCTCTGTATTTATTGAATAGTTATTCCAAAATACATTATTATCACTGACATAAATATATATAAAACATTACTCTTAGTTTAAACATGAAGAGAACATGGTTATAAGATGAGGCAAAGCTGAGACCTAATGTAATCAAATTTGGCCTGTTACTTTGAAAAAATTTTTTGCATGTCCAGCTTGGATATGCAAAATTAGACTTTGCCAGTATAAATAGTATTTAAATGCACATAGGGTTAATTTTGTGCTTTCTATCTGTGCAAAACGCCTTAAGAACTTATTTCTTTCTGTTCTGCACTTACAAATACAAATTAAACTTAGACACTGTTATAAAAAATAATTTAAATGACATATTTCCAAGCTGGAGATTTTTATTCTGAGTTTCAGTCTGGTGTGATTTTTACAGAAGACTTATAAAGTATTGAAAATAGGATTTTAATGGAAAGCCTCACAGCCCCTTCACTGCAGTAAGGTGAGCAGCAAAGCCATAACCTAGTGTTTATAAGATTTTCATGGATTTTCCAGTGGTTTGTTTAGTATTCTAATTGAAATTATTATTTATTTATTTAAAATCTATTTTTTCTCAAACTGGTTTTAAACACTGCAATATCATAATTTTAACAAGTGAATGAAAAACCCTACTTATTTTATATCTTTCTTTTGCTGCTATCCATAAACCAGATATGCTCCAAGCAAAAGCAGTATTGGATTGAATTTGTATTCAACCTCTGAAGACCTGATTCACTCTAGTCTAATGCCAAATCATGATTGCAGGAATTAGTCATGAAGAAAATAGAGAAAAAGGAAAGGGAAAGTCAACCTGCAAAAGATCATCTCAGCTACAGAGCCTAAGAGGAACATTATTGTGCAGTGCAGTTCACTAAGGTCATATATAAGATGGATGGTGCATTCTTAATGCAAAGTTTAAGCAGATTTTAGAAATTAAGTTATTATATGTTTTGTACCTCAGTGAGAAAAATATTTCTCAGGTCTGAAAAAATCTTAGAAATGCCAATATAGCAATTGTGCACTACAGTGACCATGATCACAGGATCATTTATTCCTTCCAGGTGCATCGCCTGATAAATGCAGTGTTACGCCTCTTGCCCATATTCTGGTGCCCTCTATTGTCTGTTGCATTTATCATAAGGAATTATCTCTGAAATTGTGGTAAACAAATTGATGTTAATCTAGGTATAAATTTTCTTCGTGTCATTACATTTGAATATAAGCACAAGATAGATGATTATTATCATACCTTAAAACTGGTAAAAAAAGAAAAATCTTAAAAGGTGTCTCATTATATGAGAAACATAGCTTCAGAGACCTCATTTGCACCTAAATGATTTCCATGATGAATGTCAGACTTACAGCCATATTCAGATGGACAGAACCCATGAACTATAGAAAGCTTCAGGACAACTTTTCATGCAAGAACGGACCTGATTGCAGAAATGACCACACCCTTTTAAGATTAAGGTGTTAAGCATTTATTAGAGGTGAAATTTTCTCTTTGCAGGGAGTCAATATAAGATGTATGCCTTGCTTATACCAGCTAATTTCTGCTAAGGGGAAATTTTATTTTTATTGATCTAGAAGTTCAAAGAAAATTTTAAGGCTGCTTTGGGTAGTGATTCAGGATGTAAGGTGGAATAGAAGGAATGATTTTTTTTCCTAGTTAATTTGAACTTATGTTTTGACTTACTAATTTGATATGATATCAGCTTTTATTTTAAGTCCATCTTTTACATATTAGAAGGATGAGAAATGCTATGTATAAGGCTATATTTTCCTTTTTCCTGACCTGGTTTTTTATATTTTCTTTCTTGCAATGGCTTTAGAAAAAACTTAGTGACAGGTAGGCCAGGTTCCTGTGGGCAGGTGGACCTGCAGCACTGAGGGCTGCAAGGCCCTTTGGCCACCATAGGGCAGCTTTTTTTAAGGTGAACAATGCTTTCTCCAGAACAGAAATTCTGAGTGTCATTCAGCCCTATCGATTAAGTCAATTTGAAGCTATTCTTGTTTGGATCGAGAAGTTTGCTGTGTGTTTACAGTATAAATAAACATGACAGAGTGCGTACTTAGAAACAATTTTCCTCATTGGAAGGATTTGAATGTGATAATTTATGAGATTTATTCACCGTGGGGAGCAAGTCACTTCCTACTATAGACAGTTGACCAGACTGGATAGAGAAAACCAAACCTTTTCAGAGGATATGAATATGCTTTTTTTTTTTTTTAAATTTTTTTTTTAAATCCTGGAAAAGAAGGGTATTTTCAGATCTTGTTGTGTGCAAAGAATATCAGATGAACACTTCAAATACCCTTATACAGTATACAAACAACTCTATTGTAGCTGAGTTGGAGTATACTCACAAGCCTTGAACGTGTCTGGCAGAGATATGAATTAAATTGGTTTGCAGGAAAGAAATTCAGACATGGAATTTCTGTGAGCTTCATTTTTTTAAACCTTAATGTTTATTTTGTACATTGCAGCATATCTACTTATATCTCTGAGATTATTATATCCTACATGCACATACGTCCACAGGAATCAACTTTCACAGAGATGACTGGGGACCCAGAACTGAGACTGCAATGAGAGTTGTGGGTTTGATGAAATTATTTTCTTTCTTTCAAGAAGAATTCTACAGCGGTATTGAAACCTTCTCTTTACTAATGCTAATGAAACCTAACACACATGTCTTCTCAAAGGTGTGTGTAGACTCCTATTATATGGTTCATTGAGTAATATTGCATTAATGAATATTTTTAAGAGCCAAGCTAATGATTTGTTTATATTCTGAAGTGCTATGTCTTTTATTACTAACAATTCAATCTCATTTCCTTATTTATACAGTGGCAAGTATGTATTTACAAACAGTAGGTAGAATCATAGAATCATAGAATCATAGAATCATTAAGGTTGGAAAAGACCTCTAAGGTCATCGAGTCCGACCGTCAACCCAACACTCCCATGCCCACTAAACCATGTCCCTAAGCACCTCATCTATACGTCTTTTAAATACCTCCAGGGATGGTGATTTTACCACTTCCCTGGGCAGCCTGTTCCAAGGCCTGACCACTCTTTCAGTAAAGAATTTTNCTCTTTCAGTAAAGAATTTTTTCCTAACGTCCAGCCTAAACCTCCCTTGGCGCAACTTGAGGCCATTTCCTCTCGTCCTATCGCTGGTTACTTGGGAGAAGAAACCAACCCCCACCTCACTACAACCTCCCTTCAGGTAGTTGTAGAGCGCGATGAGGTCTCCCCTCAGCCTCCTCTTCTCCAGAGGAGAAGTACTTATTATTTATCCTACTTAGGGTAAGTGCAGAAGTCATTCTTCTTTTTTAATATTTCCAAAAGTTTAGTTAGCTATCTAATATCCTCTTGCAAAGAGAATAATTCCACTTATTAATACTATTTTACATAAAACAAAACAGCTGATCTCATTAGTTTTGAAAGTGTTTCATTTTAATATCTTCAGGTATTCTCTTGGTCATGCATTGAAATATTAAAAAGCTGGAGGTAAGAAGCTACAGTGCTAAGACCCATAGTGTTTGTTCTTCTTGACTGCATGGTTTTCTGCTCTTTTCATTCCTGTGCTTCACTGAAAAACTAATTTCTTGAAGACTTTGCAGTATCTGGCAGAGGGCCCTTAATCCAGCCTTGCTGGATTGTTCATGCTCCTCCTGCACATGTCAGCAGCCCGGGGCTCAGCTGTAGCTCCAGCGGGACACTGGCTTCCTGCTTTTGGCCTATTCTCACGGTAGGTAAGCATAACCACTAGGCCCTCTCTGGATGCTCTGATCCAATTTTGCCTCCTCCAGTGTTACTAGTCAATAGTTTTGTGTGAAAGTCATGCTTTGTTTCCTTCTCATCAGGATGGAGCCAGCTATGTGTGGGGAAGGCACCAAGCTCCCTGGACAGCATCTCTGCTCAGACAGATTCTTCTTGTCTGCTGCAGAGCAGAGCTGGTGAACGGGATATAATATTTGGATCCAACACGTGTGTACAGCATAAAGTATAAAATTTCCTCACATTCTCTTTTAAAAAGGATTTTTGGAAGTATTTTAATTGTTTTTAGTTGATCTGTTTTCATGCCTGGTTAGTTTTACTGATGGAAAAAAAGAGCTTTTTGAAAATAAGTAGCTTTTCTCTAGAGGCTTCAAAAAGGATCTAAAAGTGGAACCATGTGAACATTGAATTATTTTTTGGTTCAGTTAACAAAAACAATAATCAACTACAATGGAGGAATTGAACCAAATTTAGAATTTTATCATTGCCAAAATGAAAAGAATTAAACATACTAGATGTTTGTGTTCAATTTATATGCATTTGAGTTAAATTGATAAAATGCCTAGTAATGAATGTTGTTGGAATACTCAGGTAAGAAATGTTCAATTCATTCCTCTGAGAGAGGTGATCTGGACCCTCTCTTCCACCTTAAGCATCAGATAGTTGGGTATTCTTGAGCTGTACTGTTAATCTCTTGTATTGAACTTCTGTTCAAACACATAATTCAAACATTATCTGAAATAAGAATTTGAACCCAGAAGACTGGTCTTCCTTCTCCTTTTCTGGGTGGGGTATTCCACTGGGTCATTTTTTTTACTTCTTTTTCAATATATTCTTGGATGCTATAGTAGTAAAATATTTCAAAGGGGAAGGACTGAAAAAGTGGTAGAAGAATATTTAAATAACTTGATCAGGTATTAAAAAAAAAAAAGTCTTTCTTTCCAAGAGGAGCCTTATAATTATTACCTTACGTTGAGCTGATTATGAGTCTTTGGCTCTCTTTCTAACTGTCATGAGCCAGAATCCTGGTGAGAGAAATTCTTAGACAGATAATCACAGTGCCTTTGTGGGCTGGAAAATTAAATCTCATGGTGACTTACCCTGGCAGTATTTATCTGGAAAGCCAGCATCACCCTTTTCCCTTTGGGATAAGGTTAAATTGTGATAGAATAGAGCACTCTTACCCCACAAATGTATATAAACATGAAGTTAAACCTGAATAGATGCACAAAATCTCCACCAGGCTGAAATTTTTTTTTTTTTTTTTTTTAAACTCTCTGGAGCATGTGACCATGTGAATAATCAGTTATTAACTAAGATACAGACCTTTGTGAAATAAATGCCTTCGGAATCCTACAGTAAACAACTCAATCAAAGCCGGGTATCAGTTCCACATTTACTCCTTATTTATAGTTCTAATATTCTGCTTGTAGTCTTGATTGGGGAAAAGTGATTTTTATAGAATAATCAGTCTAAACATGTACCTCATTTATCATCAAATCAATTAAGATATGATGAGTGAAAATAAAGATAATGACTTTTAAGATTTCATTTAGCTATGTCAATGTACAGAACTGTAAGTGTAGGTAAAAAGCTTTTCTGTAGAGACAACTGGGGCCAAAGTCTCCTCTGATACTACTGATGGCTGCCTGGCAGTGGGGATAGACAGAGCTCTAAAATAACAAAGATGATTAATTTTTTTGGGGTGTATTTTCTGAATTTTTCTTCTTCCAAAGAGAAGCTGGCTTCAGAAGTCCCTTATTCACATACAAAGTATTGAGCCCTGCATTTAGAGAGCTAGAAATTATAGAAGAGAAAATCCAAATAAGATGATCTTTGAAACTCTGCGTATTCCAGTGTATGTTACAGTTAAGAAAATTCTCTCTCTCTCTCTCTCTGAAGTTCCTGAAAATAAAAGTTAAGGGTGGGAAGGAGAAATGATTAAGAATAAGCAATTTTCTTCATCCTAAGCATTAAAAAGATCCATAGGGTTATGGTCAGAACACAGTACTGATATCTGATTTACAAACTCTTTAACATTTGCCCAATCTGTACATTGGCTTTGTTGAAAAAAAGGGCTATGATATTTTTTCAGGAAGCTTCACTTCTGTTTCTCCAAAGGAATTTGAATTTTGATGGGCTTGCTCACTACTGGGAAGAGCAACTGGAATCACACTTTGCATTTTTTCAGATGAAGTGAAGATGGAAACTAATGGTCATGAATTGAGGAGATCATTAACATTTTCTTGTTTAGTGTGTGATTTGCTGCTTTTTTTTTGGGTCGAGATGGGGGAAAGCTGTGCAGGATGGGCAGCTTAATTTTCCATTAAGAACAGTGAGATCTCTTCACAGAGGTTGGTGATTGTCTGATGTGTGAATTATAGACCTGCATGATTAGCCACTTATCTCTGCAGGATAATTCTGTTGTCTGCAAATGGATGTGGCAGTGGAGGAATAAAAGATTCTCACTGCATCTCTTAGGGATCTTCAGGCAGGATTGTTCTGTGATGACATTAAGGTTATTTGAAATAGGTTTTATACATTCAGTAGCCCAGTGATATCCTCAATTTTTAAAATTATTTGGTAATAGTTTAATCTCTAAGAGATGAAGAAGCAATGGGATACAGATCTTTCTAAAGAAGGTGATCAATGAAAAGCTTTACCTATACTGAAAGCTCTGAGAACTTTACATTCATCTTGGTATAAAAGTCTGAAGATCACGTGAGATGATTTTTTTTTTTTAAATGGGACAGTATTTGAAAGAGAAAGAGTTACTGCTACCATTGGTCTTGTTGGTCTTGTTTAAATGAAAAGGTATGGCAATAGAATATGCTGAGTTTATGAGCAGTCTTCCCCCAGGAAAATGGATGGTCTTCTAGTGGAAGCATTTAAGCCATGAAAAGTGCTGCTTATTTTTCTCCTGTCTTACTGACTCTGTAGATGTATCAGCAGGTTTTGTTTCTGGGTAGAACACCTGAAGGAATAGCAGTCTTTCCTCATATTCTCTTCCCACCTTCCCTTTCTATTTTTCTAATCAGGTTTATTGGCAACTTGTATTGTATGTATGTGGGGAGTAACTAGAGATTGTGTTCAGTTAAATGTTAGTGACTCAGACAAGAAAGTGCCTCTAGTCAGAAGTCAGGTGTAAAAAGTGTTCTTTCATGCTGTAAAATACCATGCTCTTGCTGTAAAATTACTCCGCTCTTACTACAATAAGAATCATCAATGCTTAATTGTTATCTAAAGGATTTCCAATTTTTACAGTTTTCATTGCTGACCTAAATTAGAAAGGTCTTTCACTATTTTTATAAGAGGAAATGTATGGCAACACAATGTATTAAAATGGCTACAGGGCAATTTAAAAATTACCCAACAATGTTAATTAATATCTTGGCTAGAAAATAATGAGTATCACTCACTATTCTCCTTCCTTCAGCTCAGTAAAGTAGAGGAGAGAGAGGAGAGCCAGCTTTGCTGCACACAGAGCATATTCATACACCTAACTGGCAGCACCAGTCTATGTGGCCATAGACTACATGATTACCAGATGTACAGCTACCCCTAACATGTATCAGCTTATTATAGTCTACCAGTGCTTACACTGTAAACTGGAGGATTACAAAATGCAGATTAGTTCCATTGCAAGTGCTTCAGCATTTATTATGAAAGAGTTCAGTAGACCCATTGGCTGATGTAATAGATGACATTTTAAGTTGCTTCTCATTTGAGAAGTCTTACAGGACTAGGAAAAAAGAAATATGTTGTTTTAACCCTCCTCCCCCTAAAGTTTCTTTTCCAGTTTAAGAAATATTTTGATCGCAGGACAAAGGTTTAGTGATCTCGACAGTTTTTGCTGGACTGACTTAACATGATTTATTCCCCTCAAACAAGTTGGCAAATCCATGAGATCTATTAAGAACTGTCAATGTGAAACATGCGTAAGCAATGAGCATACACTGAAGTGAACCTGAAAGGCTGGCAAGGGAAGAAATCACATCTGTAATATATGGGTAGACACATAAAATCATTAAATAAAGGTATTTTCCTAATGTTAGTGTTGTTACTACTTTTGTAATAGGCATTCTTAGACAGTAATATACTTGTTAAGAGAAGAGTTGCATTTAATCAATTTTGCACTTGGCTCTAAAGTTATAAAGTAGCTGGTTTGACAGACTGCATTCTGGCAAAGACTACTGGTGACACAAAGGTGGCTTGGGAGTCCCTGGAATGAACTGAGACCTAAAAAAGACTTCTTAAAGCACTTAGAAGCATTCAAAGTTACTTATATATTTTAATATAAATTCCCATAAAAAGGGGGATTTAGCTATAAGATTCCCCTTGCAACAGCGAAAACTACGCTTACATTTTTGGAGACCTAAACAAGCCAGCAGACAGTTAGACAGTAATATCTTATGATTTCTACCATACAGTAAAACCCAGATATGGCAGAAATACCAAATACTGACCATTTTTCCCCACAGAAAGAAACTACTCTGCTGTTTAAAATGCAGTTGTAGCAGTAGTTGGTTGAATGTGTCCCTTGAAAATTGTGTACTTATTAATTACAGCTAAAACATTTTTATTAAAGATTTTGCTCTCATTCTTAAAAATAATTAGCTGGTTAAGTAAGAAAACTTGACATACCTTTCAAGCCTATTCCTGTATCTTGTTGAAATTCAGAATTTCAGTAGTAGGCAGGAAGTCTTATATATGTTCATAAGCTATGACTATTTTACATCTTTGACTTAATAAAGCTTCGGCAGGACTATCTGGATTTGACTTTGTCAGTCATGGGAAAACCAAGAAAGACAGAGGGATCTAAAGTGTAACTCCAGCAGAATTTAGGTATCTGAGCTGAAATCAGCATTCTTAAACCTTGATGTATTCAAGTTCTGAAGTTCCCCAGGCTTCTTCTTGTGCCTTGGACTTGGTAGGGCTGAATCACTCCTTTTCCAACTGCTCTAGAGTCAGCATTACAGATATCCTTGGAAAAGGGACTGCAATCTAGTATCACCACTGTCAGATTGAAGAGGCCTAAGCACAGTATCACATGCACCCTTGCTTTCTTTTTCGGGCAAAAGAATGAGAAACTGCTTTCTGCAGTGTGGGACAACTTCTGCAGAAATTGTTGAATGCAGAATCCTTGTTGCTAAAATTGCCAGATCAATCCTGGGTTTGCTATTACCCAGGTTAATGCTATGGTTAGTTTTCTTACTAACTTCTGTTAGGGATGCTCCAGATTCTGTTTTTCTATATTATGGATCAGTGTCTTACTTTATTTACCATTTTATTTTGGTTCTAAGTGCACCATAATGTCTAATATAGGAAGGAAAATATTGATAGGACTTGCTTGAAAAGAACATTGAGGTTACAATGAAAGGTTCACTGAAGTCAATGGAATGACTTCCTTTAGGCATTGTGTCAGCCTCCAGAAGGTACATAATTGCTCTCTTAAGGTGATTAGGAAGCAAAATACAGAGTCAGAGTCCATGATGGCAGTGAGTCAAAATTTTTCTTGCTTTGTGAATCAATTTTCAACTGCTCAACTCTGCAGAAGTATGGTATTGGTAATGCCAGCAGGTGTTGGTTTGTAGATTCTCAGTGTCCCATGTTCCATACATGGTCATATATGAAGTTGGATTCAATATGATATTTTGCAATATCTTACTAAAACATGTCAAGATTAGGCCTTGACCAAGATTTCTGTTGGTTCTATTTAATCACTTGGAATTTTACTATTCATTATTTTGACAAAATAAAAAACCAACCCAAAAAACATTCTCTGGTGCTTTACTTTCTCTTGGCTTCTTCTATGCTTTCCCTATGAGAACAGAAAAAAAGACTTTTAGAAGTTCCCAATTTGTCTCCCTATCTAGATCTATGTGCTCCTGTGATGGTATTCTTTGTCCCGAATCACAATTATGACTTCTCTCATTTGTCTCCTTAGTTTCTCTCCTTCCTTTGGCTCTTCATAATATAGGAATATATTTACAAACAAGAATTTAAAAAAAAAAATTCCACCCTCCATCCAGATGAAAAGAGTAACTTTTATGAATAATGCACATAAAGTAAGATTAAATGGTTATTCTTTTGATGATAGTTCTTCTCAGCCATTCCTCCTTCAAAGAAAAAGTGGCATTTGTTTGTTTGTTTGTTTTTAAGTTCAGACAGCTAGTCCAATGGAATTATCTAAACTGTGGTTTCTTTCTACAACTAGAAATTTCCTTTAGTCCTAAGAAGTCTTTTGAGGTGGGTGTCACTACTAGGAAAACAATCTATCTGTTGCATAGCTCCCTGCTCGTTATAGTTCTGTCCAGAATGACTCATGCAGAAAACAGTGTCCTGTTTCTGGCTGGGAC